>VZTU01004079.1:160820-241051 GCA_013400835.1 Zapornia atra
GGTGAGTGTCCTCGAGCGGAGGCGCGTGCGGGAGGGCGGGGGGCTGCCCGCGGCCCCCAGGTAACGGTCCTGACGGCCTCCCCGGGCTCTCGGCGCGGCGGAGGGGGGCGGGGGAGGGGATCGGGATCCTTCGGCTGCAGCGGAACGGGGGAGGGAACTGGGCCCCGCCGGCGGGGCAGCACCCCGGGGAGCAGCCGCCGGGGGCGGGGGCGTTGCGGCTGTGCCCCGCGGGGGACTACCGTCGGAGGCAGCCGAAGGGGCGGCGGGAGGCGGCAGGGGCTCAGGGCGCCTTAGGGGGCTGCACCCTACCTGCGCGGAGCCGGGGAGCCCCCAGGAGCGCCGGCACGGGGGGCGGGAACAGGTCCTCGCGGCCTGCCGTGCTGCCCTTGCCGCGGGCCGGCAGGCAGACGTGTCCCGCGCGAGTGAGGCGCCGAGACCTGTTGCGGTGTTCGGGTGGCTGAGGACGCCTGGTCACTGGGGATGGAGGTGTCAGCTGGTAGCAGGGCTGGCGCTGAGTTGGGGTAAATTTAAGCTTATGCTTTCATAGCTTGTTCCGAAAAGCGTTATTAAACAAACACAAAAGGTGGCGAGTGTGTAGCTGTATTCCCTCCCGTGTGTGGGTGTGGGTGTAGGCACTGCAGACACCCCGCAGATGCTTTGCTAGATGGAGACAGGAGTGTATGCCTGGAGGAGGGACAGCACCGCTTCCTGGGTGCTGTGCTACCGAGCAGTGTCTCTGAAGAGATAGAAAGTTAATAGTGCTTCATGTAGCCCAGGACGTGTTTCTCGGTGTTTGAGTCTGCTGTCCTCCTTCTGCACGTAGTGGAGTTGTACATCCTCGCAGGGGTAGCAGCGTAGGAGAGCATTGCATAGATACAGCAGTCCTCGGGGGGGCAAGGGGATGGGGGGAGATGACAACCTGTTCTGTAATGGTGGTGAATTAAATTGTGGAGAAGTGCTTGAGATAGTGCTGTTCCTCAGGCTGTGGGGTGTAAGGTAAACTAATGTTAAGAAAAACGGAGAAAAAAGTTTTTGTGTCCTTCTGTGTAGTGTAGTGACCGTTGTACTAGACAAACCCAGGGGAAGATCCGGGTTTAGCAGTTCCTCTGATCTTTGTCATGCAATTTCCACAGTAAATCTGCATGTCCCTTGTTAGAACCCCCTTGCCAAGACCTTAGGTGATCGGTTCCTGTTGATGTTTTGGGTGTCGCCTCCAGGCTATTTTCATCCTGCTTTGGTGTCTATATATATATAAATCTTGAGAAGGGATAAAATATGCTCAATGTTAAATAGAATCTGGAACTTTATTCGATAAACTGACATGATTTTGCTTATGGTTAGAGTTTCTGCCGCTCTTCAGCCCAGCCCCTGTGTGTTTATACTGTCTGTGGGAAGTTTGACGTGGCAAGATTTTTTTGGTGTGTCAGTGAGTAAGCTGTGGAGGAAGTCGGTTTCTCCTGGATGCTGTTGCAGCTAAGGGGTGGCAGTTGCATCTGCCTCAAAGTGAATATGTTTTCCTTTATGTAGATATTACATATGTGTATGTGTGTGTCTGTGCCAGTGTGCAAATAATTCAGTGCTGACTTACTGTAGCTCACACTGCCACGTCTTTTCTGATGGGGGGGGGTGAGGGGAGGAAGGGAAGAAGGCTGGCAGCAAAGAAGCCTCTCTAAACATATTTTTTTTCTTCCTGTGTTTACCTTGTTGACTAAGGTAATCTTAGGGAGTTGCCTCTATCTGAAACAGCTCAATACTGCAACTGAGACTCTTATGGCACATCGAAGAGTGCGGTGTGTGAGGAGGGCTAGGCCCTGCACCCAGCTGAAAGTGGTTCCTCCTCTGATGTGGAAGATCAGTAAAACATAGGAGTTTGGGTTGGATTAATTTTTTTTTTTCTCCCAGAAATGTATGCTTAATATAAGAAGCCTAGAGATGGGTTTTCTGATAGGGATAGGTTTTCTCTACTGACAAGGGCTAGTGCAGCATGAATTTGTCTGTTGAGAGCTTCAAGCTACGTGTAACTTTGAGGTGCCTTCATGCATGATTCTGGAGCACGTTTCCTGATACGCTTTCCTCCAGTTTGCATACTGAAGGATCACTCCATGGCTCAAGCATAAGAATGTCAAGTATAGGTGGCTGGAAATGCTATTTCAAAGGAACATTCAACACCTAAAATGCTAGTTTATATCATGTATCTTTAGTTCTTTTGGGGATGCCAAACCTGTATTTGGGACTTCACAGTACTAAGTGCTCATTCAGGGTTTGGATTCTCAGCATTTCTCAAAACAATTTTAGTATGGGCACCAAGAAACTTAGTGGGATTCAGGTTTTGTTCAGTATGAAGTCAAAATAAAAAAGTATCTCTTACATGAAAAAGAGAAAGCTAGGTTTCTATCAGGGCTGCAAAGTGGACACCTTCAGTAACTTTTCAAATCCCTAGGTGGCAAGGGCACTGTATGAGAAGACTGCTAGTCTTAGGTTTAGTAACAGTCTGGTTTAATAATGCAGGATTTTTCAGATTTTCTAGTTCTAATCTTAAATTATTGCAGTTATCAGGATACTCTTACCTGAAAGTTTTC
This sequence comes from Zapornia atra, assembly GCA_013400835.1. Taxonomy (NCBI): domain Eukaryota; kingdom Metazoa; phylum Chordata; class Aves; order Gruiformes; family Rallidae; genus Zapornia; species Zapornia atra. Next base: position 163,400 of record VZTU01004079.1, read on the forward strand.
TGAATGTTTCTTCTACTTAACAAAAGCTGACTGCAAGAAAGAAATTAAATGACTTGTGAATGCTTTAATTATTAGAAAACTTATTTTGGATTGCATCTAATAAAATTCAAGGTTTTGTTTTTCAGAATGTGAAAGCTAGGAAAAAGATGCCTGGTAATAGTGAGAACAGCTCCTTTTTTTCCCTCAGATATGTCTGTTGTCTTTTTGGGAACACAGTTCACACAGCCTTTTGAAATGCACAAAGAGTAGTAGGAGGTGTCACTTTCTCTTTTGCAGGTGTTTAAAGGGGATCGATACTTGTGATGAGAATATTGCCATCATGAGTCAACACGGCTATGTTGCAGCTCCTCCATATTCCCAGTCCCAGCCAGGAATAGGAGGGTTTTCTGCAGGTTTTGGACCACCTAATTCTTCGCTTCATTGTGGACATTATGGGGACCCTAACTCCTCATATTCAGCACCTCAACCAGGTATGAAATCGGCTTAAAATCTGTTTTCAAGGTCTACTTTTCTATGAAGGCATTTTGCATCTCTCTCTCTTACTCATGCCAGCACAGAATGCTGCATTTTTCACTGGTAGTGCAACAGGATTCTGCTGTGGCTTTGCCTGTGTTCTTCTTGATGCTCAGACGTTGATGTAAGGTGGGTGTCTGACCTTCCTATGTGAATTCTGTGGTATAGGAAGCAATAAGCACTAGTGCTTAATGTGGAATTAGGAACAATACCTAACACAGACAGATACAAAAGGGGCAATTTCTGGGAACAGAGAAATGCTTCTCAACTCATGTTTTAATGGCAAGCAAGCTCTCAGAAGTTGTATTCTGAATTCTCAAGCACAAACTTGCTGATGAGTTGGTTTCAGCCTATTAAGTGTGCTTACTAGTTGATGTATTTGGATGACTGCTAAGTAGAACCCATCTGCATTCTAACCACTCAGGAGACAAGTACCTTCTATGAGGAAGGGCACCTTGGGTACAAGCAAAGGGGATATTTGATTTATTGCTACCAGCATAGTCATGCTATGGGTAATGTCATTGATATCCAACAGGTAAACATGACTGTCTTTCCTTTGCATTTCATTAATTTTAACTTACTGATATGTGGCTTCAGAGCTTTTCAAGAAGTGTAATATATGATCATATGATGGCTGAAGCTTAAAGAAAAAATAATCTGAGAGCATGGAATTTAACCCCATTTTGCTGTATGTAAGTCATGTGGGTCTAATTTCAGTCAAATGAAAGTGGATGTGCTAGGCTACGGAATTGGGGCTGTGGAAGATGTCCAGAGAGGGAAGATCCCTCTTCCCTCTGGAAGTCTACTTGCTTACATAGCCAAGATGGGGAGTCAGTAAGAGGGGCCATCTCAGTATTTAGCTTGATGTCTTGGGGGAAATTACTTAAAATATTAAAGATGTTGGAAGTATTCACTAAAGCATCTAAAAATGATTTGTTATTTTTTAAAAAGCATTTAGATTATGATATTACATTAAATTTAGTATTTGAGATGGTGGAGAAGGGTAATGAGAGAACTAAGTATCCAAGTATATTGATTTTTTTAAAATATTCTGTGGTGTCCTTGATTTGTATATAAACAGAAAAAATCAGTTTTACCCAGTTTCTCTAAAACTTCTTACTAAACAAAAGGAGTTGTTACCATAATCCAATGCTGAATATAGTCAGAAGACAGAATTAATTCTGGTAATTGTTTTACTAGAAACCCTAGGGAAAATACCAGTTTTGGTACCAAACAAATTTCTGATGTTAGAATAATTTAAGGGAAAACAATTCAAGAAATAGAGGTTAAAGGGCTGTTTATTCAGCAGTGTTGCTTACATGAATTATAGTCTCTTAACAGTCATTATTCTAGATCTGAATTAAGAACCATTTACAGCATAGGTTTACTGGTTCTACACATAGAAACCTTTTTTATTTTGAAGGTTGTTCCAAGGTTTCTTTTTGACCATGGTCTCTGAAACCAAAGGGACCTCTTGTTCCTACCTACAAAGGTAACTGAGCGATAGGGAATTGCCAGTAGAATCACAAGGTTGGAAAAGACCTTTGAGATGATCAAGTTCAACTGTTCCCGTCCTAAGCTAAACCATATCCCTGAGCACCTCATCTACCCTTTTTTAAATACATCCAGGGATGGTGACCCAACCCCCTCCCTGGGCAGCCTGTGCCAGGCCCTGACAACTCTTTCAGTGAAGAACTTTTCCCTCACATCTGCTCTGCCTCTGCCCTGGCACAGCTCAGTGCCATTTCCCCTTCTCCTGTCTCCTGTCACCTGGCTGAAGAGACCATCACCCACCTCTCCACAGCCTCCCTTCAGGTAGCTGTAGGCAGTGATAAGGTCTCCCCTCAGCCTCCTCTTCTCCAGGCTGAACACCCCCAGCTCCCTCAGCTGCTCCTCAGAGGATTTGCCCTCCAGCCCCTTCCCCAGCCTGGTTGCCCTTCTCTGGACTCGCTCCAGGACCTCAACGTCCTTCTGATGGTGAGGAGCCCAGAACTGGACCCAGCACTCGAGGTGCAGCCTCACCAGTGCTCAGTACAGGGGCCCAGTCACCTCCCCAGACCTACTGGCCACGCTGTTTTTGATACAAGCCAGGATGCCATTGGCCTTCCTGGCCACCTGGGCACACTGCTGGCTCATGTTCAGCCTGCAGTCACCCAACACCCCCAGGTCCTTCTCTGCCTGACAGCTCTCCAGCCAGTCTCCCCCAGCCTGTAGTGCTGCATGGGGTTGTTATATACTAGAATAACAGGGTCTGTTAATTCTTTCTTCTTGCTTACTGTTCCTGTTGGGTTCTTTTGCTGAAAAGTTATCAACTAGTATTTGCTTCCTTTTTACTATTTGTTCTTTTTCATATCTGTTTTTATAGCTGACTGAAAGTCACAAAATGACTGAGGTTGGAAGGGATCTCTGTGGAGGTCATCTGGTCTAAATCCCCTGCTGAAACAGGGCCACCTAAACCAAGTGATCTTATTGCTTGGGTAGGGCCATACGCTTGTATTGGCACTGTTGTGCTTTCTTATAGGTTTCTTACATAAAAGTACCTCTTTCACAGGTGTGTCAAAATCTACTGTGCCTTTTGGATCTTCAGCTCCTGTTGGGCCTCCACCACCTGGGACACATCAAGTCAGCCAGACCAACTTCCAAAATGGGCCTGGTACGCCAGGGCAGCAGCCACACAGGTGACTGTCAAGAATGAATACATGAGATTTAAGCTATTTGACCTCTGTTATCTGTGTTCAGCTGCTTCACTGATACTTAAGTATGGCAGTTTTGACTTCTTCCAGTCTGAATCTTCTAGTTCAGTTCCCTGTGATGTTAAACTGCCAGGACATACAGTGTGATCTGTAATCTCACTAAGTTCCATTTTACAGCAAGTTAGCTCTTTCTCATATGTAGTTTGTTTTGGTTTTAGTTATTCTTTCTTCTTGATCTTAGACCCATTGCTTCAAAGCAGCAGTAAGGTGTTAAGGTGTTTGATATAAACTTTCTTTTTGTTGTTTCTGATGTCTTAATTCTCATTTGTTGAGAGGTACCAAGAAATTGTTATTTACAAATTAATAGTTGCCAATGAGTTTTGACTAGAAGCTGGTGCATGTCTCTGGATCTATAGGTACCCTCACCTTGGTCTTGTAGCCAGGGCTCCAGAGGGTGCTTTAACACGTTTTGTTATACCCCCTCAGATGGATGACTGCTTCTCTTTGCTTAGGTCTGAGATTGACTATGAAGCATTGATTTGTGGTGCTCTGGTCCTGCCTCCAGAGCTCACAGGAAGAAGTGAAGGAGCCAGGAGTGGGGAAGGGTAAAAATAGGGACAGGTGGAAGCTGTAAAAAGAAATCTGGGAAAAATAATTGTATGAGGGGATAGTCAAGTCGTATTGCACAGTGGTTGTATTGCAGGTAGTTACAAAGGGGTACGTATGCTTAGCTCTCTTGTTTCAGTCAGTTAATTGAATGGCAGAATTAGTTTGTGTACCGATAGCTGTTTTGATTTTAATGAACTCGAAACTGTTTAACAACATTATTGTTTTAATTGTTTGAAGTTTTAATCTGCTTCTGTACTTCTTAGCTGTTGTGTAGTTATTTGAGTTCCAGTAAAGCCATGTATATTTTTTACTGGCATCAAAAGAGGATGTTTGTTGTTTGTGTTTCAAGGATGACACAGAGACCGGTGATCAATTATAAAAGACAATGTACTAATACAGAGAGAGAAGTGGTGGTTGTCATGAAGATGTAAAAACAAAGTGAACAGAGTAAAATTGATACGACCAACCCAGCAAAATCCCAATTCCCTTTCCTATCTTCCAGACTTCCAGTAGTTGCATATCTACTGTTTTTACATTATCTTGATTTATTCACAAAGTGCTGAGAGCTGCTCCTCTATGCAAGGGAAGTTCTGCATCAAAAGTTCAAGGAATGTAAATTTGACTTCTCTTGGTATAGCTAGGCCCCTCCTCAGATTTAGAAGTGGTCATAAGAATTTCAGTGTAGATCTTCTTTGGGAGATAGCCTGAGATCTTATTTTTCCAGTGTGAAATAAAATATTTTCTGATAGAAAGCATCTTTTTAAACCACATGTGTTGCCTCTTCTTTAGTTGTTTTTTTGTATTCATGTTTTTCCATATCTTACAATCATGAAGCAGCTTTTCCCTACCTGCACCTTATTCTTTCCTCTTCTATAGGGGACTTCTTAAAAGTCTCTCATTTCATTTTTCCTCTCTTCACAGATTTTTCTCCTAACGTTCTTCACCCATCCCCAGTAGGGAATCATCCTTTGTTAAGCCCGGAAAGGGGATGGAGTGATGTGCTGTGTGCAGCAGCTTGTGTTTCTAGATCTTCCAGCTTTCCTATAGCTATTACCCCTCTCTCTTTGCCATCACATACTCACTCTTCTTTGTTTCTAACAACTATTCAAACACACATACATTGACATACATTGCCTTTTCTTTTTGTTGTTAAACAAGTGTGCGTTCTCTCTGTGCTTCATGACTTTTAATACAAGTAACCAATTTTTAAGCAGAACATGAGCAAAATCTCTTTTAAGAGTTTGTCTATCCAAAGGAGTTGTTTTAGCACCATGCTTGAGAAGGTACGAGACCTTCTAAAATTTTGGTTGATGTCATTTTTTTGCATAACTGCACTGATTTTTCCCTTTAGGTTTCAAGGCCCTCCACCTCCAAGCAATACAGGACCTTCCTATCCTCCCTACAGTCATCAGTCACAACCAGCCTACCCAAATACTGCATCCACTTCACCTACAGTACAACTTGCTAACCAGCTCAACAGTATGCAGATAAATAGCTATGGTAATCTGTTTTATCTCATCTAATTGGCTCTTTCTCAGTTAAAGGTATTAAGAAATTTACCAATCTTCTATATAAACAGAAAATTAAATCTTTTACCAATATCATTTGCTCAAGTTCTTAGATTTTTAAAATTTTTTTAATCTCATCCTAGTCCTTAAATCAGTATTCTTAGGTTAATTCTAAATGGATGTTTGATGAACCTTCTGTAAAAGTCAGCTGTTTTACCAGCCATTTCTCAAATGACTTAGTGATCCTGTCAGTAATAGCCAATAGGGTTTAATTTGTCTCAGCTTTTTAGATTTTCTTTCTGTTTTGAAACTGTCTTATTCTTTATTGTCCAAATCATATAGTTTAGTTTTTCATCTGAATTTACGTGCATTTGAGGTTAAAACATCTCAAAACTAAGCCATGAGGTAAAAATGTGATTCTTCCATGTAAATGACTTCCCACAGCTAGCGTTCGGTTTGGTTATAGTGGATTTTCCTCCGTCTTTCCTCGTGAAACTTACTCTTTCATTTAAAAGGAGGGGAGTTTAATTAGCATCTTGTTTTGCTGAGGCCAGTGTGTTGAGGAGGATGAATTTTTTTGAAATAACGATCACTGAGGTGGTTGTCAGGCATGAGTGAAGGTGAACTTTTCATGTCAGGCTGCTTTGATACTGTATCACTGTTCCTACCATGTCTTTATGAGTTGCTGATACAACTTGAATGAAACCTGTGTAGCTACCATTGGTCTGACTCTCTGTATAATTGTGAAAGCTTACCTCATCTTCACCTTAGAAGAATTAATTTAGGCTCTGTTTCATCATTGGTGAACTGCAAGTACACAATTAACTCAGACCTTTTTATCCAGGATTAAGTGTGGCCCAGCACATTTAGAGCACTTCACATATAGCAACTCATACTCTTTAGAGCAAATATTTTTTTTCTTGCTTCCTGCTTCAGTAATAATTAATGTGAACTATAATGTTATTGCCTGTCATGTTCCATGCTGGAAGGTTGAGAGATCCTTCAGACCACTGAAGACAACTCTGCATCTGTGCTGGGTTTTGTTCTGCTTTTTCCTTAGCTGTAAGTCTAAGTTGGTGTAACAGCAGAGTAATTTTGATATTATAATGAGGAAATATATATAAATATATATATAAAATAAATAATGAAATTGACAGCTGGTAAAGCTACTGGAGTGATGTTTCTTTATAGGAGCTGAGCACCTGAGTCTGTGTTTTGCATGTGTATTTATTTTAACATAACACGTCTGACACAAGATGCGTTTCAATGTTTGTATAGTGACACATTGGTTCTTTTCCTCCAGACCTAATGTTGGTTATTTTCTTAACTTTCTTGAAAATTATTAGGTCTTTGTGGAGAAATCTGATTAAAATTGTAGGCTTTGTAAAGTAGCAAGTATGTATAAATTCGAAGTCTCAAAAAACCCCTTGCATTTCCAGGGTTCTCTTAATTCTAATCAGAATCTGGATCTTATAAATAATAAACTGTTCCTCACCAGCACACTCAGAATAATTCTCACATTTCGTCTTCTAAAACCAAAACCAGGAGATGGTTTTAAGCCAGATAAAATGAGTGGATTTAACTTCCATCATGTGATGTGTGAAATGTCATGGTGAGATGCAAATAGCGCACTCACAAAGACATGCTACGTAAAAGAAATTGATTATTAAGTAAAAATACTATTTCAAAAGCAAGTAGTGATTAATGTGTGTTCTATTCAAACATTGTCAAAGGGTGGCTTCCTTCTCTCTTTCCCATCCAACCCAGCTGCAGGGTTTTATTGAAAATAGAGCCAAAAGAAATAAAGTTGGATGTCGGAATCAGTTCAGACTTAAACTACGAGGTCAGATTTTTTATGCATTCAGAAGGCTTTCAGAAGCCCCATACTGCAGCATTGCATAGATACAGTATTGCCTATACGTTGTATATATATTGAGCAAAAACTGAATGCTTTCCACACAGAGTTAGTAGGTTATAATTTGACTCAGCTGACATTGTTTCTTGCTCAGGTCCTGGCACTACCCCGAGCTCTCACATGCCTTCTGGACATCCAGCATCTTTTCAGGGTCCACAACTACCACCACCAACCCAGCAGCAAATCACTTTACCACCTGGATCACAGGTTCATCCACCAGCAAATAATGTTAATAGCCTTTGTGCTCAGCCATCGCTGCCTCCTATGGCCAGACAAGATGGAATCCCTGGACCTGTACCCCCAAACCCTAACTTTCAGCAGCTTTCAGCACAACCTCCAGGACCTGGATATCATCCTCAGCAAGGTAAGGAAGGACAGTTGTTACATAATTGAAGACAAAACACATATGGAGAGTCACTGGTGACCATTCATGTTTCATTTTCTGCGGAAGTGGAAAAAATGAAAATTTAATCTACTTTTTGTAGAATGCAAAGATTTGCATTGTCAATCAGCACATTCAAGGCTGGTTATGCTTTTGCTTAAAAGTTTAACATTCTCTTGAGACTAACAAAAAGATGATTAACTTGGATCAGCAACAGAATTATTTGGTTAGTAATGGGTAAAGGCACAGCATGCTACAGAAAGGAAGTTTTTCTTTGACTCTGTAAGGGTGTAGGCTGTTCTCTGTTTTATAGTACTGTCTGTCACAAGCAGCTTTCAAAAATGCTTGACTATAGCAGTAAAGAATTGTAATTGAATGCAATTGTTTCACCTGGCACAGGTGAGTAAAACAGTTATTTTGTCAACTAGAGAGCCAGATAGCTAGGCTGGTTTGCAGTGACTGATGTCTGGGGAGAGATTCTCACTAACGTAATGGCCTGGTTTGAGTAGCTGTGGTTGCCTCTACTAACCGTCCTACTTGGCATACACCTGAAAACTTGGGAGCCAGTGTTGTCACACCCAGTCGTCTTAGTCTTGTACTTACTTGTGGAACACAGAGTGCATGAACCAAAGCAATCCATTTCTTTTACTTGCTGAAAACAAAATGGAAGAATTGGCCTTTATAGAATCATAGAAAGAAAGAATCATGGAAGGGATCTCAAGGATCATAGAGCTCCAGCCCCCCTGCCACAGGCAGGGCCACCAACCTCAGGCCTGGATCTACACAAGGTTGTCCAGGGCCCCATCCAACCTGGCCTTGAACACTTCCAGGGACGGGGCATCCACCACCTCTCTGGGCAGCCTGTTCCAGCACCTCACCACTCTCTCTGCAAAGAACTTCCCCCTAATATCTAATCTAAACCTTCCCTCCTTTAGTTTTAATCCATTCCCCCTTGTCCTGCCATTGTCCTGCCTTTAGCTGAGTAGGAATGTATTTTATGATAAAAGCTGATGTTCAAAATTGGTAGCATAAGTTAAATACCTTAGATTAATTGTACTTTGTAACTCTGCAGCAAACTACGGCCCTCAGATGCCAGGATCTCAGCTGTCTTACCCTGGTGCTTTTCCTGGAGGTCCGGCACAGCTCCCAGGTCCACAGCAGAAGAAGCTTGATCCTGACTCTATTCCAAGCCCAGTACGTAATGTGGCACTATTTTATTTTTTTTAATAAAAGTAAATTTATGCTGCATTTAAGACAAAGGAATGACAGTGCTAATACTGTATTTATTTCAGTTGTTGGGTTTTTTATAGCATAAAATTGCACTTACATGCCTTAGTTTAGAAGATGTGTTGCAATTTTTGCAGTTTCTTAATTACGTTACAATTTTGTACTCTGTGGTGTCAGCTTTGGATAAATTAGTACATAACATTAGTTTTAGTACTGAAGAGGCTTTCTAACTTACCTAGCCTAGGACATACCCATCACTGCAAATACTTCAGTAGGAATTCTCAACAGGACTCTTAGTATGGCAGCGAAGAGTACTGAAGGATTACATGCATTCGCTGCAGCTAAGCACCTTTCCTTCTCACTCCACAAAATTGAAGGCTTAAACGTAGTAACAGGCACCTAAAGTAGGATCTGTGCAGAACACAGGAGCATGAACTCTAGAACTGCACTCCTGGATGTGCTCAGAAGTCCCATGCTCAAAAGCCACCTCACTGTTTGATTTCAGGTCTGTCACTGGCAACTAGAATTACTTGAAAGATTTGAGTAGCTAGGAATATACTTAATGCTAAACTTCCATATAGGTTGAAGAAGCTCAGCTATTGAAGCACAGCTGATTGAAACAGGCAGAGAGAACATGCTGAACTCATGGAGAAAACACATCCTGATGCACGCTCTCTGCTGAGACAGTATTGCTGTACCAGAAAGAATTTGTGATCCACCAAGATGAGGGAAAAATGTTTGCGTAAAGGCCTGACACTGTCTAGTAGGGAGCAGCCCTGCTTCCCTACATTGGAATATTCCTTTGTCCTTCTAGAAAGAATTATTTGCTTTATCCAGTGATGGTTTTGATGTAAAATCCCCAGCAATTTGGAAAAATGCTTGTTGATAGTCATTTAGAGGTTAACGTAACCGAAACTGCCTCTGTCAACGGTAATTTTCAAGTTAAATGTAACTAAAAACCATCATGTAAAAAACCTAAAGTGAGTATCTATATAATTAACAAATGCCATTAATAGGTCAATCATCCCTGATGTTTCAGTATGGGGTTTTTTACACAAGAGAGAGAAAATGGTCTTGTATAATTAAAAAAAAAGAGGAGTTGGGGAGGAGGAAGGAGGGTAGAAGGAGGTCTGGCATGAAAGCATGGGCTGATGTCTTGTTTCAATTATGTGTGTAGAATAAACAGCCTTGGCTATGGCAGCGATGTTAAAATAGGTTAAAAGGTTTGTTTAAGCTGCACAGAGAGGATCAAAATGACATGTTTAAAAGAAACATGATCTGGGTCAATGTCTGTAAAGGGCAAAAAACTAATTCAGAATGAGGAATAAGTATGACCATGTGTATTTCTCTTGTTGTATTTACATTATATAATTACAGTAGTGTTGCCAGATAAATTTACTTCTTATCTGTAGCCATTGTTGATTTATATTTTTCTTACATATGTTAGAGGTTGATACGTGCTCTGACAACATCTATGAAAACTAGCATCTGGCCTTTGTCAACAATTATTTCCAAGAGCAATGATATATTTAGGTCAGTTAACGGCAGAAAACCATGGTACATTGATCCTTTGCAGGGCTGAGTCTGAAACTGCTTTGCTTTCTTCAGCCAGTAGACCTTTTTAGAGCAAAACCTTTTTCCTTCTAATGCAAGAGTTAGCAATAAGTATATGAGACAGGGAGGAAGGGCAAAGTAATCAAGCAGAAGATATAACAAGCTCTCTGAGGAAGGTATTGTATATTTAAATTTCAATACAAAGACTTTATTGGGCAAAAAAAAGTTACAGGCCCCAGATTATTTCCAGTGTTTTAGGAAATACTTCTTGGACAATGATCAATAGACTCTGCAACTAATTTTGGGTTTTTTCCTCTGTTTGCCTTCCAACAGAGGCTTCTGAACTTCTCTATCTGTTATTAGAAATTCATGTGTAGGGTAAAGATACAATTCCATGGGTTACCAGCATCAGTGGCTAAGTCAGTTTCAGAAATTCCCTGTCTCATTCCTCTTGTCTCTTACAGCTGTTCAGCTACACTTTAAAGCAGATTGTGGAAAAGATAGCTTCTTTGAGGGAAGAGGAGTGATAATGGTATCAGCTCAGTGGTTGAGTTAACGATGTGGAACAAAATACAGCTTTATATAACTTCACTTATATCATGAAAAGTATCAAACCTAAACCAGGGTGAGGCACTGTGCAGAAGGGAGGAAGGAGTCTGTTTACTAGTAAAGACAGCTTCATGAGTCTTTCATGACATCACAATGTAAAGTACTATAAGCTAGGCTTCAACCAGAGTAATTCTGTACATGAAAAGAGCTGCCTCATTTTAATAAAAATGCTTGTGATTGCTCTCCCTTACTGTGTTTCTAGGAAGAGGCTCACAGCATGGGTGTCTGACCAAGTGAATGAAAACCCCAAGCTCCAGTGTTGAAATACTGTCTAATGGCCAATGAGGCTTTTCTCAGGGGTTTAAACTGCTGCTTTCTGAAGGGCACTGCTGAAACACAGTTCCATTAGGAAGGTGGTCTACTGTGTAGACAGTGGGTTACTTCTTAACCACCCTGTGCATGGAGCCTAGCCAGGGAGTGAGGGCGAACACCGCTCACCATTGCAAGCTGATCAATTACCTCTACATTCATTTATGAAGAACAGCAGTTGGCACAACTGTGGTCTTCCAAAAGATAACCTGTTATAAGTGGCTTCTGAGTAAAAGTGATTCAACTTAGGGGGTTCACTTAGGTTTGGTCTGGGAGAACGGGAGGTCAGATTCAGTAACAAGGGCTTGTGTACGCCATCACTCTCCTAAATTTGCTGCCTAGCCTCTCTTGAAATGGTCTGTCCACTGTAAATGACTTATCTGTTCACAGTCATATAGGGCTTATCCACTCCACTCTGTAGTGTTACCTCAAAGTTCCAACAGGCAACTGCAGTTGTTAGTTATACTGTTCAGTTGTGTGTGAGGTCTTCTAGTTGATAAGTGTCCCAGAAGCCCGTATTGTGATAGGCTAATAGCACCCTGTGTCAGTAGTGTGACTTGGTGTAGATGTTAGCATGACTGTTTATGAGTGTAACTGAATGCATGGCTTACCTTTCTCATGCTCTTCTTACTCTTCAGATTCAAGTAATTGAGAATGATAAGGCTTCTAGGAGAGGGCAGATCTATGCTACAAACACAAGAGGACAGGTTCCTCCTCTTGTCACTACAGACTGCGTAATCCAGGACCAAGGTAACTGCCCTTGATACTGATTTGGGAGTCTTTCTAATAATATAATTTTTAAAAAAAAATTGAAATATAAGATTTCTCTTCCAAAAATGATGCTCCTTACTCTATGTTGATATGAAATGGGGAAACTCCCTTTAAATTAAAGAAAAAAAGGGAGAGGAGTGGGACTTGAATTCTGAACACCTTCTGTTAACACCTCCTTTGCCCTTCCTGACCTTTAAAATAACATGAACAGTTGAGAGAAGTTTTTGGTTTAACTTAATTTTTTTTTTTTTGAATTTTAAATTTAATGTCAAATTCTTTTTTGATTTTTCTGTAGTTTTACCAGAGGGACACTAGAAGAAGCAATGAGACAAGCAGTATTTTAAGATAGAAATTTTGAAAATTGAAGCGATAGAGGGCAATGCTGTCTAGTTGAATTATTTTTTTTTGAGTGTATCTGCCTTTGCCTGTGTCTAAAGTTTGGCAGTACAAGAGTCTATGTGCTACTCTTAAAATAGATTAAACTGATGGTATCATTTTAGTTCAGCATTCATTTGTATAAAATGCTTGAATATAAAATATACTAACACATCAAGATTTTTTTTGGCATTATTTGGGAATGGGGTAGTGCAGTTCTGATGCACAAATTCCTTTCAAGAAACTGAGCAGAGCTGCAGCTTGGTGGTTAAAAAAGAAGCAGAAAGAAGCTGATTTCTGAACTCCTGTTGCCTGTCAGTGCTCTTACCTGCAACGCACAGCAGGGTTTCTCATTGAGGGAACTGTGCTGCAGTTGCTAAGTGTGCTACAGGAAGCAGTGTGGTGATTTTAGCACACTGTATTTTGCAAGATAACTGAGCATGGTAATGTACACTACACACAGAGCTACTATTTTCTGAATCAGAGCTAGCATATTATCACAGCTGTAACAGTAGGTATCGGTCTGGAGCAATAGTCTATGTATGATGTTGAATTTCCACTGTGGATTTCGTTCATCCATCTTACTTTCTTTTAGGATTTTAAATGCAATGTATTTCAGACTAATCTCTATTGAGATCCTTACTGCAAATAATTGTGGGGTTTTTCTTGATATGTTTAAATCTCTGCTTTAAACAGCAAGAAAAGATTTTTGCCAACAGCAGGGGATATGGGCTTACACAGAAAGAAGATTGATGGGCAGAAACTTGCATGGGAAGAAAAACGCCCACGTGTTTAACTTGGCGTGTGCGCTCATTGCTTTTATGTTGTTGGTTTGATTGTTTGATTTGTGCTTGGAATGAATTCCTTTGAACAGCCTTTTCATTCTGCTTATTGTATTGGGTGTTCTAGGCCATGCTAGTCCTCGTTATATTCGATGTACTACCTACTGCTTCCCATCGTCTTCAGATATGGCCAAACAGGCTCGCATCCCGCTGGCAGCTGTCATCCAGCCCTTTGCTGCTGTTCCACCAAATGAGGTAAGGACTAACTGAGTATTAGTCCTATGCCGTTTCGTCTCCTAAATGTTATGGACTTGTTCTCCTCTGAACAAGTTGGGGGTGAGGGTGTTTTACCTCTGACTGTGAAGGAGTAAGAGTAGAGAATTGGCAGAAGACTTAAATGCTCTTGGGCCTTGATGCAACTTCAGGGGATTAAAAAGCTTTGTTCAGAAAAGGTGCAAGAGTGATGCCTGTTAATCTGAACCACTAGGTTCCTTGTGTTCCTCCACCTGCCTATTCGTGCCAGCTTTGTCTGTTGCTTGCTTTGTTGGAACTCCATAGGTGTAGGCAAAGACATTAAGAGGACAGTCATAAACTGTATCAAGTTAATTTTAAGGTGTGGACAGTTAAGTTGAAAGAATGTAATTTTTTCATTTGGTTCTTTACAAAATAATTTAATTTCACAACAGACTGAGAAGATAATGGTGTTTTCTACTTGGATGAGCAGCTGAGTCAGAAAAAAGACAAATGTAACCACCCATTTAGGGCACTCATTTGGAGGCACTAGCCAAGTCACTTTCTTTCCTCACATTACTATCTCTAATATCTCTAGTTCTTCTGCAAAGTATTTCTGCAGGGTGGCAATATCCTGTGGTTCAAAGGCATTTATGCAGATTTCTTGTCCACCCCAGAGGAGTTTATCAGTAGCAGGGATAACCCCAGTTTTCAAGTGCAGCAGCTAGCCTCATCATGTACGGGATCACCTTTCTTGTTCTTCAACTCCTGCCTCCTCCATCGCGCTTCTAAATTTTGCAACAAAGGTCTGCAGAATGCATCTCCTTTTCATGTGCTGCACTAATTGCCTTTGAGCATTGTTTGCTGGGGAAAAAAACAGGAATTTCATGAAAGCTTTACTATGGGATCGTGTCTTCAAAAACTCCTCATAAAATGCATGCACAGAAAAGCCTAATTAAAATTACAAAGACTTTCAGCACTTGGTTTTGCAGGGGTTTTTCCCCCCTCTTTGTTTTATTACTTATAAATTCTTAGCTGTTTTTTGAAAAATATGTTGGAAGAGAACAGATATTGTTCTTTATCAGGATGGATAACTTCTAATCCAACAGACCTCTGTAGTTTGAATTAAGAGTATTATTTTAGCAGAGTAGTATGTAGTTATCTTCTTTGTGGGCCACAGGGAAATAGGATGTATTACTTACAGTTCTGCAGATACTGAGTCTCACCATTTGTCTGCTAGACAGCAATTTGGGGTTTCATTCCAGTTCTTGAGGGGCATGTGTGCAGACTTGGCTCGTTACCCCTCTGCGTTTTCTCCTAGATGAAACTCCTGCTGTTGCTTCTCCACCCCTTCACTTTAGCGGTTAGCCTTTACTCTTTCCTACACTTTATCCTAATTTCCGTGCCCAGGTGGCATTTACTTGATTCTCTGTTCATGCTGGCTCTTCATTTGTGCATCTTCCACCTTCAGTCTGCCTCATTTATGTCCCCCACATGTGGCTTTCCTGTGTCTCCTGCATGGTGTTTGGGTAGGGTGATCAATAGGTTGCCAAGATCTAAATCTCTCATACATAAATGAGCAGTATGTACAGAAAACACTTTTACTTGGCCAAGTTCATGAGGGTTTTCCCAGGGTTGGCGAAAAGCTGTTCTCAGTGACCTACCCGTTCTGAAGTGTTAGTGCTCTCAAGCTGTTGGAAAGGTCAGTGGAATTCATTAATCTCTAGAGTAGTGTATTTTTTCCCTAGCCTCTTTCTTGGAAGAGGCTAAAAAAGCTCTGAAAAATGTCTCTCAAAATTGGCAAAAGTCCAGCGTGGAAAATTTTAGTGTGAACAATTATAGCTGGGTAAAGAACTGAAGAGATGGTGTTACAGTGGAAGCACCGGTCAGTCTTAGCTGAGGCAGTTTTTCTGAGGCTTGCTTGTGCCCTTTGTCTTCCCTGCTGCTGCCAAAATAACATCTTGCTCTTAAGATCTTCCAATAAAAATTATCGCCTTTGAGATTTATAATTACTTTAATTCTGAAAAGCCATTTAATTTGAAAGAACACAGCTTTTTATAGAGGTAAAATACATTCAGAGTCTTATTTGTGTTTCTGAATTTCCTAATATGGTGCTTTCTGCCTGGAACTAGTGACTACAAGGCACGCAGTGTTCTTCTTTCAGAATATCTGATGTACCTTAAGGATAGTGCCATTGAACAACGTTACAGGTGATGGTCGTCATATCTTACAGGGCTCAGTACAAAGAGGGCATTTGTCTAATTATCTCTTGATAAACAGCATGTTGTACTTAGTAACTGTTGAAAATAATGATTTTTCTTCTATCCTTCTAATGAATCCTTTCCCTTCATCTTTGCTGCAGCATCAGCAGCAGACATGTCTCTGTTTCTGCTGTTCCTAATACACTCAGTGCTCGCACTCAGCGTATGTCAGTTTGGTTCATTGTCAAAGGAGGAAGAAAAGCAGTGGCTGCAAGGGTTCAGGGCACCACAGTGGTTAGTGCAGCTGGTAATACGGTGAGGAACAGCTGAGACATGGACCTGTCTTGCTTGAACTGTAAGGACTTCAACAAACCTACACAGTATACAGCATCTATTATGATGCATATTACGTAGGCCATGCCTTGGTGTGTTAGTAAAGCCATATTTGAAAAGCTGAGGGTTATCAGGATGATTCAAATGAATGAAAAACTTCACTTTGCTCCCATTTTCATATAATATGGGGGTTCAGTGCAGTCTTGAGGTGGCTTGTACTTCCTTTCTGGAAGACAGTCTGGAGCGTGGATTGTGATTCATTGACAGGATTGGTTTTTGCACAGGTGAGGTGATGTAGACGTTACCAGGAGAACTGCAGATCATATTTTCTCCTGTCCATGCTTTGTTTGGCACTCTGTAGTCTGAACTGCAGCAACAAACTGACACTGACTGAATTAGATACGAGGGGGAGAGCACAGTTGCGCAGACCTTGTTTTGTGTTTTAACTGAACACGTGCACTGTGTTGGTGACTGACCTAAGTGTGTTTACGTGTTGGTACCAGTTGGAGAGTTGTGCACTCTGAGTGTCTCTTGCTGAGTTTGCATTTTAGCCATCAGAGGAAAGTGTTGAGCTGGTTTTGGTGGGATGGAGTGCCCGAGTGCTTCATCTAAAGCAATTGGGTAGGAGGGAGCAGGAAAAGGTAATTGGGATCTTGGAGCTGGCAGAGATGTGTGTGTAATGGAGATGGATGTCACTGTGCTATCAAATGTGTTTTGTTCTGGTTACTCATTGTCAAGGAGATCCTAAGATAAACTGATTTTGGAATATACTGTAGCTTCTGCAGGTTAGCAGCGTTTTGTTCTGCCAATTAGGTATTTTTCATGTGTGTCTCAGTGAAGAATCAATAGTGGCAAAGCCTGGAACACTCACTGAAGTTCTGGAATTAATGTCTGTAATGAATTAAAAAAAAAAAGTTATTCATAGAAACAGTAGTCAACTGGAAATAGAACTTTGAGGGTTTGTTTCCTTTGATGAAGAATACAGGGGAATGGAGAGGAAAGATCTTGGGAGCTTTAAAATGAAAAGCTTGGGTTCAGTCACTTAACAGTAGTTTTCTCAGAAATATTCTTTCAGTTTGAAGGTCCAGTATGGAAGAAGAGGATTTGAGGATTTCAGTATGTCCGAAAGGCAAATTTAAGTTCATTAGTTTCTGTGAGTTCCTTTGGAGAAAGTGGAATGTCTACACACAGGCTGGTGTCCTGACTCCAGAAGTGAAGTGGGAATGTTAGCATATGAAATGAATCATTTTATTTTTTATTTTTTTTAAACTAAGGTCTGGGAAAAACTGTTGGGAGCTGAGGAATACATCAACTTGAGCAGAGGCATCTTTTGAAGATGTCTACAACAGGTGTCTCCATTTCCAGTAAAGAATGGGATAGAAACTATCCCTGTGGCAGAAAGTAAGAACAGAAAATTAGCATGATGCTAGATAAGGATGCTAAATGAAAAGATCTTGTGCAGGTATTTGAATGTGTTGTGTGGGACTTTTTGGGGGGAGGGGAATCCCAAAACAACAAGTGTTTGTCCCTGCAGTGAGAATGAAGATTACAGACATGTAGTTGAAGGAAAAAAACAAAGATGCTGTTGCTTTATACCTTGCCAAAAACTTCCCAGGCAGTCGGGACCTGGTGGAGTAATACTGTGTCTGAGCATCTCAAAGTCAGGTGGAAATACTTGGTTGAGAGGACACCAGGCCAACGTCAGTGAATACAGAGCGAGACGTGAAAATACAGGAGGCTGAAATACTGGTCTTCACAGGAAGAGAAGGAAGCTCAACTTCACAACCACTTAGAGCTGAAAGAGTAAGAAGGATACAGTGCAGCTAAGATGCAGGATATCAGGTGCTTGCACATAACCTGGTAAAGCTGCACAATGAAAACATTCCAAAGAAACCATTATCAAAATTCAATGAGTAAAACTGGCCCCAGTTCACAAAGAAGCCATTTTACTTCAGGAATATGAAATCACAAATGAGAGTGAATTAAAGATGTCAGTAGAGACCATTCAGTAGGGGTTGTTGGAAGGTTGTCTTGATATCCCAAGAAAAGCTAAATTAGCAATTTTTGACACATAGGCTCCAACCTTTAGAAGAGCAGCTCAAATCAATCACATTTATTCAGAAAAGCCCTCAAGTTGAAAGTTAGAGTGGAAAAATCCACTGTGTGCACAGTCTCTCCAAGATTAGTATCAAACCTAAAGCCCATCTAGAAAATGATAAACTAATGAACGTTTAGTGTGGTTTTCATATAATTTGAAGCAAGGCTGTTTAATAAGCAGTATTTTAACAGCTCTAGACGTTTCTGAGTCTTATCTTTACCAAGCTCTTATTTATTATTTCTCAAAAATAACAGTTCATTTTCACTCTCCTGATTGGGATGATCTGTGGAAAGTATTTGTTTGTTATAGATTGACAATACAGTATCACTGTTTGACAGAAATTATTTTTAGTCCCCCAGTGCTTTAGCAACAGTCTATATAAATAAACCAGCTCTCACAGTTATCATCGTAGGCCAAGCCCTACATGAATTTGTTTTGGAGATGGATGAATGTTTCCAGAGCCTGAATAAACCATGTGATCTTGATTTAACATTTAATACTACTTTCAAACAAAAGATAGCTAAAAGAGCATTTCATGTTATAAAAGCAAACATAAACAACTCCAAATAATTCTATATAGTTTTAAATATTTAAATACCTTACTTACCACCTTCTTTGCTCCCTAGTAATTTTGTGTCATCATTCGTTGCCATGTTCTTTCCTATTTATTTTAGCAATACTCAATGGTGGGAATTTTAATATTTTGCTTTTGATTTTCTCCTCAGTTCATTAACTAGTTAAAAGATAAATTGGAATGGAGTTATTTCCCAGAAATGCTGATGTTCTTGAGCTAAAAGCCTTTTAACCTTTTCAGAATAGTGAACTTTGAGCAGAGCAGCTGAGCTCTGTGGAAACCCATGGTTTTTACAGGGATAATAGTATGGTTTTCTAGGCAGAGCAGTCTCAAAATTGAGGTGAATAACTAGCACACAGTGCAAAGTTATAAATATTTTTTTTGTTTCAAGAACAAAGGCAAGTATCAGAGTGCAAACTTTCTTTTAGACCCCAAGTCTACTCCTTTGGGCTTTAAATAAGTCATTCAAATGTTAAATAAATATGAAGAATTAGGGAAATGACCACACTCTTGTGGTCTGCCCTGGGCTTAGCAGGGACTCGGGTTCTGCTGTCTGTATTCTGTAGCTAGTAAAAAAAAGGCAAGCACCCAGGCTTTAGGTTTATTTTCAAGCATAGTTTTGTATAGATAGGTGCATTTATTAGTGGTTTTGTACTCATGCAGAACTTTGGCTTGAGGGGAGTGAGGAATGTGTAGTTTGCAGACAATATGAAACAATTCCAACTAAATGCCTTACTGCTCCTTTCTGCTAGGGATGCCTTAAAAAGCACAGACAGCAGAACAGTGGTGCTTGCTGGTAACATCTATCCACTATAAAAAGCCACAATTCTTACTCTACCTTTTAATTTCTGTCTTTTATTTGGGTAGATATTTACAGGAGGCCCTTCCAGATAGATAGATTCTGTCAAAAAACTTTTAAAATAATGAATACATTATATTAGGTAGCTCATGCTTATCTGCATGGTGGCTGACTCTTGGCAGAACTTTATAGATCTGTATGTCACAACATCCCTCTGCAAGAGTCACAGCATCTCTTGCTCAGCATATTTGTGTGTCTTTTATGTTCTCCTCCATTGTAGTATATACCAGTTTGCTTTCTGTGGAAGTTGCACTTGCTGGTGTGTAGCTCTGGGATCACCCAGAAGTTCTTTCTGTATCACCACTGCCTTTTCTTTTGGGCACTGAAGCTTATGTAAGCGATTTGGTTTACAGACAGTTCAACCGTTTCACACTGCTGTTCTTTTTAGCCAGGAATTTCATGGTTAGGCAGTAAAATGGTCCATACTACAATAAGCTTTTTTTAAACTATCAAAAGATGATAGCTTTAAGAGAACTGTAAGAAAACTTTCTGAAGAAAAGGTTCTGAAAGAGATATAGGTAACAGTTTTGTCCTGCTGCCTGTTGTGAAATGCCTCGCCCTTCGTAGTGAGGCTTGTAACTTTGCAAACCCTGTATGCACTTGAGACTTGACCTGATGTTCCTCTCGGTATTCACAGCTGCTGGAAATGAATTGTCAGACCTTACTGAATGTTTAATCACCTTTTCCCTCTGCATAGACTCAATATGTTTATATCAATCAAAACTGCTTCATATCTTCTGACAGCACTGGACTTCAGTGTAGGTATCAAAAACTTTCCTCCTTTTGAATGAATACTCCACAGCCAAAGCAGCAGCTGTTGAGCAGTGAGAATAAAATACTTTGCTATCTATGAACTGTAAGTGGGGCAGATTGCTTTGCATGCTCAGCACCTCTGGTTTCTGGAGTGTCCAAGATTGAGCAGAGAATGATACTTTCATTGTCTTTGGGGTACACTGTCAAAGTAATCTGTGCTAGTTGCCATGCTTTTGTAAAGCACAGTAAGAGTAGAAGCCTGCACATGTCTCAATAGTTATGTGACAATTTAATGATGTTGAAAGGCTTTTTCACCCTCTGGGAAAAGGGGGGCTGGTCACCAAGCGATTTGCCAGTTCCTACAGAAGAGTTTGTTGCCTCTGTTTAAACTTCCATGGATGGAAGTCAGTGAATCAGAAAGAGCACGTGTCACCTACAGTGTGGTATCAGTGCGATGAGGCAGTTATGGAATCAGGCCGTGCTGCCAGACCCCCTTGTTCTTAGCACTGCTGTAGTGTTTTACAGGCAGTCCGTTGCGGGGCTATTTGGAACAAGCTCATTAAGAGACAGTCCAGGTACCATAAACATGTATCCTGAGCTCATTTCTGTATACCACACTAGGAAGTGTGAGCACTGCCTTTTCTTCCGTTTTTTCAGATATTAAACTAAATTCTGAAGCATCCTCGTTGCTGCCCTCATTTGGGGGAGAACCTGTGAGACTCGGGTCTCATTGTTTGAGTCTGGCTGGACTGTGCAGCAGGATCACAGAATCACAGGGGCTAGAAGGGACCTCCAGAGCTCATGGGGTCCAACCCCCCTGCCAAAGCAGCTCCCCAGCTCATATTGCACAGGTCGGCGTCCAGACGGGGCTGGAATCTCTCCAGAGAAGGAGACTCCACACCCCCTGGGCAGCCTGTCCCAGGGCTCCCTCACCCTCACTGGGGAAAAGTTCTTCCCCATGTTGGTGTGGAACTTCCTGTGCTCCAACATGAGGCCATTGCCCCTTGTCCTGTCCCCACAGACACTGAAAAGGGGCTGGCCAATTCCCCCTGCTTAAGATATTTATAGACATTAATAAGGTCCCCCCTTAGTCTTCTTTTCTCCAGGCTGAACAGCCCCAGCTCACTCAGCCTTTCCTCATAGGGGAGATGCTCTGGGCCTTTAATCATCTTTGTAGCCTCCTCTGGACTCTCTCCAGGAGATCCCTGTCTTTTTTATCCCAGGGAGCCCAGCACTGGACACAACACTCCAGGTGGGGCCTGACCAGGGCAGAGCAGAGGGGGAGGATCCCCTCCTGTGACCTGCTGCCCACACTCCTCCTGATGCCCCCCAGGATCCCATTGTCTCTCTCAGCCCCCAGGGCACACTGCTGGCTCATGGCCAACCTGTCATCAACCAGGATCCCCAGGTCCTTCTCCGCAGAGAAGCAGCTCTCTTCTCCAGCAGGTCATCTCCCAGCTTGTACTGATTCCAGCAGTTATTCCTCCCCAGGTGCCAGACTCTACACTTGCTTTTGTTGAATCTCATCTGGTCTCTCCCTGCCCAGCTCTCCAGCCTGCCCAGGTCTCTCTGGATGGCAGTGCAGTGTCCTGCCTGTCAGCCACCCCTCCCAGCTCTGTATCATCAGCACTTGCTGAGGGTGGATGCTGTTCCCTCATCAAGGTCGTCAGTGAAGATGTTGAACAGGACTGGACCCAACACCAGCCCTGGGGAACACTGCTGGTCACAGGTCTCCAGCCAGACTCTGTTCCTGGGATGGGTATTTGACAAATTTTTTTCTCTATCAGTGCTATTTTACTTTATTTTTTTATTTTTAAAATTGAAAAATTTTTTTCAACTCTGTAGTGCCAGTTTAACACGTGGAGTTTGTGTATAGCTCCTTTGTGGTTCATGCATGGTATGGAGAGGCCAGAACTCTCAAGCATGTCCAGGTGCCTCACCCAGAAAGTTTTATATTGCTCTGGAGGCCAGTGCCTGTAAGCTAGGTTTTACAATGCCTAATTTAGAGGTGTATAAATCCTATATTAGATGAGGCTTTCTTTATGGAGTATGCCCTGTGCTAGTCTGCATTTGGTAGTAAAGCATTTGGAATTGGATTGCTTCCCAAGACCTCATCATCTAGGAGAAAGTTTTTTGTGAGCCTGTTGGGCTGTAACTACATGCTGTGACTAGAATGAACTTGCAGAGCCAAATTTAGCAAAGGCTTTGGCAGCAGAGCTTTTACGAATTCAATTAAACTTCTGATTTATATTTTTATGCCTTTTGTTTTTAGCATACATTTTAAAATACTCTTAAAGTATGCTCTTCAAAGTACTTCTGTAGTACATTGTTCCATATACCATTGTTATGGTAAGGAGGTAATTCTGAAAGAGATGGGGACAGTCACATGAAAATTTGACATTTTTATAAACTTTCCTCATGTTGTAATCAGAGTTCCTGATGGATTTTTTTACATATTTGAAACTTAGGCAGGGAAAATGCCTTTATAAAGATGATGTAGTTAGTTTTTGCTAAGTTGGAAACTGTGTCTGTTCTTGGGAATTGAAGTGGCAGACAATACATATAGAATGGAAATAAAAAAGTAAAATTCATATTAATTTAATTAACTGGCCAACATTGATTATTTGTTTTGCCAACAAAAATGACACTGGATTATAAAATTACTTTGGCTATGGCTAGATACCTCTGTAACTCCAGGTAGCCAGACATCTGCCATTCTGTGTGTGTGCTTCCCTCCATGGACTGTACGCTGCTCTCCTAAAATAGTGTTTGCTTCCTCTTAGGCACTGGCCACAGTTAATTGTAGCATCAGCAGTAAACTGAACACTTTGACTGTGCAAGCAAGGCACCAGGTAGGGCCTACTCATAACGAGCACTAGTGCTGTCCTGTAGAACACCAGGAGAGACTGAGCCTTCTGTAACAGAACGGCCCTTCATTGATGCTGGTGGAAAGGAAGCTCCTGGTCTGGTAGGACAGGAAATAAGTGGAGGAGGTGGCTTTGTCTTACAGTGCTTAACAGAATTAAGTAACCCCTGCTTGCTAAGTAGAGGCATCCATTACCTCCTCAACCCTGGAGTAAAGGTCTGTGCCCCTGGCAGGATTGTTTAGCTTGTACCTCAGTTCTGCACAGCCCATTTTTTGTGGCATTCAGCTATAGTTCAGTGTTAATAGAAGGGAGGAGAATAGGTGCATACAAACGTTACTAATGTTCTGGAGTCTGCCTGAAGTATCCCAGCTCTCATAGTAGCCAAAGTATTTCTGGAAGAAAGGCTTGGAGTATGAACATTCCTCCTACCTGATGTGGTGTTCTTCAAGTGACAGCTATTGCTACTGACCTTCAAAACTAACATTGTAGAAAGGACGTGACTTTTAAGAAGGGTATTAAACTCATCCCAAATAACCTTGCTTCAGAGATGAACATACTCAGTGCTGCTTTTTGTTCCAATAACAAGAATTCTCTAAGCACTCCTGTGGCAATTGGCTGGCAATACTCAGCTTGTGAATGCAGCATGACACTTTATTTCCAATGAAATTAGAAAGAACTGACCATACTTACTTAGCCTTAGAGGCATATTTACTTATAAACATTGCTCAAGAAGGCAAGCAGAACTATTTTATCCACCTCAAATTAAAAGACTGTTAAACTTATCTGTGCTTTTTTTCCTCACTAAAGTTTCTTTCTTTAATATGTTTGGTTGCACAAAAATAGGATCGAGAGGTCTTATTGTAGAATGTTCTCAGGAATGCAAACTGAGTAATCAGTTTAAAAAGTCACAGTAAATGCCTTCTAACAAAAGAGAAACAACTCCAGGTTTTCCAGAAGGAAATAAGCCCTGCAGACCAGAGTGGTCCTGAAATCCAGTTAGGTGGTGATTTTATTCTTGATGCAAAGACACAAACAAGATTGATAATGTTTTTCTGATACAAAATTTCACCTAGGAGAAGTGTTCAGATATCACTGTGCTACATTTAGATTTATTTACAAACTTAAATAGTTTCCTAAACCCAGAGCTGTTGTGTGTTCCACGAGTGCTGTTTGGGGTGTTCCTTGATACCTATCCTATGGATATCCTAGGGCATGTTAGAAACGGTTAAAACTGAGTTTGCATTAAATGGCCTTTGTCCTTCTAAACCAGAATTGATAGGCCAATTCACCTGTTACCTTTGTGCACAGTAGACTGTGCCCATATTTTAAACTGTGGCCTTAGATTTATCATTTATTTAGCAACTGTGAAAAATTCTATGTGAGGGTAAACTCACATTGATGTGGCCATACAGCACAGGTAAGAGACCGGGGCTGTCGAGGACTTGAACTAATATTATTTTAAACCCAAATTCTGTCTGCTATTTTGAAGATCTAGAGCTCTCCTGCAGTCATCTGCAAAAAAAATTTTAAAAAATTAAAATGCCTGAATTGTCTAAGAGTTCTATTTACTTCTGTATTATTCTGTGCTGAGTAAATTGTGCGCCAGACAGAGAACAAATCACTGAAAAATCAAACTTCTCATTTTGTGGAAGATCAATAAAGCTAGACTGCCTGGCTTGTAATTATTACTTACCATTTCTGCACAGCAGCTTCCTAAAACTTGCCTGCCCTATTTTTCAGTGGTTTTACTGAAAAAAAGCATGCCTTAAAATCTGAGAGAAGGACTCCAGTGCTGACCATCCATGATACTGCTCTGTGGGAAGTGGAGCTGTGGATTAGGATAGGCATGAACCTGAGGCCTCTCATGTGACTTAACATGTGCATATCGCTCTCAGGGGTGCTAACAGGAAGGGTGGGGGAAACGACATGACAACAACAACATCCTGGAGTAGTTGTCTGTTTTGTACACAAGAAGAGAAGAAGGGAAGGTGCATGTGCCTCCGTACCAGCTCCCATCTTGGTAGGACGAGTATAGATAGACTGGGCTGAGGCAGGTCTTGCTGGAGATCTGCTTGTTTTAAAGTGCTAACATTTGCAAAGTTGCTGTTCAGCACAGGGTTTTTTTTGATTATCCAATTTCACACTCCTGCTTATATCATCAGTTAATCCTGGCTGCTGACTTTCACTTGAGATACAGTGTGTCTGTACATCCAAGTAACAGTCAGCACTTCAGAGCTGGGTGGTGCTGGAGAGCACTGACTCGTTAATGCTTGGAATTCCTGGTCTGGCCTCATGACCAGGAGACCTGGAGGGGCCACTCTCAAGCATGGACAATAAACTTTTAAAATTATTTTTTATTTTTCATCCCTCCCCCTGTCCCCTGTATGATACAGAAGTTCTGAAGAAGTAAGCTAACTACTTTTGGTGTTTGTTTACATCAGAATCTTACCGTTATTACAGGTGTTACCTCCCCCTCCTCAAACTTTCTAAAATCACTCTTCTCACGTTGAGTAGAGCAGTCTGTATTTACATTCCTCACACTGCCACTTCTATTCAGCTAATTGCAGTAGTCCCCTTAAAAGGGGGAATGCTGAGTGAGGGGTTTCAAAGATTTTCTGAGGTATGACCCATTGAAACAGGTAACTAGTTTCCCGTTGATTTTACCACCCGCTGGGTCATATCCCCTGTGCAGTGTCAACTTGAAATTCAGTTACCCAGCCACAGTACTTCTGCGCTGCTGTGTATGCAGCCTGGCTCTGGCAGGTTTTGATCAAGAAGGCTGGAACATGCTTCTTGCATTTTTATGTGGTCTGTAAAGACCAGGATAGAGACAGGAGATACTGCAGCACATGGCTGATGCTTGAGCTGTGCTGCGGTTACGCAAACAAAAAAGGAAATAGATGGAAAGAACTGTGTTATGGAAAACGCTTGAACCTGCTATGAACTCTGCAGAGAAGATAGTCCACATTGGCCTGAGTCATCAGCTGAGGAGGCTGATAGTATTTGACATCTAAAACCCAAGCATATGCAAAATAATATCTGTCTTTACAGGGGATAGCTTCTGATGAAAGATTGTAGGAGCATTACAAAGGGAAATGCTTTCTTGACATTTTAATGTGAATCAGTAAAGCAACTCATAACCAGGGGATTATTTGTAGACTGGTTAATCTTTCTCAAAAGCAATCAATGATGATATAATAAAAGAAAACAAACCCCTTCAACTGTCCTAGGAAACAGAGGCAGATAGTTGGATCATGACCTAGTTTTTTTCTCCAAAAACATCAGTGCTACATTTCAAATTTTTCTTTTATTATCTGAAGGACTTCTTTGCTCATCTCTTTACTGTGTCAGTTAAACAGAAGATTTACTTGGGGTAGCAGTACCACACTTGGCCAACGGCCAACATTGAATAGCATATCTTAAACCTCTCATATGAATATTTTAATAATTAGACTTGCATCAGTGTCTCTGTAAATAACTCCAGAAACACTGCCTTTCTGAATTTGTTTAACAAACTGCCTGGATTGAATAGTTGTCAGGTTTGTGGGGGTTTTTTCCTGCAATACAGTATTTAGTGCTTGCTGTACATCAAAAATAGATCATATTTTATCTGCAGTACTACTGCTGATCATAAGGTATAGTTTTAAGGAACTGTCATACTGGAAGCTCTCCAAACCTGTGAGAACATGTCCTGAAGTCTGGGGCTTTCAGTGAGTCATGCTTGCAGAATCATTTGCAGTTTGAAAAGGGAGCTTGTCACTTAGAGTATGCCATGTTATGCTGTGTTGAGTGACACTCAGCTTCTTCCAACACTAATGTTTTTCAAAAGTGCAAAGAAGAACCGGTGGCATCTTTCTCTTCTTGTGGGGATGAGTAAGGGTGTGACAGAGACACTGATGTTAACTGAAAACTGCACTCATGGACAGAGTTTTTGTGATCCTCTTGGATGCACCCAGACCTTGGAAGCTGTGTGGGCCTCTTTTCAGTGCGATAGTGTTCTTCTTGTTTTGGAGCTGGGGTGTTAAATGCTTAAAAGAATGGTGAAGTCACACCCAGAGCAAAGACTGTATAGCCCCTGATGTATACCTGTCACTGTCCTGATAGGGTCTGTGTCAAGGAATGGACAGGAATCTGCCATGGCTGTGGTAGGTAGGAAGAGGCAAAGACAAGGTGCAGTGCCCATCACACGTGGGGATTTGTCTTGCAGCACAGCAACAAAATGTTTTCTTGCTGCAGAGTCTGAATGCCAGTGTGACAGTGAGAGCACATGCCCTATGATGTGTTTTGTTTTACTTTGCTGTACAGTGGGTGGCTAGTTTTCCTCAGTGCTGGCATATACTTCTCTGGAGAGCAAGAGACACTTTCTCTTTCATGGTTGTTCTCTTTCGAATGCCTTCCCAGAGCTATGCCATGATGATCTGGAGCTTTGCACAGTCCTTACCCCTGCACTGAAAATTTCCAGCTGTGGCCTCGATCCTGCAGTATAAATGCAGTGATAGTTCATAGGATTGCAGGGAACTCTCAGGAGTGTGTCAGAACTTCATTTTGATAGTGAGCAATAGTATTTCAGCTTTCTCAGACTTTAAAGCAAAGGTTACAGTCCCTTTGGAAAAGTTTATGGATGTATTTAATCTTGGAGTTGTCTGTTGCTTTGTGACATTGTTCTGACTTCTGAGAGATGTTCACACTGAAATACTTCCAAATTAAAACTCCTCCTATCACAGTTACATTTGAACTAATACTGGGATAAGTTATGGTTTATCAGGTCAGCTTTCAGGACTTCCATGCCAGTGGCACCCTGAGGTTCCGCAGAAGGCCAAGTGTATGCAGGTCTCTTAGAGCATTTCCCATCTCTTCTGCTCAGTCCCCCTTTGCTTTAACTAAAAACTATTGTGTTCTGCCTCTCTGCTCTTTCAGCTTACATAAAAAGAATTCCTTTCATGTCTCCTGTCATTGGTTTGGGGAAATAATTATGCTTTGATAGTGCTGGAGCACCAACAAGCAACACCTAAGGCTTTCTTTTCGTGAGGTCTGTCGCTGTTCTGGATTAGGTGGTCCAACAGGCAAATTACACAGAGAGGGATGAGAAGTGTGCAAGTCCACAAGTATAACAAACATCCAAATAGTTATGGCAGATATCTAACTTGATTCACTCTTTTAAGATGTAATGGAGGAGAGAAAGGAAATACTAATAATTTAGAGGTGGGAAGGAGAAAGAAGGGTATCATGTTTGTTTAAAAAAAAAAACAAACAAAAAACAAGCAAAAAGCAAAAAAATAGGGGTTCCAAAAATGTTATTCCTCTGCTCCTGAGAGTTTGCCACTGACTTCCATGGGACTATAAACAGGTCTCTGCTGTATCTTCTGGTATACAGTGACATCTACTGAGAGTGAAGCACATCAGACAAGACTTTCCCATTTAATACCATGTCTTTTTATGACTATTTTATTCATTAGTTTAAACTTAGGACTTTATTTTATGCTCTTTAATACAGGTACAGAATTTATCTCTGTACGTTCCCATAGAGATCTACATGATTTTTTTTTTAAGTTACTTTACCCTGACAGAAGTTATTTTGACAGTTGGAAATGCAGTAGCAGTTCACACACACACACACACACACAAATTCCTTCCCTTTGATAGGTAGCCTTAGGGTACACTGCCCTGGAATATTTTTGCTTTTTTGAGGTAAAGCTGCCATCAGAGCTCTGGTGTTCACATCAAGAAATTGGGTTTTTGATGCTTTTGTTCTGAGTCCTTATTCTGAAATCGTCATACAAGGTGTCTTGTGTTGGATGTGTTCATTATTCCTGTAATGCTTAAAACTGGTTAAAGAAAACAGTAGCTTGTACATTCAATTATTTTTTTAAGTCAAGTGAATAAATCAGGAAAGGAACACATAAGGCTTTTTTGCAGGATGTTTTTGTTAGACAAATTCCCTTGTCTTTTAAGTTTCTGCAAGCTTACTAGGAAAAAAAAATTATTAGCTTCTGCAATATGATTTTATGGTTTTTCATCCTGGTTTTTTCTCTGGGTAAGACAAAACAGAATCCAGCCTGGTATATGTTCACAGAACATTGCCTGTGGTTACTGTTTTCTTAAGGCTTGAGCCACATGTTTTAACCTCGTGCACTGTACAAAGCCCCAGTAACTAACTTCAGGACAACCATTTAGTGCATGAAGTTACACGTCCCTTTAAACATAACCCATAGGTTACTGAGGCTCTAACCCCACATTTTAAAAAGGACTCTGTAATAAGTATTGATTTTTCTTAAAGAAACTGACAGGGAGGGCAGAACTCAAGTTTCCACTCCAGATATGAAAAGATGAGAAAAAAACCCGTTATGCTGTCTTTAAGAAGATAAGTACATGTAAGAATGTAGACACCTAGGCTTTGAACTTCTTGGCATTTATCTTTTGATTGTTCTTGTTCATGCTTTTTATGTAGAGGTCTTAAGTATTTTGCAATATGATCATTTGGGGGTAATTTTTCTATGCTCTTGCATAACTTCAGATGTATCAAAACAAGGTTTAAAATTAATAAATCAAAGTGTATAAATACATCAAGAGTTGCTTTAGTCTTGTATTTTTCCCCTAACAGGTCAGATACTATAATAACATTAACTGCAAACCAGAACCAGGCCTCATTAGATGGCAGAATGATAATCAGAAAATTGCCAAGCAATGAACAAAACCCAGAAGTTTTAAAACTTATTAAGTGGTTGTGGCTGATGAGCAGGTTTTGTAGCCAGGGCTTTCATGTCTGAAAAATGACACTGGTGATTTGCCAGCTGACATTGTTTATTAATTTGTGTTAAACTCAATTTTCATAGAAGAAAGAACACAAAGTAAAATAATATCTCAGTGGAGCAGGAGGGAGCACTTAAAGCCCATGTAGTAAAAATCTACTCCTGTGTACAAAATCCTTGCAAAAAACATTAAACTCTTAGATAAATAAATGAGTCAAACAATCTCTGTAAAATATAAACAAACAAAACATATATAAGCAGTGATTGCTAGGAGGATATGAATGATTTTCTAGGTATTCAAAGACTCTCCAGTGAAAGATAGTGTATAATAGTTGAAATGCGTCTATTCTGTTAGAAGAGACAGAATAATTAAGCATAATTAATATACTAGTTTTAACATTCAAAGGCTGTCAGCATTTTTCCTCTGGTAGAGATCAGTTATGTGTCCAAACTCTGGGTTTCTTTTTTTATGCTCATTTTCAGAGGTTTTTGGTTGGGATTGAAGGGAGTAAGAAAAAAAAACCCCAACAAACCAGAATTTCACAAAGAATTGAGCAAACCTCTGTTTTTATAGTGGTTTCAAGCATGACTTTTCTAACATTAAGTATAATCACAGGAATCTTTGAATTGCTGCATAGTTATTACTGGGAGGCATCTGGAATATGTCTTCCCTGAGCTGTGGGTTTTGGCAGAGGCTGTAGGCAAGCATGGTCAATGTAATTAAACTGACAGGTGCTTGAGATACTGTATTTGTTTGCTGTATGTACTTTCCTTCAATAAATATTAGTATTTCTTCTCAATCTCCTGCTCTAGCTGGTGGGCCTGACAATATATAGACCGTAGCATAGCGTGTAACGTGGCAGCATGGGGCAGGCAGCATTTAGGAAAATAGTATCAGAAGCTTCCTTAGCAAATAGGTGTTTAAAAGACTGTTTGCAATAGGTGAGCAGCAGAAGGTTTCTTTAGAAAAAACTCAGTCTGACAGAGAAGGCAAAATACCTCACTCCAGAAGAGTTTTCTCAGTGAGCTGTAAAAGCCCTTTGCCAGAGAAAAATCAGCCTGGAGCCCTAAACTTCCAAAGCTTTCAAAATGTTGCAAGCTTTTGGTGTGAATCCTTACTGTCTCTCTGATAAACTTCAGACTGCAGCCTGTGAAGCTGTAAATTGAGTCCCTCAGGGGATCTATGGGGCTGGGCCAACTAACTGTACCGCGTGTTTTGGGTGAATGCTGAACAAGGGTCTCTTGGGCAGGTGATCTTTAACAGAAGTCTGAGCAGGAGCTTTCTAGCTGGCTTCGTGTGGTTTCAAGTTTGCCTTGCTTTTTATACCTTCATGTGCCTCTTCATCTAGGCACCTCTTTATGTTGTAAACCATGGTGAGACTGGACCAATCCGATGCAACCGGTGCAAAGCTTACATGTGTCCCTTCATGCAGTTCATTGAAGGTGGGAGAAGATACCAGTGTGGATTTTGCAACTGTATAAATGATGGTAAGTAATGTTTCTCTGGTCTGTGACTCACACAAATTCCATTAAACTAAAAAGAAACTATATCCTTAAAATTATTTTCTTGACTCCATGAGAAAATAGTTTAGTGAGATACAGTAGCTAGGCTTGGCTCACAAATAGAAAGAGGTATTACCCCAGAAGAACACAGAGTAACATTTCTTCAGTACAGATTAAAAAAAAAAGGTATGAAAAATATGGCTGATACATGAAGTCCAGTCTGATAGGATCAAAACTTTATTTCAAGATACTGTGTCAACATGGGATACAAAGCTGCTTGTATTGCTAACTGAAAGCAACTTTTGAATGGGAAAAAAATTAATTTCTTTAAGAAATCTAAATGCCCAGCAAGAGCTAAATATTTAAAACCACATTAGCCTAGTCCATGGGTGTGGATGCAATGGTTAAATAGCCTATTAATCTTACTGTGACAAGTGTTGGTTTTCACAGAAGATACCATGCCATATTTGTTCAAGTGTGCTGCATGTGACTCATAACTGTTCTTGTGCTCTTGGCTAAATCCCAAATCTTTGCCAGAACGAGTCTTTCTAGACATTTGTATCAAGTTGGATTTCCTCAGCTGGATCACAGTGGTGTAGTGCTTTCCCTAATACAGTCATCTTTTCAACTCTGAAATGTGAACCTTGACAGACTCGTTCCAACTTCTTTTCTGCCTGATGCTCAGATGTTTGTGCAAGTGCAGCAGATAACAGATTTCATTGTTTGTTAGCAATTTAAACTCTCACAAAGAGAAATTTCAATGCAGAGGGAACGTTTGAAGACAGACAGTGAAGTTGCAGTGTCATTTTAAATCACACTTTCTATTACTACTGTCTTTTATACAAGTCAGAAAGCACTTTAGAAAGTTGTCATATGGACTAAAAATGGCCAACAAACCAGGTAAAGAGACCCCCCCCCCCCAACAACCACCATCAANNNNCCCCCCCCCCCCCACAGCCTTTTAACAGCTAAATATGTGAAAAATAAGCATTCTAAGTATACGTTGTTTGAGGAAAGAGCTAAAATCCAGAGGAGACTCTTACCCAATGTGACTAACCATTACACTAGCTGCTTATAAATTGTTGGTGGCAAACCCACTTGATTTCTTAGTGCTTTGGAGTTCTGCACCTTTTATCTGTGGTTCCAGAAGGTTCCCAATATAATTTTCCCAGTACACATTGCTGTACAGTAGAGCTATTTCCAGTGAAGTATTTTGGTACAAAACAGTACAGGCTTTGCAAAAAGTACTGGTTTTACTGCTGTCTCTCTGCAGAGCTCTGGCTCCAGTGATTTGAATAAAGCTGTGAGTAGACTCTATCTACTAACAAAATAGTATTAAGTCTGTATCCTGAAGGTAACAGGCTCCTGCCTGTGGTAGTGACCTGGGTGAGTTTTACTTCCTTGAGCCTCACAGTGTAGAGGTGGGAGAATATGGACATTTATAGGGGAATACACCCTACCCTCCAAATACAAAAGGAGCTGGAATTACTAGAATGTTGTGGCTTTTTGTTTGCTTGGGGTTTTTTTAAGCCAATGTGGGGGAAAAAAAAACCCAAAGATTGCAGCCTGGATAAGTGTTTAAACTCTTCCCTTGATCAGGAACAGAGGAGCCTACATTAGTACGTTTTATCTGTGGAAGGAAACTGTTACATTCTTCTCCTTTTCCCCAAAATGTAAACATTTTTATTCTGTTCTCTTTTTTTGGCTTTTAGTCCCTCCATTCTTCTTTCAACATCTGGACCACGTTGGCCGACGGGTAGATCACTATGAAAGGCCTGAGCTGTCTCTGGGATCTTATGAATATGTTGCTACTTTGGATTATTGCCGAGTGAGTATTTCCAGGATATACACTAAGTTACAATTGTCTGTCAAAACAAACAAAATCCTTTAAATACCTACAGTAAACACACATGTAAGCTGAATATCAGTGTCCAGGAACATTCTAGAAAACCTAAGTCAGCGTGGAGAAGTTAAGTTTATACTATGTTTTGTTCTGTACTGCAGGCTATCACAGAATCACAACAGTAGGGGTTGGAAGGGATCTCTGGAGATCATCTAGTCCAAGTTCCCTGCTAATGCAGGATCACCTAGAGCAAGTTGCACAGGATTGCAAGCCATGAGGCTGTATGAGTAGCAAGTAAAAAGAACAAGTAGGGCAGCAAAGTCATGGATCACCACTCTTTAACTGGGGTGTTCATTTGGTCATAGCTAGCATGTTGTGCTGTTTAGAGGAGATTATATATATATGTCCCGATGCATTTTAGATGTGTGTCTTCCATTATTTTTAAGGCAGATACACACCTAAATCCACTTCCCAATATTGTAAACCTTAGCAAGGGAATTTGACCTTGTAATCTTTTCCTGGTAAGAGTAGTTTCAGTAGTCTGACCACTAAGCAAGTTACAATGGAATGGGCTCCCTCTCTTAATAGTAATTCATTGAAGAACCCAAAATCCAGTGAAATCCCTGAGACAACCTATATAGATTTTATTAAACGTGCATGAAAGCCCACAACAGGAGACAGTTGTAGTGAGGCATTACATACAGCGTACATCCAGTGTAGCTTCATCAAATTCAGTTAAGCTTTGCTAATTTCTGGCAGCTAAGCTTTTGAAAACTCACCTACTTGACTGGCTCTGTGTCATTTTCACAGGACTTTGTCTCTCCTCCAGAGTGTAATCCTGTGTGATGTAGTCATCATCACAATGCAGCTTTTGGTGGGGTGGCTTGTGCCATATAACTTAAATCAGGAGTTTCCTTCAAAGTCACCCAGGATGTCTCTGGTTATCTTGGAAACGCCTGTCCTTAGACTTACTAGAATGTTACAAAAAAGAATTCTCTTACAAAATTAGCACACTGGGAATGCCAAGTCGTTAAACTTTGGAGAAATTAATATTATAGTTAATTTTTCATTTTGCTCCAAGTTGCAAAGGTTTAATTGTGTTATAAATCCAATTTAAGACCAAAACTGAAAAGCCATTTCCTTTTGTGCTTATCAAATGACAAGGATGAACAGCTACAAAAAATGTTAACAAATAACAGCTGCTTTGCATTACTACACTCCTGCTAAGCAGATGTGGCAAGAGCACAAGCCCTCATTTCTACCATATATCCCTGTCATTACTCAGGGATTCTTAGTAAATGGTGATGCCATGCAAGAGTTTAGGAGTAGCATTTGATACAGTTTTTTGAAACTAGAATCCAGGTACAGTAAGCAGAACAGCTTTTAAAAATACTGCCTGATTTTAGTGCACAGGGATTAATCCTGATTTACATGGTTCAGAAGAAGTGAGACCAAGGGTATAATGTTAAGTTTAATTTAGAGCATGATGAGGACTCTTAAGTTGTAATTCAAGGGTTACATGATTCTTTTTTATTTAAATGGAGGTTTAGTTTAACAAGTCTAATTTGGTTAAGCGGTCAGAACTCTGTATACAAAGGCAGAGAAATAGTATAATGGAAAAGCTGTCCTGAATTTGACACCAAGTAATGACCACTACTCATCTTAATGGGAATGATGAAAACTGATCTTAGAGAGTGTGATGATTACTGTTGCTATGTTCACTTCATTTGATTTTCTTCCTGGGTACCTCTCCAAGCATTACATTGCTTTATTTGGAAACAAAACCCCTTCATCTTACTTTCTCTTACTTCAGAGGCTAGTGTCAGAAGAGTATGTCATCATTTGTATGCCAGTTACAGCCCGAGTCGCTGCCCTGTCTGCAGCAGTTGGATATATTGAATGTTCTGCCCTCACATTTTGATGGTATTACAGAAAGTCAGGTTATTTCCAAAAGTGTGTAGTTCAGCTGTCCAGAGTGCACTGGAGCATGAGACAGCAGGACAGACAGATGGGATGCAGATGCTCACCACTTGGTACCGCTCAGAACTGAGGTATTTTAATTCTGATTCAGTACCTACATTGCATTTTCCCTGTCCAGTTTGGTTAGAAACCACGTCGCAGCTGTTGGAGGCCAGTGCTAGCAAAAGCTGAATCTAAGCATTCACATGAACAAAAGGGTATTGCATATTGATATAGGCAATGCAAAAACAGTGTGGACACAGAAAAAAACCAAAAGGCAAATTTGTTTAAACACTTGAGTTCCAGCAGAAACTGTTCGTTTCATCTTCTCTAATAAACTGTTTCCCTTCACATATTTTATTCCATTAGGATGCTGTTTTCCAGGGTTGAAGTTTACCCAATACCTGTCAGTTTTCTGCAATAGTTTCTGTTTGTGATTCATAGTGTTTTTCAGACAACTGAGCACTGCATTTGGATTGCTGTATGCTACTACCTGTAAGTCTTTTTCATATAACAGGACACTGTCTTAATTTTCCTTGTGAATGGTCTTTTTTTCTTTCTTTTCTGTAGAACAACAAGCCTCCAAACCCACCAGCTTACATATTCATGATTGATGTATCATACAGAAACATAAACAGTGGCCTAGTTAAACTCATATGTGATGAACTGAAGACTCTGCTAGATAAGCTTCCAAGGTAAAGAAACGAAGGCGTGCTTTGCCTCACTCACTACTCTGCAGTTTTCCTGCAGCTTTGCATGTTTATAGATAAAAAAAAGCTATGGAAAATGTCAAAATATACAGTGCAGGCATATTTGGGGTGATAGTAACCAAATGTTAATTTTAACACTGCTGGAAGTTCTTCAACTTTGATGTCTGGGCTTACTATAGAAATGGAAAGAATGTCATACTAATTGCACATGTAGCTTGCATTCTTTTCCTTTCCTGTAGTGAACTCTAGTGGCATTATCAGCTAAGTCCCAGCTTGTAGTTTTGACTTGCTGTAGTTCTTTTTATTGCAGTGCTGCTTTTCTCATTGAATGGGGCAATATCAAAACCAGAATACTCAAGAGTGGCGAGTCTCTCTAAAGCCCAGAGTTGGTGCCTTTATCTGTCACTCCTAGTGTTAATTTGCAAAACCTTGAAAGCTTCTTTCTGTGTGGTGAGACTTTTCTGTCCTGATACGTATCTGAGAGGAGAGAAAATCTTGTAGGCAACAAACATTTCATGAAATACAGCACATTTGCTTTGTGAGCATTAAACACACAGTAGTAAGCGTGCATTTGCCAGTAGTTTAACTACTACAGAGCAATATTAATGACAGTCTGTTATTTTAGTGTAGTGTAGATTGTAGTATAGTTTTCATTAAATAATGCAGACATTATGACTAAATGAGAGCAATGAAAGACTGAGAAATTAAGTAGACAAGATGAGGAAGGCATATAAAAGCACTGAAGAATATAGAGAAAGAAAATGCATTTCAAATAACACGCTTGCAGAAGGAGAACAGGCTTTCAAAATGGTAAGAGCAAAGTGAGGAAGGGTGGGAGAAGAGATCCTTGAGATAATCTGGGATATGTTAAAAATCTTTTCTTGTGCATCCTGGGATCTCTGTGCATGAAAGAAATTCCAGTCCAGGGTGGGGGGTTAGCTTGTCCAATGTCCATGTAAGGCCATCTCTCAAGTACTTTGTCATTGAAGATTACACTGGAGACACAAGTGTTTGATATTATCCTGAACATATCTCAGAGCTTTCCATCAGGATTGGTCATGACTCTGAGGGTAATGAGAGGCCCGAGTGCAGTAACAAAAAGCAGTTGGCAGCTTAGAAACACCAAGGCTTGAATAGGGAAAGTTGAGGGAAAATGAAAGCGAGGGTACCTGTGTCACAAAAAAGGCAAAATAATTCTTCTCCTCCCCAGCATTCTGCAGAGATCTGCTGCTGCTGCTAAATAATGTGTTTGCAGGGACAGATTTTTCATGTCCACTTAAAAAAGCAATAAAAAAAGTAAAGGGCAGGTCTTCCAGTTTCTTCAGACTCACGTGTTGTCTTTAAGAGATGTTAATTACTCTTCTTTAAACTAAGCCATTCCACCAGATTTTGTGGTGAGACTTTTATTTCAATGCTGAGACACCAAGGTCACTGTGTGCTCATGTTCTGTTGCTGGAAAAGACACCTGCCAAACCTACTCTGCTGTTACCCCATGAGGTGAAGGCCCTGTGCTGAGAATCCAACCTGTGCTCCTGCCTTGAGGAGGAAGGCCTTGGGGGTAGCAAACCTGTCCCTGGGACAGAACGGCCCCGCCTGGTAAGCCTGTGCCAGGGGCTGCCAAGTGAGAAGCTGGAGGCAGCAGAGGGAGCATTAAGGTAGATGGCCTGGCGTAAGGAACTTTGTGTTTCTGTAGTGCCACAGCACAGAACAAACCATGTTATTTGCTTGCTTGAAATTTTAGAGCAGGCATTTTCAAAGCCAGACCCCTGACTGTATTTAGAGAAGTACAGAGAAAGGTGTTTATAGAAATTGTGCTTATGAGCTCAGAGAATCAGGTTAACTAATTGTGCAAATATGATCCCTAGGCACATAGTTAAGAAAACCATTGGAATGAATTTCTCTACCTATGAGGCAGACACCTTACTCTGAGACTTTTAAAAAGAGCTAAATAGTGTATGAGCTACATGGGGAATTGGCTGCTACGTTTACATCTGATCTTTAAAGCTTGATAGAAGAAATTGGATGAAGCATGGCGGTACAGACTGCCACAGGGAAGAGCAGTATCTGAAAAAAAAAGTCCCAATTACCTGCTGTGTAACAGATTTGGGACTACAGGCATGATGTGGGTGCTTTCTCTTTGAAGTAGCAGAAGGTTAATAACCATCGTTGTCCTCATCAAGCTCCTGAACGCTCCCTGTTAATCATAGCCCTAAGAAAACAGTGTCTGGGTACTGGGAGTGATTAGAAATTTAAATTCAGAAATGATGTAAAAAAAAATTAGTAATTAAGACAGATTTTTTTTTTTTAATAGGCCCCCCTTTTAGGGAAAAACAGTAAACTGAGGGCTGCAAACCTGGTAAAGGTCTCACTAGTACTGTTAACTATGCCACTACTGATGGCAGAGGGGGCGACCACTTAGAGGGGTTCCCTCCACAAAGGCAGAGGCTGAGTCTGCTCCTGGTTGTGTCCTGCAGGCACAGCTTGCACAGCAGCTGTCTAGCTTGGGTTGGTTGGGAGAGCAGTGATGAGTAATTTCTAGTGTGTTCTGCGTAATACGCAGCTATGGAGCATCACTCACCAAAGTCACCAGATGGTATTCAAGCCTCATTGCTGTTCTTACTAGGCATCAATCATTAGTGTCACTGAATTACAGTGTCATCTCAAGAAAGGTGGTTACCTGATCGTATCTTTTAACTAATTGTCCTCTCTTTTCTATGTTCTGAGGGTGACATGGTTTATTCATTAACTGAGGGACCTTTGACTGCTTGGATGGGATGCAGAGTTGATGTAAAAGTATTTTTAAAAAGTAAATAATACAGCAGTTGATTTTATCAGAGTGTTTTTATTTGGCTTAAGGCAAAGATTGAGGCCATTACCTCTGCTTGGTTGTTGGTTGTTTTGTTGATCCCAGTACAGATAATGATCTGAAAGCAGCCTTGTATTCCAAAGGAATGCCTTTATTGCAAGGTCAGATTTTCAGCATTATAACCAGTTGGTTTGGGGTTTTTTTCTTACAGAGAAGAGCAAGAAGAATCCTCATCAATTCGAGTTGGTTTTGTCACTTACAACAAGGTCCTCCACTTCTTTAA
The DNA here is from genome assembly GCA_013400835.1 of Zapornia atra. Classification (NCBI taxonomy): domain Eukaryota; kingdom Metazoa; phylum Chordata; class Aves; order Gruiformes; family Rallidae; genus Zapornia; species Zapornia atra. The sequence continues at coordinate 202,416 of VZTU01004079.1, forward strand.
TGTAAAAAGCAGCTTGGCTCAGCCTCAGATGATGGTGGTCTCAGACGTTGGAGAAGTTTTTGTTCCTTTGCTGGATGGTTTCCTTGTTAACTATCAGGAATCGCGATCTGTTGTCATCAAGTAAAGTATAATGATTCCATATGTGAATGAGGTCTGAGTGCTTATGATATGCATTATGCCTTTTAGCTCATCTGTGTTACTGGGTTTGGGGGGAACTTGTGTTTCTTGACAAATTTTAGAAGCCAGCAGATGCCTCGAGTCATATATTTCCACCTTCGAGGCTAAGCAGAAGTGATACCAACACCCCTCCTGTGGTGAACTGGAACGCTTATTTAGGCCAGGTGTAAACCATGGATCTTCAGCTGTGCTGCTTCAGAGTGGGTGGGGAAACTGCAGCTGTGTGCAGTGATGCATGGTCTTCCTTTTGGGTGTATATGATGCACACCTGGATATGATCTAAGGACTCTTTAAGTCCTTACAACACACTAGAGCTCCATAATTTTTAGCTTTATGTGACTAGCTTCAAAACAATGCATCTCATAGAATAAGAATAGTCTTACTTTGTTTTATTCTGGCTGGGACTCTCAGGTGCAGAACAATCACAATCCGTATTTTTTTAAAAAATACAAATTTGCATGGAAAACGTTTTCCTGTGTGAAGACTCGATATGTTGCAAGGTATGCCTGGAGATTATCCCAAATATGCTAACCAGTGGAGACACTGATCCTTTCCTCTCTTGCAGCTTGTTGGACCAGATTCCAGAGATGTTTGCAGACACTAATGAGAGCGAGACCATCTTTGCTCCCGTTATCCAGGCTGGCATGGAGGCACTAAAGGTGAGAATGTTCCTCTCAGCAAGAGCTGCATTTCTTTAATAAGACTTGATAAGCTGCAGAAATTCTGTTTGCTAAAAGCCAGTCCCAAGCTCCCCTACAAATCATGATGGGAAGTTAGGAAAAAAAAGTCACTGATTGTTTCCAGCACTATTGTTCCATTATTCTGACAGTACATTCGAACTGCTCCAGTCACAATAAGAACACGGAGAAGCATAACATCTGTTTCCAGATTTTTTGCTGGGAAACCAGTCCCTAGAGTCCATTGCACATGGAATGGATCTTTAGGAGAAGAGGAGGAGCAGGGGTTGGTTTCTTGTTCAGCGTTTGAGAGAAATCAGGTCTGTAGTTGCTGGAACGGGACTAATAGTTACTGTGGATGTTTGTGCAGACATCCAGCCCTTGCACATGTGGAGGGCAGGAAAAGAGTCAGTATAAGAGATGACTTTACCTTGCCTGTTCTCCTGCTTCTGCCCACTTCTCGTCCAAAACGGGATATTTATCACTATTTATAGGACAGGGGGTTGGAGGGCTTCCGCTTAACAGACAAGTTCTCACAGCTTGAATACAGCTGAAAATGAATCCACAGGTCAAGATGCATCCCCAGTTGCTTTCTGTACATCTGGGACATCCCCTAAAGTGCTGACATTTCCATGGAGCCCTGCCAATTAAAAGAATGCCACTATAGTTCACCACAAGATTTGTGGGGGCAGAAAACAGCCAGTGGTGGTTTAAGATAGTTGATTTATCTGTAAGCTGTGTAACAGTAAAACATGGATTCTGAGTAGAATAAATTTGTTGAACTGAAAATACACAACATTTCTCAAATCTGTTTCTTAAATATTTGATACCTGTTTCCTTGTTGTTTATTCACTCTTCCCTAATCCTGGAGTTCTACAGAACAAACTTAAGGGACATCATTGTAAATGTCCTTTGTTGTTGGCTAGAAAAGAAAGCAGCTCTTCATTGAGTTTTTTTATTTAGGTCAGTATTTTAAAGTTATAATTTGTAAGGATTGAATTATTACTATACATATATCTGTGCTCAAGCCAATACTTGTCTAAAAAGAATAAAATGGATTGTGTTCCTATTTGAGATGAATTTTAATACACTTTTAGAAACTATATACATTTTAGACAATTTGTCAAAAATTCCTGATGTGTATCATGGCAAATAGGTGTTTGGTAAGTCTTTCAGCCTTCATCAGGATGCCTGTTAAAAGGAATTGAAGAAATTGGCATTTGTGATTAAAAGTAACTATGCTTGAAATATTAGGGGTGAAATTTCAGCTCTGTTAAAAGTTAAGATACTGTCTTACAATTGCATTTCCACCATAGAAAATAGGTTTCTGGTTTACCCAGAAGGATGCCATAGCTTGTTTTGAAATGTGGCACATCTTTAGTTGGTGAACATCTTGAGATCTGGAGGAGAAAGAGTACCAAAGCCGATTTGTGTCTGCAGTCTTGGGTATTGCAGTTTTAGCCTGGATGTGCTGTTAAGGCTGAATCAGGAAAAGAACAAATCCCTCTTTCCTCCTGCCTTCCCTTCATCTTCACTCAGCTGCTTTAAGAATTGAAAATGTCAGATTTGCTTATTAGTTTTAATTTAATTTTCTTTACTTCTGGTCAGCCCTGCTGTGGTCAGGCAGCTGGGCTGGATGATCCTTGTAGATGCCTTCCAACTGCAGTACTCTATTTTGTTCATTCCCATTACCTGTCTCAAGAGCAACTGTTTTTTCCTAACTGTAGTGGAAAAGCTTGTTAATAGTTCAAAGATGCCTTCAGTACTGCTGTACCCTGGATTCCAGGGCTTTGGAGCATGTCATCTCAGTAAATACCATGTTCTCATTAGAGTTCAAAGTAAGAATAGGAAACTTGAATAAAACTGATAGTTATGCCATTTCTGAGTGTCAGGAGGAAATGTTCATCACAAGTTTTGATCCTCCTGCATTTTAATGTGGATTTGAATGTGGAATCTGGTACAGGAATGTAATTGCCACTCATCTGTAAAAATGTAGGGAACACTTTGTATGCCTGAACTGAAAGAAATGCTATTTCTGGTGAATTACGTTTCCTTTTAATTTTATCCAATTTAGTATTTGTACTTTTGATACTACTTGTATAAAGCTGGATCCAACTGAAGGTCTCCATGAGAAGTTTGTCCATCAGGATTTTAGATTCTGATGTAGAAATTACCATAACAATGCATCAGCCAACATACCTGTGTGCTAGACTTAGATCTTGTTTCAGGACTTCTGTCAAGTTTTGAGTCTCTAAATGAATTATTTAGCTCTGAGGAACTTGCAGAAAGTTTACCCTGTTCTCTGAAGTACCACAATGTATGAAAATTAGGCTGTTTTATCTTAGCAGTAATAAATATGTCAATTTGGTGTCTTTGAATCAGGCTGCAGAATGTGCTGGAAAACTGTTTATCTTCCATTCTTCACTGCCAACTGCGGAAGCACCAGGGAAGCTGAGAAACAGAGATGACAAAAAACTGCTCAATACAGATAAAGAAAAGGTACTTTCCACTCTGAGTTAACAAGGGACTGCTATTATGCTGGATTTCTCTAATAGAGCCTTGATCTCTCTTCATTTATTTTCTTGTACAAAGACGTGCTGTTTAATTCTATCCTATGCCCATTCTCAGCGTGCCCTGGTTATGCAGGGAGATTGATCCTGGCTGCACAGGCACACCAAAGTCAAACTGCAGTAGAGTATTATGGAGAAACCCCCCCAGCAGCAAAGAATTCAACCCTTCAAGGCTCTGCTACCTGCCTGTGTAGTGGTTTAGTTCTCCGAGCACGTACTGAGTTGTTCCCTGCACATGAGTGTGTGGACAGGGGCAACGTGTTCTTAATCCAACCGGCGCCCGCTGGAAGCTTCGCTGCTCCTTGTGCACTGGGGTGTGACCGGCTGCCCGCGGTGTCTAATGTCACGGCGCCTTTTCCGCTTCTCTGCAGACACTCTTCCAGCCCCAGGTGAATTCCTACGAGCCCTTAGCCAGGGACTGTGTGGCCAATGGCTGCTGCGTGAATTTGTTCCTCTTCCCAAACCAGTATGTGGACGTAGCCTCCATGGGTCTTGTCACAATGCACACTGGAGGAACGCTCTACAAGTACAACAACTTCCAGGTAAGCGCTGTGGGTGTCCTGCTTTGCAGAGAGTCACACTGGGGGTTGGTTGGTTCTCTTTTCATCTCAACCTGCGCTTGGACATTCAGCGTAAAAGTAGAGTCACTCCAGACTGATAAATACTCAAACTTGGAAAGGACAGATCAGGCTCAACTACAGATCTTGAAACTGTATTGTATCTTAAACTGACTGGTTTGTATCTTAAATCAAATTTAAATATGCTGCTTTCTGAGCAGGGAAGTCATTTACTCCAGTATATACAGATAAAAATGCTTATTATGATAATGACTCCCAGGACAGCTGTAACACCACTTGTTTAAAGAATCTCTCCAGGGAGTAAGGACCAAGTAAGCAAAGCTTCACTGTAATCTTACAGCTGTGCCTTAAAATCCCAGCTGGGATGCAGGGGTAAGCATAAATCGGATGGAAGAGACATTCGGGATGTCCAAGCCCAGTGATGAATCGGTGGACACTTGCATATAACGAAACAGCAAACGACATTGTTTACAGGAAACGGGATGTTAAGTGTGAAGTGACGCGATTTGCTGGGGGGGTGGGGGGGCAGTGTCACAGTTTGGGTGTCTGTATGTTGCTGCCACCCCGTGGTGAACGGCAGCTGTTGCTTTGCCTTTCTAGCTCGATGCTGACAGCCCACGGTTCTTAAGTGACCTCAGGAAGGATGTAGAAAAAAAGACCGGATTTGATGCCATAATGAGGGTTCGGACAAGTACAGGTACCGGTATCCGGTGGGAATGGAAAGAGCCCATTAATGCTTACAGCAGTGTGTAATTGTAAATAATACAGAGCTGTAGATCAGGCTGATGCTGCAACCTTCAGTATGTGTGTACCTCCTACAAGCAGCTGGAGACGCAGATAAAATGCTTGAGTGCCCTTCCTGGGGGTGTCCCCATAACAACTTCCAAATCTGAGTGAGGCTTCTGGTCATTAGGCAGGTGTCTTGGATTGCAAGGGGTGGTGCTGCTGGACGCTCGCAGGCTCCTTCATTTCCACATTCCGAATGGCGTTGCTGTGCCTCCTTCCCAGGCATTCCGCCTTACCTCAGAGCTGCCACTGGGGACACCTACCGGCAAAGGGGCCAGAGGCTCTGGCTGGGCTCAGAGGCACAGCCCAGCTTCATGGCCCACCAGCTCTTCCCTCTCGCCCAACTGTCAAACAGGCAAGGGAAGCTGGTGGGAGCTCCCGAGGCTGCAAATCCCTGAGGGAAAATGGTTCCTGTTTCAGTAAGCAAAACTGACTGACCATAAAAAGGAAAGTCACAAAATACACGCTTTTGCTTGCTGTTTCTAAAATGAGGACACCCTTGTTTTAATCTGGCTGTAGGCTTCAGGGCTACCGACTTCCTTGGTGCTATTTACATGAACAACACCACAGATGTGGAGATGGCAGCAGTTGACTGTGACAAGGCAGTGACAGTGGAGTTCAAACATGATGACAAACTGAATGAAGACACCGGAGCCTTAATTCAGGTAAAAAAACCCTTCCTTAATGACCTGTAGTGTCAGCAAGGACAACTGCAGCCATAACAGGAAAGATGTTATGGTGTAGGGCTGTTGGGAGCAAGGCACAGCTTGCACAGACTCTGTTGACATAATGCCACTAATAAAAAATGGTTTTAACTAGCCAAAGGTTTCATCTTACTCAAAAGCACAAACTCCTGTGTGGGAGGCAGTTGGGCATGAAGGTTGGAATGCCCCTCAGTGTGTGTCTTTAACCACTGCTACCTGCCTGTGTTGTTCAGGGATTCCAAAATGCTTTTAACACGTGGTGAGACCTCCGCAGCTGCTATTTTCTCCATTTCACTGAGTTCATTTATTTATTACTACTTATATGGGACCTGTTGCTGCTGTGGCATTCCTTGAGACATCTCTGTTCAAGAGCAACTCCCTGTGTCCAGAGGTCACTTCCAGCCCTACGGACTGCTCAGGAGCCACCAGCAATGGTACCTGTGCAGTGAACTGTCAGGTGGCTGCCCTGCTCCCTCAGGCTCTTTACCACACCACCATCACAGAATCACAGAATCGTAGGGGTTGGAAGGGACCTCAAGAGATCATCGGGTCCAACCCCCCTGCCAGAGCAGCTCCCCAGCTCATATCACATAGATAGGCGCCCAGACGAGACTTGAATATCTCCAGAGGAGACTCCACACCCCCTGGGCAGCCTGTCCCAGTGCTCTGTCACCCTCACTGGGGAAAAGTTCTTCCCCATGTTGGTGTGGAACTTCCTGTGTTCCAGCTTACAGCCATTGCCCCTTGTCCTGTCCCCACAGACACTGAAAAGGGGCTGGCTGATTCCCCCTGCATCCCATGTCTAAGATATTTATAAACACTAATTAGGTCCCCCCCGCCCAAGTCTTCTTTTCTCCAGGCTGAACAGTCCCAGCTCACTCAGCCTTTCCTCATAGGGAAGATGCTCCAGGCCCTTCATCATCTTTGTAGCTCTTCTCTGGTCTCTCTCCAGGAGATCCCTGTCTTTTTTATCCCAGGGAGCCCAGAACTGGACACAATACTCCAGGTGGGGCCTGACCAGGGCAGAGTAGAGGGGGAGGATCACCTCCTTCGACCTGCTGGCCACACTCCTCCTGATCCCCCCCAGGATCCCATTGGCTCTCTGAGCCCCCAGGGCACACTGCTGGCTCATAGCCAACCTGTCCTCCAACCATGGGGGAAGAAGCCCCACAGCCCTCACCTGCGTAATTTGCCTCCTGAATCTGGAGCTTCCTTCCTGCCCACCCTGGAAACCGCAGGCTGTGCCAACCCAAAGCCAGCTGTTTGTGTCCTGCCCTAGTGGGGACCTCGGTAACAGTTCCTGGAAATGCCACTTGGGCAGGAATTGCCAGCAGATTTGTGATGCATCTCATGAGGAACGGGTGTATCCCAGCTATACACCTGGAAGGATCATAGAGAATGGGAGGTTGTTGGTTGTATTCTAGGTGGGAAGTCATGACCTTCTTGTTTAACGATAGAAAATGTTACAGCTTGCCAGGTTTTAAACTCCAGCTTTGGAATTATCTGCACTTTTTATATGTCCTGCTTGGCTTTCAGCTTGCCCCTATAAATACATTTTATAGGTCAGCAGTTAATCCCTGTGTCAGTGCCGCACTATTGACCACGCAGTTTGGTACGGCTGATGGCACTTCCCAAAGCCATGGTGCAGCAGTGACAGGCATGTATGTGCATTTACAGTGCCTTCCTCTGAACGACACTTGTGGCAGCATGTAATGTGAGGCAGGCCATGGCACATTGGAGCCTGTGATTGCCCTGCAGGGTTTGGATCTTACATGATACTGAAGTATCAACATATCGAAGGAGCATTCGAGTCATAAGGAAACTTAAATTCCAACCCCAATTTTTAATACCTAAGCCCATGGTAGAGGTAGGATACAGGGGTTAGCAGGACCTCCTTTCACTTCATGAGCAACTTGCTTGTGCAAAAAGAACCACCTAACTTTTAATGAACAGCAAGTTTTTCTGTGATAATGTGATGGGCAAAGTACTTCTGAGCACGCTTCTCATCTCGGGTGTGGTGGCTTCAGATACATGTATTTGAACAGTTCAAATACTACACAATTACAGAGTGAGCTACAGATGTGTCAGTGGTCTTTTGTGTCCAGATACTGTCAGTGAGAGTAACAAGCCTTCCAGTCAGTCAATTATTTTTTTATAACTGCAAGATTAGTAACTTTTTATGGTGCCTAATATACTTCCATAACGTGTACAGGTGTGGTGGTCCTGTAGATGACAGCAGCACTGCCAGTCTAGGCTGTCCTCAGGAGTCCTTTTACAGAGTAGGTGGCTCTTGCATGATGGAAGCTGTTTGTTTTAAAATAAAAACGCAGGATAACGTGCTCCTCTGTTGCAGTGTGCTGTCCTTTACACATCGATGAGTGGGCAAAGACGACTTCGCATACACAATATAGGTTTAAACTGTAGCTCCCAGTTAGCTGATATCTACAAGACCTGTGAGACAGATGCTCTCATCAACTTCTTTGCTAAATCAGGTAAAATTCTAACAGACCAATGTTGGTGGTTTGTTTTTTTTTTTTACTTTGGGGGGAAGGGGAAGGGGAAGGGAACTGAGGTGATGCCCTATGAGAGACCATGTTTTGTGATGTGCTGCTTTCAGCCTGAGCAGCTCTTAAAGTATTGTAGAACTAAGACAAATAGATGACATCTTTTATGGCAGTATGGCTAAACATAATGCTTGTGAAGGAAGCCAGAAACATGGAGTGCTGAAAACTAGAGGCACAGTAGTGGGAAATGGACACTGTATCCTAGTGTTGGAGGTTTGGTGGGGGCTGTTGCTCTGCAGAGATAAATAAACATCCTCCGAGGTGCTCTATGTAAGAGAGACTAAAAACCAGCCACAGGCCTCAAGCTGGTAGAACTAGAAGCTGGCAGAATACAGACACTTTAGAGTGCGTGTCCATCTTAAGGATGCTCTTTTATCCTTCTCTGCTTGTAGCTTTTAAAGCCGTTCTAAGCCAGCCACTGAAGGCGGTCAGAGAGATCCTGGTGAGTCAGACTGCTCACATGCTGGCGTGTTACCGGAAGAACTGTGCCAGCCCGTCGGCAGTAAGCCAGGTAAAGCCCAGCGGAACGCGGTGCTCCCCCAGCCAGGCTTTGCAGCAGGTGAACGACCACCCCTGCCACAGCACCACTGCCAGAAAGGAACATTTCAGGACAGAATTTCCTGTTCTTTCAAATATAATTCATGACAAGTGGGACTCAATGGCAGTGATTACAGCATGTGGAGTCTGTTGTTCCAGAACAAATGGCAATGCCAGTTGAGGAAACTGATGATCATAGTCACACACAGGAACTCACTCAGCCTTTTCTTCCTGCTGGAACTTTGTGCTGGCTCACAAAGCATTACTGTCATTATCGTCAGCCCAGCTCATTCTTTTACATATTTTATATATTCAGCACATTTGGGGAGGGCTAAGTGAACCAACAGGGAGGTGTTTCCAAATCCTTTTAGCCAGTCTCAAACAAATACCCAAAGATGGCTGAATGAAATCCAAGTCCTGTAACTGTTTTAATTTAACTTCTATTTGTCTTGCAACTCCCAAAGTATTTCCCCATCTCGTTCAGATTTTGAGACACTTTAAGATAGCAGGAATGGTTGGCTGACACTTTTTGAGATGACATTTAGCAATTTCGGTTTAGATTCAGTTCCTTTAATCTCCTTTACTGTATTTTCCAATTATTTCTTCTCCTTGAAGGTAACACACAGTTAGGATGTGCTAATAATCTAATCTGTATGAATGACTTAAAATTCAGTGGCCCAGTAAAAGGAACAGTTGTTTCTTTTAACATTTTCATGCTTATGTCCAGGTGATTCAACTTAGAAAAGGCCTTTGTGTACCAAGCAATGTTTCCAGTTAACCAAAGCCTGGGCAAGGAATTGTTTCATGTTAGTGAGGACCAGAGATGTTAGAGACACTACCAGAGACATTTATGTGAACCTTCACTTCCCTCCTGAACTGTTCAGAGACAAACCACCCACTTTTCCTATGTGACTTCCTTTTCATTTAGTACCTAAAAATGAACGTGGGTTACAGGGAGGTGATGGCCTGTGAGATGACTACACTATCGGGCAAGTAATTCCTGTGGGATTTTTTGAATGTATTAACCATTCAGAGCTGTCACAGCTAGTTTGAAACAGTCCATAACGTTTCTGGTTTGGTTTTTTTCCTCTTTGACCAAAGAAAACATAAATGGTGGGAAGTCCAGATCTCACTCCCCAGGCTGTAGTAACATGTGTTCTCTGCCTCTCAGCTCATCCTCCCGGATGCGATGAAGGTGCTGCCAGTGTACATGAACTGTCTGTTGAAGAGCTGCGTGCTGGTTGGCAGACCAGAAATCCCAACTGACGAGCGAGCCTACCATCGGCAGCTGGTCATGGCTATGGGGGTGGCTGACACACAGCTGTTGTTCTACCCCCGGCTTCTGCCGATTGTGAGTACTCTGGTGACATGTCTTTTCCTTGTCTGGGTGCTCTGGGTTTGTAAGGCTGCAGGCGGAGCGCGGCTCTCTGCTGGGGCTGTGGCGTGGCACCCCGCCGTACGACCTTTTTGCAGTGACTGGGGTGCTAGTTGCACTGGAGTGAGGAGGGAGGGTAGAAGCTCTAGTTCAGTGGGAAACAGGGCAGGAACATGATCAGGACTCTCTGTACTTACAGCAGGTTTTTTGCACAGGCTAGTGAAAGATGCCAGCTTACTAAAAAATCAGAGTAAAGCATCACCCCACCTGCGGCGGGTCTTCCTTCGCACGCCACGCACTGACTGAAAAGGGGTCCATTTCCAATTCCTGTAATCCGGAAAGGAACTGTTAAAACACTGTAACCCCTTCGCTGGTACCTTGCCAGTGTCTAACTACAGCTTTCATCTCCCGGAAGGCACCTAGTCTACAACTCCTGCATATTTTTGCCCCACAGCACAGCCTGGATCTGAAGAGTGATGCTGTGCCAGCTGCTGTCCGCTGCTCTGAGGAGCGTCTCTCAGAAGGAGGGGCTTTCCTCCTGGCCAACGGTCTGAGTATGTTCCTGTGGCTGGGAGTTAGCACACCTCCAGAACTCATCCAAGGGCTTTTCAACGTGCCGTCCTTTGCACACATCAGCACAGAGGCTGTGAGTAGCTGGAGACTAGCTCCTTTTTTCAGAATGCATGCTAATCAGAGAATTGAGATGGCTTTTCATCACTCAACTAAAAGCAGAAACAGGGGACCAGCAGAAGGTGTTGCAACACCAGAAGTATATTAATAATGTTAGGAAGTACTTACAGGAGAAGCTTTCACACCATTTTCCAACCTGCTTAAACTTTCCCTATTGCAGCTATTAAGGTTCTACTGAAATTGGAACAATCAAGTTTCTCTTGATCAGGTGTTTAAAAACTGAGAAATGGCTTAGGCAGAGGAGTCCTTAAGATGAGAGACATTTTTGTGAAGGAGTCGGTATGTCCCAGTTTAGAATGAAATCCAAAGTAAACGTGTATCATACATTTCAGCAGCTAGTTGTGTGTGAACTCGTAAGAGGTGTGACTGGCCTGTGACCACCTGCCATACTTTTGCTCCAACAGACATCGCTGCCTGCCCTGGACAACCCCTTTTCTAAGAAATTCAAGTCCATAGTGGAGCATATCCAGAGCCAAACGCCCTACACCATGAAGGTAACTGCCTCTGACAAAGCTTCCAGCAGCTGTAAAGGCAATTTTCCTGTATGTGAGTTCCTGCATGCAGTGTGGGCACAATGTAACTACAGCTGCTGAACTGTGGAAACAGTCTCGTTTGGCTGTTCCCCCCTCCCAACACAACAGCATACAGTTACTAGATGTGGGGAAACTGTACTGCTACTTGTATCCTAAAAAAATATGTGTCTCTCCTCTTTTCAGCTGATGATAGTGAAACAGCGGGAGCAGCCAGAGATGCTTTTCCGACAGTTCCTAGTAGAAGACAAGAGCATTTATGGAGGCGCTTCTTACGTGGATTTCTTATGCTGTGTTCACAGGGAGATCTGCCAGCTGCTCAGCTAGGGAGCGTGCGTATCATTGGTCAGTTACATTCTGATTTTGCAAAGGGGACAGGCACTGGTGCCTGAAGGCCAGCCCACAGCGCTGCTGGACCCAGGCGTTCTGCTGCGCTTTAGGGAACCTTCTTTGCTCTTTGTGTACAGTTTCATTTCCACCACCTCTCACCCAGTATTTAGCTTACTTGCTAAGCTGTAGAATAGGAAGTTCTGCACTCAGGTATGAATCTTCTGTGAGTCCCGACTCTCTCTCTCTAATTGAATTGCCAGATTTCAAACTGTCAGTGCTTAAGAGCATATGGCAGGCATTTACTAAAATATAATGTAAAACACTCTTTAGTTACTCCTTTTACTAGTCCTAAGTTGTACGAGAGCCAGGAAAGATGCTAAAGATCTATACACAGGTGAGGAAAAAAATACAAACCAGTGCTTTTTTCAAGTTGAGGGCATACAGTTGAATCAGATTTGCAGTAATCATGTAGTTCAGTCTGAGTACTTCATCCTCTGTGTAAAGCTAGGCTCTGCAAAACCACCCCCGTGTTCCTGGGAGGGATGAGCATTACTGCCTACAGACAGAGCTCTGGGTCACCTTCCACACCCGGGCATGTCCAGGACACACACACGCCTCGGTTTATAACTGGACTTAAGCATAACAACAATGGACCACAAGACGACCAGTCACCAGACAATCCCTTTGCCAAGTTTGGCAGATAATGCCACACTGTCGTGGTAGAATTCTTTAGTCTTAAGCAATTAATACAGCGTGTTATTTAATTGCACTTTGGAAATTGAACACCTTCGGTTTTGTTTCTTTGCTAACTGGAATATTCCCAATGCAACTTGGATAACCTGTCCCTCAAAGTTTCAGAAACACACATTAACCAAAGGCAGTTCGTGGTGCTATACAGAGAAAGCCTCTTGTTGCACACCAGTTTGGTTACAGCAACCTCCTCTCACGTGACTGATTTATTAAACAGTCACTGCTTTGATAAATAAGCCTCTGCTAATATCGATATTTAAGGTAGAATTAGAAAGCCAGATTCTTTGGAAGAGCTGTTTACCTCAGATACTGCATCAGTCTCTATCTTTAGGACCAATGCCTCTTGCAAAGTTGTTACAAAAAAAATCCGTGTTCTAAAGCAAGCAAAAAACCCCATTAAAAAGTAAGGGTAAGTGTTGGGCCTCATAAAAAAGTGCCTTTAAACATGTAACATGTTACTACTTAGTGTTAATCATCAATATCCAAGATAAACAGTCCAAGGTGCGTGGTTTTTGTTTGACAGCTTACCAAAAGTTGTATTCTTGTGCATTGACTGAGCGCTCCAGAAGTAAGTGGCTGTCTTATAGAAGGAGCCTCACACTGACTCCAGCTGTGACAGGAAGCACCTCTTAGCTGGAGACACTGCCCTGTAAAAAGTATTTGTTGCCATTCCAAATTCATATATTTTGTAAAGTAACACCAGCAACTCTATGTGTAAAGAGATAAGCAATTATTAAATATAATCATTATGTGTGATTATTCTTTCATATACCAAGTTTTTGGTGCTATCAGCCTGTGCCCAAAGCTCTCCACCACCTCTTCTCCTGTACGGCATGAACAAGGCCCTGCATCCAACAGTGAGCACAGACCACTCGGGGTCACCCTCTCCTACTCTTGACTGTAAAGACAGGCAAGGTTATCTGGCCTCACAGAACTGTGTTTGTGGTTACAAGGCAGGGTAAGGGGACTTGCTCCAAGAACCTGACAGATGTGCCAGAACAGCCTCATGAAAAAAACATGCAGACAGTCCAGCGTGTTATGAGGGAAAGGTTTATGTGCAGCTGCTGAACAAAGTTCACATCAACTGCAATGACTGAGATTCTTCTCAAGGGTAGGAAGCTGCTGACCTGCTCCCCCAGGCACTCAGAACCATTTCCATACCTTATCCCATGGAGTTTGCCTCTGGCCAGAAGATGGTGTCTGCACCACACCCGTGTGCATCGTCCCCTTGGTGAGTTCAGGCCGCAGAGGCACCGCTGAGCAACTGCTCCAGGGCAGCCTGTTGTCGTGGCACACACTGCCCTGTGCGGAGGCAAAGCCTGCGGCGAGCCGCGTTTCAGGCACACGGGTGCTATTCAGAACAAAGCTGTGGTGGGACAACTCAGCCACACTGTATCCTTTCATTAACAGTTAGTTTTGCCTCCATTAGGACATCAGAATGGCAACTAGCACAGAGATAGAGCAGCTCTTGCAGCAACCACTCAACTCAGGTTCCCAGCAGTTAGGCCTTTCTGCACCTCCTTTTTAATTGCTGCAATACATACACTCGAACCTGCTTCATGCGTCACCCGCTGCTCACATCTTCACCCACGAGAACAGCCCAGTTAGGAACAGGATTAGTAAGTGCTCTTCCATGTTACTGAGCTGACCTTCCTCCCATTCCACTGGGAAACTTCTACTGCAGCAATAAAGTTGCCACCAACTGTGGAAGGGGGAATCGTTTTCTTTCTGCTATACAGAGAAACTGTGGGTCTGGGGCTTTCAGTTACTCACTGTATCCTTAAATAGCCACGTTCAAGAAACAAGCCTTAAAGCTGTTTTCAATGTGAGGGCCTTGAGGTGATGATTTGTTCTTTCCTAGAGCACAGGCTGCATATTCCCATCCCTGCCAAGGGTTTTAGGACATCTGAGTGGTCTAAAATTAATCCCTTAATACCACTTTGCTTTCACTGTCAGATCACACTTGTTCTTTAGCTTGCAGCCTAAATCACACTGCTGCATTCACCATCTACAAACACATGCAGCGAGCCTGAGGTCATGACACTGCACTGGGGAAGAACCTCAGCCACCCTCATCCCTTCAAAGCCAAAAGCTAAGACACCCCCGGTATCGACATCCCCAATTGTCAACTCCTTCATTTAATTCCTGTAGCGTGTAAGATACTCAAAGTACTGTAAGCCTCAGAGAGAATGGGAAGATATGACAAGATCTAGACAGAAACCCCAAATCAGACTGATGGCATTAAGCACTTAATAAAATTGGAGATGAAGAACCACGTTAGGCTTTTTAGTTTCAAGGGCAGCATGCTCAAATTAAGTTGTCTTTTGCTTGGGGTAAATGAAATATTCATCAGTTCACTGATGATGAGCCTTTATCCTCCTCCTGCAGTTGAAGCATTACAACTGAGACATTAACTGACAACCAGTAAGGAAATGAAAAGCTTTTCATCTGTAGACACCTCTTCATCTACGGCCCAAATCCGCAGTGATTAAAAAATGCCCAGATTTTTTGCTGTATGATGGGGAGGGGGTGGGTGTGCATGCAGAAGGGGCAGAAGCATCATCTCCACTTCTAAGCATGATCTCCCACAACTGCATGTAGGCAGCACCCCTCTTTGCCTACACACTGCCATGCACTACTGCCTTACCTTTGCAAGCCACCCATCACTGCTGGAACTTCACTGGCAGGAATCTTTCTTCATGGAGAACAGCAGAAAGTTCTACTGCCTGGTCCATTAACCTCAATTAAAAAGGAAGTTGCCGTTAAGCACATGTACTGGTGGAGCTGGCCCATTCAGACAACTCATTCCCTGGAGCAGGGATTTTTTCCTTGCACTGCTTCAGCTGTTTCAGTTTTGAGGGAAAAAAAAAAGAGCTACTGAAAAGAGCCATTTACTTGGTAGAACTTGTTTTGGTGTTTTCTTTACAAGCCCATGTGCAAGTAATTGCCCACATCACTGAAGCAATGAGCAGCACCCCATCCTGAATATACCACACGAGTTCACGTGAGTGAACATACCACAGGACCAATGCGTGTCTGTGAAGGGGCACGTTCCATTTGCCCTTCAGCAGTCCATAGCAGGCACACTACCAAGGCCCTGAAGTGGACCAGACCCTGAAAACCTCTGTGCAAGGTTTCACGCACCAAAATAGAAGTTACTGCCTGCTCTTTCACACCAGTGGGGAGGAAGCCACAGTAAAACTCAGTAGTTCCAAAACCTCAAGGAGAACAAGCCCACAAAACACTAAGAGAAGTATTTCAACGTTAGCTTTGATAAACAAGTTTAATAATCTGCTATTTCACAGGACGTATTTAAAACCTAGGTTTCAACAGATAAATGTTACAGGACTTGGAAGCCAATTCCAGCACCTCAGAGTTGGAGACTTCCACAGCCAAGTTTGTTCAGCCCACTAAGTACTGACTGAGCAGCTCAGAGTTGTAGTTCTGCTAAAAAAACCTGCTGTACGTACCCAAGTCAGTCGCTGCCTTCTCATGCTGTACCCAGAGCTGATCACCAACAGATGTATTTCCATGGCATGTAATGTCCTCAAGCAAAGCACAGCACCCATCTCAATTACTGCACCCTCATTACCCAGGTAATCAGTTTCAGGCAGCACAGCCTCACACCTCCAACCCAGCCTCTGAGGAGGTCTTTCTACTGCTTACATTGCAACTGCTCTGCAATAAAGCTGCCTTTCCCTGCCAAAGAACGGGGCTATGACAGACACTGGGTGAAAATCCCCACTCAAGCAGCAAACCAGACCGATGCACAAGTTCCAGGCTGCACACAAACGCACAGGTTTTTGCTTTCCATGAAGCACAACTCACAACTGCACAGTTCCCACTCTCCCGCTGCAGCCAGGAAGACAGAGTGCATATACACCACAAGTGAACAATAAACTTGTTCCCTATTCCCAGGAATAATTTGGGAAATTTAAACCAAATAAGAAAAAATAGAATTCTATTTATTCAGTTTGCTCCTTGGTTTCAGAGAAGTTAAAATAAGTGTCAATACAGACACAGCATGTTTTCTTCCATGAGTAAGAGGGTAGGTCTGCTACGGCCATGCCATTTGGAACTGCGTTGCACCCCCACTCCATCATCCTAGCCCGAGTCAGTCCAAACCTGAACCCTCAGAGAAGGAAGAGGAATCTGTGCTTTAGAGAGACCCACAGTTAATAAAGCACACAGCTTGCAAGTTTCCTGAAGGGAAGAGCAATTATCTCCTCTGGGATCCTACCGGTGGCTGGAAGCGATGGCGTGCTCTGCTCTGACAGACGCTGTCCGGGGGTGTGGGTGGTGCTGCCAGGGGCAGGCCCCTGCCTGCCCGCTGAGGTGATGAGCGCGGCTGGTCCTGGCAAGGCAGACTGTCACCAAGAACAGTTTCAGCAGTAACCTAGCTCGAGGTCACAGGATTTACTTCAGCAAAAACAAGGATTAAGAAAAAAGATTCAGAGAGGAGGCGTAGGACCAGGGGAAGAAGCGATTACCTAACAGTCATCAGCGGGTGGGGAAGCCTCCTCTGTGGGTACCTCCACGTCCCCCTCTGAAACCACCCCTCTCACCCCGAAAGTTAGTTCTGTTCCTCTCTCTGCCCCTTTCTCCTCGGCCTGCTGAAGTCCCTCCTCTTCCTCCTCCCCTTGGAGCACCACCTCCCCGGTCAGACTTGGACTTGGGTGGCGGCGACTTGGGCCGCAGCCTCTCGATCTCCTCGGTACAGCCCGTCAGGTGGGAATTCGGAGCCGTGAAGTATGAAGAATACGTCTCTGCATTGAAATTGCTGTTTGTCAGGGTGGGTCCCACAGTCAGCCAACCTGGGGAACAAAACCAGAGTCATGGAAGCAAGAACAGACTGCACGCCTCAAGGCCGTTATTGTCTTCCCAGTTTGTCTCTTCCTAGTAAATGACCTCTTGAGTAGTAAGAGCAGGTATTTATCTGCACCCCCCTGTACTGAGCAGAACAAAGAAGTCACCTCTGGGAAAGAGTTGTTGAAAAGTTAAAATTTGGTATTTCTAAGGGCTTTTAAAAAAATTTTAATTACACAGGGCTATGAGAACATTCATGCTGTGGTTTCACAAGACCCCTTTCCCCTCCTTCCTACGTGTTCTTACACCACAATCATCTTCCTTCTCCCCTTTCTAAACGGCATTGAAACTTGAAGTAGTTAATTTTGTGTCCAAAACACAGTTGTGACACCACAGCTGAGAGCAGAGCATGCTGGATGCACACATCTGAAAACACAGCACAACGGCAATTCTGTTGAAGCTCAAATGATATGAGGATAGAGCTCAAAAGGGTTAGTGTAACCCACACAAACATTCACTGGGAACTTCACCTTCACTCAGTGAGTCAAGGCAGGCATTTAAACAAGTAGAGTTTTATCATGAGGTGAAGTAGTGCTCAGTCCTGAATGGGGCTCAGACCACTTAACGTCAGTGGGAATTAAACTTTCATTCATGTATTATTTAATTGCATTTTTCTTTATTAATCTCAAATACATGCTTGTAAGGGAAACAAGAATAAATAAACCCCCAAGATCAGTTCTTCCACACCGTTCTCTAAGCTGGGAATTTATGTCACATGTATCTTGCTTCCTGTGCATTAAAAAAATATACATATGTAAGAAAAAAAAAAAGAAGTTAGAACCATAGAATCATAGAATAGCATGGGTTGGAAGGGACCCCAAGGATCATAGAGCTCCAACCCCCCTGCCACAGGCAGGGCCACCAACCTCCAGGCCTGGAGCTACACAAGGTTGCCCAGGGCCCCATCCAACCTGGCCTTGAACACCCCCAGGGACGGGGCACCCACCCCCTCTCTGGGCAGCCTGTTCCAGCCCCTCACCACTCTCTCTGTAAAAAGCTTCCCCCCTAATATCTAATCTAACCCTTCCTTCCTTTAGCTTGAATCCATTCCCCCTTGTCCTGCCATTATCTGCCCTTTTAAAAAGTTGAATCCCCTCCTGCTTATAAGCTCCCTTCAGGGACTGGCAGGCTGCAATGAGGTCCCCCTGCAGCCTTCTCTTCTCCAGGCTGAACCAGCCCAGCTCCCTCAGCCTCTCTCTGTAGGGCAGCTGCTCCAGCCCTCTGATCATCTTCGTGGCTCCTCTGAACCCTCTTCAATAGTTCCACATCTTTCTTGTGTTGGGGGTCCCAGCTCTGGACACAGGACTCCAGCTGGGGCCTCACAAGGGCAGAGTAGAGAGGGACAATCACCTCCCAAGAGAGACAATCACCTCCCAAGTACCAAGTTAGGCTTTGGTACTTCACCCAGCAGGGTGAGGATCTGCCACGAGTATATGATACAATGCAACTCCAGGGTAACAACCACATCGAAAACCCACAAAAAGCTCAATCAGACTGACATCCCCACGGGACGTCAGCTTGTAGGACTTCAGCAGCACTGAAGCAATACCTGAACAATGTCGTTCTGCAAAACAGAAAGCCCCCTCCACAAGCAGCCCCCAGTAACCAAGAGCTAAGGCTGACATGAACATTCCAGCCCTTAAAGGCCAGCAGAATGGGCAGCACTGCTCCCTAGTCAGACAAGCAAGAGAGGAACAACGCCTCGAAACTGACTTTGGTGAGGCACTGCTCGCAGCCTGCGTAGGGACACACAGCCTGCCCCAGCTGCAGGAGAGGAATAAGCAACACCTTTTTAATAACACAACTATTAGCATTCACCTGCCGCAAGCCAAGGCTGACAACAGGCTCTGTTCCATTTCTCTTCTGCCATCCAAACCATTAACCTCCCTTTAGGGAAAAACAGGGTTATGCAGAACTGCACAACAAAGGTAAGGGAAGCACAGCTACAGCACCCTGCCCCACTCCCCAACTCACTGTGAAAGGGGCATGCTGTTACCATGAATCGTGCAGAGAGCAGCTCCCACAGCATCCATCAGTGCGTAGAGTATGGCTGCACTAGCCCCAACAACAGCCACAAAGCCTGTCAATTCAAGCACTCAGTGGTAGCTGAAAGCAACAGGGCTGCTGAGCTGTATTTCACATTAGGCTTGAGGGCAGAAACATCACTGAAAACAGGGTAAAGAGCCATCAAACTACATTTTACTCTTCTAGCCTATATTCTCCTGGAGTGGAAGTCCTCTATCCTGGATACATGATAAACGGGAAGGCCTGGCCATCAAAACAACAGGCAGCTCCCTCCCACCTGATCCATACCTTTCCAAACATCCTTCCTCCTGCAGTACAAGAAACTGGGTCTTCAGACACTGGCAAAGGACCAGCACTAAGCTCACAGGGTATAAAATCAGTTTTGAGAAAGAAATCATGTTTCTGAGAAGTGTAAGCACATGGGGAAAACAGAAATCCTACCTGAACTCTGTTATACTCAGTGGTGATTTAAACACTGGACAGGCAAAAACCTTAGCCAACCAGAAATTTTCTTCTGAAAAAGTTGGTAGAATCAATAGTTGTCACAGACTTTCCCAGTGCTGTTTTGTGACTGACAGACCATTACACAAACCAAAAATGTGTCTCCTTGAGGCCTATTGTCTGACCTATGATACGTGCCTGGAAACCTCTTTCAGACACTGAGATGAATTTTACAAGCAGCAAATTCTGTGACTGTCTTGCACACGATAAAGGCATTTTGATTTTTAGAGTGAGTGTGCAGTTTCCTTCACTATTAAGTGCAAAAATAAAATGTTAATACAAAGGAAATATTCAGAGTATGAAGTTCAAAAGACAGAATTTAGACATTTCAGTGTTACAGCAGAATACTGACTAATTTCAGCATTTACCTTCAGTTACAGATAACAGAGGAAAACAACACATAAAGGCCTTACTGTTTGAGCAAGTATTTACTTCTAAAAAATAAATATTTAGAAAAAACAAGCTTAATGGTAAGTAGTTGTAAACTGGATTTGTGACTTGGTCTTGCTCCAAACATCATAAAATTACAAATTATAACAGAACTGTAATGTCACTTAGTTGGGTTTTATGTATCCTCAGCAACACAGGCCGAGGATATACCTCAAGACAGACATTCCTGCAAAGAAAGCACACACGTTTGATCTTTGGTTCTGCCAAAATTGTCTTCTATTGGATCCTGAGGGACAGCACATTAACTAGAGCAGAATGTCACTTTGCTGTGTCACAGCACTGGGAGAACTGCCAAGTGACGCTGCAGTCCCTCTGTCGAGGAACATAAGGCTGGTTACGTGAACGGGAGGGTAGGAAACCTGGGCAACTTCTCCATCCAGTGTATTTTCCCACTCTGGATTAGATTTCAGCTATGGAGAAGTCACCAAGAAAGCTCATCTGGCTTTGTGGTACTGTAGTCCCATGGTGGGACAAGTGGGGTTACATGCAGAAATACAGAGTTATTCAGCTGGTGCAAGCCCTGGCAGAAGACTCCTGTTAGGATTAGCCGCTGCCGTCTCAGCTTCCAGCAGAACTCATGAAGTGCCCCTAGGTGATGGAAGAGAGCCGTTACAGTTTAACTCTGACAAAAATAAGTCAACAGTTACCTGGCCGAATTGTGCTGTCCCTTCCAAACAGATGGAGGCGTCTTCTGCCCAGGCAGAAATGTTCAATGATGTGAAAGATCTCCACAGGCTTTTCTATGTTGCCAATTTCAGGCTCTTCTGTGATGATCAGGTCAATATCGACATTGGCGTGGATGAAGTCACCGTCGGTGCTGCGACGCACGGTCCCCTTGATGCCCATGAGGCAGTGCTCCTGCACACACAACACACGAGAGCTCCCGTCAGGCGGCGCACCCCCCTGCACCCCGACACCCTGCTGGGACCACAACGGGCAGAACAGGAAGTTTCAGGCAGAGTAGATCCTACTCTTACAGGAGAAGGCTGAAGCATGAACTAGAAGGCCAGAACAAGCTGGAGCTACCAGGAGAGCCTCCTGCAAACAAAGCAGACTGGTTTAAGCTATCTGTCTCGACAAACCACCCTGGGAAGTGGTAAAACACAAAGGCTGAGAGAAGGTGTTTGGATTTCTTTAGTCACAGCAAAGTCAGAGCCTTAAGTTGGGAAGGTGGAGAAGTCACCACAAGAGAGTACAAGGTGATGGCAAGAGCAGGGGAATAAGTTATTAATTATGGCTAACTTTTGTATCAGCATTCTGATCCTGGTTTTATTCATACACATTACTTGCAGAGTTCTCAGCCATAAAACAGCCGGTCAGTGAAAGCGAGATGTACTTTTGCATACTGTACCCATTACAAAAAAAGCGCTCTCACTCAGATTCCCTTCTAGAATAGAAGATAGCACTGCATCTAAAGAGTAAACCCACTATCAAACTGTCAGTGCACTCTCAGTCAACTCCATCAGCATTACAAATGTTCAGTTAACTGTAATACACACACTCTCCTTTTGTAGAATGGCCTGGGTTGGAAGGGACCCCAAGGATCACAGAGCTCCAAGCCCCCTGCCACAGGCAGGGCCACCAACCTCAGGCCTGGAGCTACACAAGGTTGCCCAAGGCCCCATCCAACCTGGCCTTGAACACCCCCAGGGACGGGGCATCCACCCCCTCTCTGGGCAGCCCCTTCCAGTCCCTCACCACTCTTTCTGTAAAGAACTTCCCCCTAATATCTAATCTAAACCTTCCCTCCTTTAGCATGAATCCATTCCCCCTTGTCCTGCCATTATCTACCCTTTCAAAAAGCTGATTCCCCTCCTGTTTCTCTGCTCCCTTCAGGGACTGGCAGGCTGCAATGAGGTCCCCCTGCAGCCTTCTCCAGGCTGAACCAGCCCAGCTCCCTCAGCCTCTCTTTGTAGGGCAGCTGCTCCAGCCCTCTGATCATCTTCATGGCTCCTCTGAACCCTCTCCAACAGTCCCACATCTTTCTTGTATTGGGGGCCCCAGCTCTGGACACAGGACTCCAGATGGGGCCTCCTGAGGGCAGAGCAGAGAGGGACAATCCCCTCCCTGTCCCTGCTGCCACCCCTCTGCTGACGGAGCCCAGGATCCCATTGGCCTTGCGAGCTGCCAGAGCCACTGCTGGCTCATGTCCAGTTTCCCATCCACCAGAATCCCCAGGTCCTTCTCAGCAGGGCTGCTCTCCAGGAGCTCTTCTCCCAGTCTGTATCTGTGTCTGGGATTCTTCCAGCCCAAGTGCAGCCCCTGACACTTGGCAGTGTTGAACCTCATTAGGTTCCCCCAGGCCCACCTTTCCAGCCTGTCAGGATCCCTCTGGATGGCAGAGGGATCCCTCTAAAGCACTGCAGATGAGTGTGACTTGTACATACATACACCGTAACTGGTACAGGATGAAAAGGGGGTTCTACATACTCCTTTCAAAGTTCTGTTTCTGGGAATATTCAGCTGAGGTGAGCAAGTTCCCCCAGCACTGGGAAACACCCTATTCCCTAAGTGCCACCGGATGGCTCCAAGGAAAGCTGCAGACAGGAGCACACAACCACTCCCAGATTTTGGCAAGCATTTTAAGTGTTAGTGAATGGAGGTGAAAGGCAGAAGAGGTGACCTATCAAATCTATGCACTTGGTCAAGTGCACCCAAGCTTAACTAAATAACAAGGCTAAATACTACTAATCAAATCACCCATCCAGCCAAGCCTCATCAATCTAGCCTCTAGGAGGCCCATCGGAAGGATTCTCTGTCCCTACCACAGGGGATGTCACCCATCAGTGCCTCCGGCTTGAGAGCGGGATGCACAGCAGGGAGCAGCGCTCTGCAGAGGCCCTGCTCACCCTGCCCTAAGGGGGCTGGAGGCTGCAGCCCGCAGTACAGGCATCTTGCACAACAGACTGTTTCTTTGGTCAGAGCAAGCTAGCTCCATTTCCAGCTTTGTTATAAACAGTGACCTCAGCCCAACCCTTGCCCATAAACAGAGAAACCAAGGGTCCCCCCTGCGTTGTGCCCTGTTTGTTCTAACCTGCATGTACTGCAGTACTGTATGCAATAAACACAGGGTGTTTATGAGTATCTGTAGCTAGCACTACACACTGTCAAACAAACAGCAGGTTAATGGAAATGCAAGTCAAAGGTTACAGATACCTGAAAGGGAAGTTTATACTTCTAACAAGCAGCAGTTTGAGATGGAGCTGAGGATGCTTACTACTGATGAATAATTAATGAAGATGGAAGGAGTGCTGAGGTTAATGACACTTAAAATTGTAACATTTCCAGCAAACTTGCTATGTTCAATAAAACTGCCAGTTACACACCCCCCAAAAATCCTTCATTAATTGTATCTATATTTGTTTAAGTTTTTGAATTACAGACATTTGAGCCCCTAAAATCAGAATACTTATTTTCCTCTGTACCTTCTTAAAATACAAGCTCTTCCCACCACATTCCTAAGAAACTGCTTAATTTAAACCAAGCCGACTGATTCTGTCACTGTACACTACAGTCATCTTCAGGAAGTCAGGAGATGCTGACTGAGCCACAGTCCCTAACAGCCCTCTACCTGGCCCAAGCTCTGGGCACACAGCTGCACATGTGTGTTTAGAAACATCAACCAGTCTTCCTGAGCTACAAATGGATGGAGTAATAAAAATAAAATCTACAGTTTTAGAGGATTCCTTTCAACATTAAATTTAGTCAAATTACACTACTAAGTTTAGTTCCATTCAAAACATGTTTCTCTGCCAGTAACTTTGCTCCTCTAATCTGGAAAGGAGCTTGAGTTTTACACAAAAGGTACTCCTAACAGACTAACTGCTTATTTACCATTCCCCTGCAACCGAAATAACCCAGAAATCAAGACCACTGCAATATATAGTAGTATTTTCTACTCAGTTATCTTCCCTCTCAGGATTTCATTCTTGTTGCATCAGTCTATGAACCTCCTCAGTCACCTGCTGAAATGCAAGACTCAAATGAGTATCACTTTTAAAGGACTGTAATAGAAATCTACCAGTGTTAAGTGTAATGAAACTTCCATGCCTTGCACTGACAAAGTCAAAAGGGTTCTCAAGTCATTCTATAAATAAGATTTTTCCATCTAACATAATTTGCCAAACAGAACTCTGAACTTCTCATGTCTTGCTTTCCTAAAAGCACGTCATCAACTGCTGCAGAGCATCACATGCTGCATTAGCATGAAGAGAGAGAGGATAGAAACAGAGGGGAAATTGAGCCAAACCTTTACCTTGGTTCTTTGGAAAACAGCCTTAGGGTCCAGAGTCTTGGTCTTTCCAGGATTGTTCTTATTTGTTTTAATCCAACAAATGTCCTCACATCTTCTGTAACCCCACTTGCGTAGACACTAAATATTATAGACAGATAAAACAGTTCACACCACACCAACAACTTAGTAACCTAAGCTGAAGGTTTATGTAGGTATTTGACTTTTTTTAAGCATAGCTGGAAGAGAAATATGTCACAGAGGAATGGAACAGTTTACTGGCATGACAGCGCTGTGTTTTGGGGCAAGCTACACCACCACCCTTTCTGCCTCCCCCTTCAAAAAAAAAAGTGGATTATGTGTAGAACAACTTGTCTAGGTATCACACACACACACCCCTTCTCCACCCTTTTTAAATAGCTAACCACTGCACAAATCCCCTATGGAACCCTGTGTTCATTTTTACCTAGTGATGCTTAGGTTTAATCAAAACCGGACTGAGCAGCGTGGTGATCAGCTGCCTTGGCCCTGTCTCCACTGATGCCCACGCTCTGACAGTTGTTCCCAGCAACATAAAATTGTAAAAAACCAGAAACCCAAAACACTCTGCTTCCCTAAGATAAAGAGCCTTTGTCACTATTTTGTGATTTTTCCTGTATCTTCAAAAAAACCCCAACGGGACAACAAAAAACCCACCCCCACTCACATGACTTATTAATCCTTAATGCCTGTTCCCTGGGAAAGAGGGAACTGGGCATTAAGGACTCCAGCTCACTTGGCCACTGCTATGTTCAAGAACTGCCCAGCTACTGTGAATATGTCTGTGACCAAAATCAGTCTACCTGAAGTAACAAAGCAAAGGGCGTTCCAGCACAGCCAGAGCTGCTTGGGAATTCTCATTCCAGCACACCCAGTGTAAGCAGTGCTACCCCAGCATACAGAAAGATTACTCCACAACTCCCAACAGCTTAGAGAAAAGTAGAACTTCCTCACTAAGAGTAAACCCACTTCAATTCCAAATGCTTTCTGGAAAGAAGCAGTGCTACACAGACCATTTTACCTCACTTCATGAAGCAGCAGCACCTCTCCACCAGCATGAATATTTGTGACAGAAAACTATTAAAGCTTCTGTTAAAGAACGTAATGCTGTAAACACATTCATCATGGCTACCTGCTCCTACAGCAACATGCACACACCAAAGCCAAGCAAGCATTACAGCTTTCTACATGCTATAGAATTCTGCCTCCTCACGTCATCCCAGCCACTCAGACAGAAAGTAACAGTGCCTAAACAGTTAATACCAGATATACTCACATGTATTTAATCCACTTAAAATTATATCCTCTACTGCAGTAACAAAACATCCCTCAGCAGTTACAGTTGAGAATTCTGTACAGAAAAAGTCAAGGATAAAAATAAACTCTTAAGCCTGTCCCTGATCAATTGAATTAAAACATCATCTTACCACTCGGCCCAGATCCAGACCCTCGCCGGAGCCGCACCACAGGAACACAAACGACCTGGGGGCTGCAATTTCTTCAATCTCCAATTTCATGATCTAACAGTAACAGTAATACAACTGTGTTTCAGAATTAAATAAGTCACCAACTGTATCAGGAAGAATACTTAGTAAGTGTTAAAGCATGGCCATCACAAAGAATTTTAATGAAAGAAGTTAGTCTGTATACCAGTCACATTCACCTTCTTCAAACTGTTTTCCCATCAGTATCATAGAATCATAGACTGGGCTGGGTTGGAAGGGACCCCAAGGATCATAGAGCTGCAACCCCTCTGCCACAGGCAGGGCCACCAACCTCAGGCCTGGAGCTACACAAGGTTGCCCAGGGCCCCATCCAACCTGGCCTTGAACACCCCCAGGGACGGGGCATCCACCCCCTCTCTGGGCAGCCCGTTCCAGCCCCTCACCACTCTCTCTGTAAAGAACTTCCCCCTAATATCTGATCTAAACCTTCCCTCCTTTAGCTTGAATCCATTCCCCCTTGTCCTGCCATTATCTACCCTTTCAAAAAGTTGATTCCCTTCCTGTTCCTCTGCTCCCTTCAGGGACTGGCAGGCTGCAATGAGGTCCCCCCGCAGCCTTCTCCTCTCCAGGCTGAACCAGCCCAGCTCCCTCAGCCTCTCTTTGTAGGGCAGGTGCTCCAGCCCTCTGATCATCTTTGTGGCTCCTCTGAACCCTCTCCAACAGTTCTACATCTTTCTTGTATTGGGGCCCCAGCTCTGGATACAGGACTCCAGCTGGGGCCTCCCGAGGGACAATCCCCTCCCTGTCAGCATGTGTTACAAAAGCTACATTATCAGTACATAAGTGTGTGTTTAAGATAGCTGATGACCAGCCTAATTACTCTTTTTAAAAGAAATCCCATCTGTATAGAAAATTACAGAGTTAAAGCCTAGTATAACCCACATGATTTTTTTTTCCTTCCACCTCTGCTTCACTGGAACACTGCATTGGCAGCAACAGGGTTTAATCACAGAGCGAGAGTGCTCTGCTTCCTCTCAGCCCCGGCGTTACTCATGTGAGGCTTGAGAAGACACATTATCAAACCCCCAGCCCCAGCCCCATCAGGCTGTAGAAAAGGCATTCTCTCCATTTTCAGTTTCCAGAAAAAAAGCAGCAAGAATTTACCAGGACAGTGGTTCAACAATGACAAATGAGTAACATTCAGGATGAAATAACTTCAGATGCAAAGCATCTGTTACTCATTAGAAGTTGAAAAGACTCATCTCTGATTTGCCAGCGCATCAAATCAAGCTACATTCAGAGAAGAAAATAATGCAGGAGAAGCCATTCTAAGAGGATATAGCTCCCAACTAAGGGGATGACTCTTGCCTCCAACACTTCCAGTTTTTTCTGGCATGGCAGAATGTTCTTCCCTGGGCAACACTGTCAGGCACCACTTTCACCTGCTGCAACAGAACAGCTCACACAAAGCTACCTGTTCCTTCATGTGTAGTTGCCTAGTTTCTTACAACAAACATGAATGCCTTTGTTTTCAAATTCATTCCTTAAAGGTAGATTGAATTTTATTTTATTCCCATGGCCCTTTAGTTTGATTCACTTCTGAAGTTACACAAGTGCAGGTTTCAGCCTGGGGACAAACTAAATCTAATTTAAAGTTAACACCATCACCCCCTCCCCACACCACACAGAGCACAAAGAAAATCTCAGCAACAGCTGCTTCCATCTGCTGACTGACTCACACAATGACCAATCTGGTGCTAATGGAGATGTAGCCTGGCACACCTTTCAAATAGGGCCTCTAAATAATAGGAATTTATTAGTCACATTCACACCTAGATTTCTCAGAATTCATGACATGATCATGCACAGTTTTTCTTTCTCAGCTATTCCTCTCTACTGCAGATTGTCTGTTTTGCTGTGAGGATGGGGTTGTTTGGGGGTTTCCTGGTGGTTTAAGTTTCGATTCTTTCCCAATGACTAAAGTGTAGATACCCAGAGTGGAGCAAATTTATCACTGACTGACAGAAACATTACACATTTTTTATTCAATGTTTAAGTGAAGGGATTCTCTGGTTCCATCCTGAAGGATGGGGCAGTAGGGTCTGAGTCATCAAATTTGCTTGATGACACCCAGCACTTCATAGCCTCCAGCCCTGACTTTGCTTTTCCAGAGCTGACTTTATTGCAAGGGGAAAGACACAGAATGGAGTTACTTATTAATACATCTTGAGCCTTTCCTCCATCACAAGCATCCACATGCATTACTACAGAAAAAAAAAAAAGGTGAAAACCTTTCCTCTAACTCCATCTTCTCAATATTTACTAGACCACTAGAACAACAGCACCAACAGTGATCATAGAATGGCCTGGGTTGGAAGGGACCCCAAGGATCACAGAGCTCCAACCCCCCTGCCACAGGCAGGGACACCAACCTCAGGCCTGGAGCTACACAAGGTTGCCCAGGGCCCCATCCAACCTGGCCTTGAACACCCCCAGGGATGGGGCATCCACCCCCTCTCTGGGCAGCCTGTTCCAGCCCCTCACCACTCTCTCTGTAAAAAAAGTGATCTCACATCTTGTGCATTAAGATTCCTCTTTGTTGTCAGAAACCAGAATGGCTTCCAAAAAATCCCTCTGAGGCAACAAAACCATAAGGGAATACATAAATACAAGGAGAAAGAATTCCACAAGTACAGTTTATCCATTTGTTAGGCTTCTCAGCTTACAATCAGTTTGATCATCAACATTTTCTGCCCAGTTAATACTGGGAAAGGAAGTGTGTCAGTGAAGTATACTCATCTAACTCTTGACTAGAAGGCCAGTGTATTAAAAAGTAAATTTTAGAAATCTCTTGGAGAATTTCAAGAGACAAGGGAGTATTTACAGCAGATATTCTGAATTTCTGCAACACAAGACAGAAGAGAAAAACTTATAGAATTTGAGGGCAGCAAGAAAACCCACAATTATTAGAGTCTTCAACCAGGCTCAGGAAGAACAGGAAGGTGTATTTAATTCATTAAACTCCTCACAAAAACAGTCACAAATGGGGTAGGCATGCACACAATAGAAAATTTAGTTCCCATTTTTCCTTAAAACACATCTCTAAACCACTCTGATACAAAATTAAATTCTCAGCATGCAAGCTTTTTCACAGCAAGACAAATCCTTACATCATCCCAGGTCCAGCATTTCTCATTGGCAGTAATGCCAGTCTCTCTGTAGTATTCTTCCAGTGGTGGTTCCAGGAGAATCACATCAAATTTAGACTTCAGTTCCCTAATATCAAAAGCTTCCAAGTCTGCTTGCAAGTACCTGTTTAAACAAAAGAAGACAGACTACCTGGAGAAATTATAACAGTGGTTTGAAAGTTATACTCCTCACAG
Organism: Zapornia atra; assembly: GCA_013400835.1. Lineage (NCBI taxonomy): Eukaryota > Metazoa > Chordata > Aves > Gruiformes > Rallidae > Zapornia > Zapornia atra. Next base: position 231,624 of record VZTU01004079.1, read on the forward strand.
CACTTGTGCATAGCCAGTTAAGAGTAAGGTCACCTGTGTAGCTCATACAGCTCACATGCACTAAATCCAGAGGATAATGCTTTCTCACTTAATCTAGGCTGGATGCTGTGCTTTAGACTTTTGAAAAAGTAGTCTTTCTCTCAATAAACAGCTTTTAGGGTTCTAACTTAGCAAGCAAGGAACAGAAGCCCACACAGACTGCACAGCAACATCTGGTAAAGAGTCACTGAACTTGTTGTGTACATCCAAAGACTATATAAGAGGAAAAAACCCAACATTTAAGGAGAGAAAGCTCACTGCCTGGCTAACAGGCTTCCATTTTGCATCACTCTGGGAAAGCAGTGTATTTTTAGACCTGCCACTTCTAACAGGTTACCTTCAAAAGATTCTGAATGTGGTTACTTTGCATATAGTGTGTGTTTCTCTATCCCTGTAACAAAAGCCTCACCCCCCTCCCCACCACTGACTTTCTTTTAAAGACACACTCAAATGCACCCCACACCTGCCCAGCATTCACAGCTCACTACAAAAGAACTACACTACCTTCCTCTCAATATATTTAACCTTAAAAAACTGACTAGGTGATCACCACCTCCCCCTTCCTAAGAAGGCATCTGGAAGAGATTATCATTCTCTAAGTGTATTTGATGTTATCAGAAGGCAGAAGGTTTTCCCTTCTGTGCTTCAAGGCTAAGAACACCAAAATGCAAGTAACTTCAAAGTAACAAGTTTTGCAGTTTGCATCTCAGTTGTTCAGACAACTACATCAGAGTTTTGCATGTGATTACCATGAAGTAACACTATTTTACTCATTACAGATTAGGACTACAGTACATTAGAAGCAGTAGGTTCATGTTCCTGGGTGTAACATGCTGCATGTTTATACTGTGTCCAGCATTCAGCACAAACCCAGAGGTAATTCAAAGTTAACAGGACACATCACTTCCAACCAGCCTGAAACTTATTTTCTTGTTCTTAAACTACAAAGTAACATTGGACTAATGGAGGCTAAAATAGTAGCTATGCCTTATGCCAAAAAAGTGTTACAAGAACAACTAAGGTTATATTAAGAGGCTGATTTTTTTAAAGCTTTCCTCTTTATTTTAAACTGCATCATATCATGGGATTCATCATCATATGATGTCAAAGCCTGCAGCCCACTCAGCTGGTAAATCAGTCTTAAAACCCAAAACTTTAGATACTATAAATAATCACACAGTGGAAAGAAAATCTAGTTTACATACTACAGCAAACATCTGGATTAAACTAGCAAAACTTAACTGGTTTTATTCTTCTGAAGTTTCAATTGATTAATCTGTATATACAAACAGAAAGAGAAAATGTAAATTCTGAACAGGTGCTAAGGATAGAGATTTGCAAAGCAGACAGCTAACTTCAAACAGGTCTGGAGAAGAAAGGCAGTTTCCACAAAAACACTTACATGGGAGGAGTGTTAGATTTAGATATCAGCTCATCCTTCAATCTGATGAGCTCTCTAAGTTTTGGGTATTCTTCAAACCTATCTGCTAAGCCTAAGAAGAAGAAAACATGAAATTAACAGCTACTTAGAGAGTAAATCTGCATCAATTAAACATCATCCAGTATTCTAAATAGGTCCAAATGTTAACACTTAACCTCATTTTAATTTGTGTCAGAATAAACCAAACATTTAAAAGCAGCTTTTTGTTCAGTACTCCACAAAAGCCTTCTGCCTTCTCCCAGTTAATTACAGCTGTTAGTGAACGTGGTGCCTGTGCTCTAACCTTCTTTAGAGCACTGCAGTTCAGGACTCCTCTTATCAGAAGGAAGCAACCTTCCATTTAAACTGAAAGTGCCAGAATGATGGAAGTTATTTTGTCAAGTTTATATTAAGATCTAATTAACACTCATTTACAGAATGCTTTTATCTAACCTTTGGAAAATATTTCTAGGGTGGCAACTGATTTGTGGCTGGTACCCTTAGGAAACCCTTACATTGAGATGTGGTATTCTGGGGTCAGTCATCTTAGACTTTGCTTTGTAATTTTTTTAGTATTACATTCTCATAGCAAAAAAAATAAAGTAGAAACAGCATGTTTCTGCTACTGCTAGCAGTCATCTCAGCACAAACTAAACAGGACCTAGCACTCCTGCCTCCCAAGCAGTATCAGATCTGCTTTAGTTGAAGTTATTTTCAAAGCTAATGTTCATTTACATTTACAGCTTTAAATGGTCCTAATCAGGGAGGAAGGAGGGGTGGGGGGGATGAGGCACAGTGCAAACACCCAACCTCATAAGTCCTCTAAGTTTTCATCCCTCTCCTTATTTTAATTTAAACTTCTGAACTCCCAACCCCACCATTGCCCCGATAAAAGCAAAGTTCTTAGTTCCTAACCTTATCACATCTTTTTACATGTGGATTAGACACCCAAAAATTGTTTTCATTCTTTTCCTTAAATCCATATAATCTTAACACCAGCCCTACACTCTTCCAGTATCCACTGCCAGTGCAAGTCAAATACTCCTGACCAGCAGAAAGGTAAGTTGGTTATCAGCAGCCAAAGAAACAGAGGTAAAAGAACTTCCATTCAAGGTAACTCAAGTTGTTTCATAAAAAACAAACCAAAACAAAACCCACAAAACCCTCTCTTCCAACAGCAACATCTAAAAGAAATAACTGCTCTGAAACCACATTACTACAGTTTTTGTAGGGTCACATCCAATGACCAAGTAGCAGTTTGGATCTTCATGTAGAAAATGTATGCTAGCCAACATGCAACTTGACACACCTCTTACCTCAGTCTGACTAACTGCTGCTGACACATTCCTTTCCATTTGCCCCATCCCTCACTAATTCTTTATTCAGCAGAGAAATCAAAGTATCACAGTCATCCTATGTCAAAGAACAGTGACTGTTTTATGCAGGTAACTGTGAAGCCCAGATGCTTTTCAGATAAAGATGTAACAGAGTCAAACCCGCCTGTTTCTCATAATGTTGACTATGCAGATGTGTTCCCAGAAGCGTTCACAGAACAGAGAATAAGCAAACTGATTGCCTCAATAAGCAAACCAAACCTCTTTGGGCTGGCACCTATAAACACCACCCCAACAATCTTAAACTTGATAACATGCAGAGAACTGTTGCAGGAAGCTGCAGAGGAACCTGTGGTGCTTTTTTAAAAACCCAACCAACCACCAGGCACATGTTCTGGGAAACGGGGCCAAACTGCACTTTAGTTTTAGAAAGATCAAATCAGGCCCAATAAGGTATGATTTCAATAACTATGAACCTAAATACCATCCTCTAAATGCTGTGATGCATTGGACCTTCTAATGGAGTTGTCAGCAGTTACATACTTTAGCTGGTAAATATGACCCATAATGCTTGCTGACAAGCACAAGCCTTTTCCACGCTTCACATGCGTTCTTGGAGGCAATGCAGTCCAGGACACAGCCAAACTTCAGGCAGTTATTCAAACTTCCAAAGGTTTGAAGATTTGATTACTCCATTAATCTATTTTCTGGAAGCAAAAGACCTTAGCTTTGAAAAAAAAAATGTCCTGATTAAATGCTTTCAAATAAAGCCCCAAGTAAGAGCAGCCTCGGTAACAATCACCTCCTAACTGACTGAAAATAAAATTGCTCTGAACTGATGTCTTGGTGTGTATGCACACAGAGTGACAAAGCTGTGAAGTACACCCACAGCTGCATTTCCCAGGAACTGCAAAGAACTGAAAAGGGGAAGAAAAAGCAGTGCCAACAAAGACAACGCGCTCTCTCCAAGCGGTTCCTGGCTGTGACATACCAACATCTCTGATGAAGTTCTGGGGTCTGTGTCCTGTGTCTACAAAGTGCTGGCAGTAATCATTGTGTGGATTTAAGCTCTGGGTACCCTGGAGAACAAAAGGGAGGTCAGTGAGAGCAACAGCAAGGTGAGGGGACATGGACACACACACTCTGCATGTGTTAGTCTGATAAACAGCAAAGTAACAGATCTTTATTTTTTTCTTTCCAACCTGCCTTTATAAGCTACAGCACTCAAGGCTGTCACTGTGGGTTTAGTTCCAAATCTGACTCACCATTACTACAGCTCATTGATCGTTAGTCAGATCAAGGTATACACTAGTTACAGCCATACCTTTCACAGGAAACTTCCAGAGTTGTGCATTCCAGTGAATTACTTCAGCCTTCAAAGCTGCAGCTCAAATACCATCAGTGGCAGAAATAGTTTAAACACAACTTGCCAGACTTGACTAGACATCCAATTGCAAACACTGCTCACCTTAAGGAAGGTACTGGAATCTTTGTAAATCTCTTCTTCATAGGGCAGGTTCTCTTCATCATGCTGCAGCTCTACTTCATCCTTGGAAACAAAGCACCCATTACACACTGTTGGAACCAGCTTGACAAGGTGTAGAAGTTGTAATTTTTGTCCCAGAAAAAAATTCATTCTTTGGACTAAAGCAAGTTACAGAGCTGACTGAAGTAGTTCTGCAGTAGAACCTTTGAACACTTGTGTCCACTCCACCCTCTCTTAGGTTCCAACCTGAGCAGCCCAAACGAATGTCTCTACATAACTCAGATACAGTCCACACTTTGCAGAAACAGCACGTGGTACAAACCAGTATTTCAGTTGGATTGTCCTCAGAAGTATCATTCCCATTTTCTAGTCTCAACATTTACAAAAAACAGGAAAGGGATTGAAATTTTTTCCCCCCACACAGTTACAGTGTCACCAACTGTCTGCTCACCAGATTTTTGGTATTTAAAGAGCTGTCACAGTGACATATTCTGACCATCCAACACAGAACTCAGGGAGAACGTGCTTCAGGTCACTTGCTGTTCTCCCACTGATCCTGAAACAGCCCATTGTACCTATACATATATATAAACAAAACTGAAGAATGACTAAATATAATCTACTATATTTTAGTAGGATACATATGCTCTTCCACACATTACTGATTCTTAATCACTTCATACAGTGCTTCACTTGAGGAGAAAAGCAATCAAGGCTGAAATATTAAAAACCCATTACAGTATCACAAGGTAGGAAGAGACTTTTAAGATCATCAAGTCCAACTGTTCCTGTCCTGTGCTAAACCATATCCCTGAGCACCTCATCTACCTGTCTGTTAAACACATCCAGGGATGGTGACTCAGCCCCTCCCTGGGCAGCCTGTTACAGGCCCTGACAACTCTTTCAGTAAAAAATTTTTTTCTATTATCTAATCCGACCCTGCCCTGGCACAGCTTAGTGCCATTTCCCCTTAGAAATGGCATTTTAACACACCAAAAAAAAGATGGAGAATCAGATTTACCATAAAACTCAACTTCTCCCTCTCAACACACACCTTAAGTCAAAAGATGCAGAGAAGAGGTTATTACTACTGCTGCATTTACCCATGCTACATAAGCTGTCTGAATGCAGAAAGTTAAGTGCTTTCCCTATTTTGATGCCTCTAGCTGTTGAAGTCTTAAAATAAGCTCTATGTTCTTTCCAAACTGGAGCTTTGAACTGGCTTCTGAAACACCCACTGTGATTCACAGGTCACATATTGCCCCTCCCCGTTATTCAAGTGAAGCAGTTAAACAGTCTTTTTTTTGTTTAATCAGACCAAAAAGAGAAAATTACAAACAGAAACAGCAGCAGTGTTGACAAAGAAAAGGAATCAATGGCAGACAAACTTATTCAGAAAAAAAAAGCTGAAAGATTGAGTTTTACTAAAAACTGCTTATGTCATCATAAGCTTACACCAATTTTCCCCTCTTCCACCTCCTCTAAGTCTCAGAATTCTTAGATTGGCACTTATTAGATACCTACTTCTGAGTCATCCTACTCCTCTTTATGCATAAGTGATTTATAAAACCTATAATCTTATGGCTACAAACAGAAAGCCCACACCGCCAGCTTCCAAAGGAAGAAGGACACAGTTAAAGCAGAGACAGAACAAATAGCAATAATAGAAGACACTGGGTTCTTGTACAGAACTGTTAGGGTCCCACAAAAACAAGGGTTTTGTAGAAGTTATTTAGAACTGCAATTTCATTTTCTGATCTTAAATATCCATAATTCATTGTTGTCACTACTGCATCTATCTATTCCCCTATCTCCCACCTCTATGGTTTACAAAGCAATCAGGCTCCAATACAGAAGTGAAGCTGGCAGTAAGCTTAACAAGCAGCCTTGCTGCCCTTTATCTTCCCATCAGCCTAATGCCTCAGAACTGTCACTATAAACTTACTCTTATTCTACAAAAAGCCAAGAAGTACAAAGAACAAACACTGACCACCACAAATAACCCCTCCCAAATAATCATAATTTTTTAAAAAGTTGCCTTTTTTGCATCAGGTGTTCCTAATGGCTGAGAAAATGTACATATTTCATCCCTCATCTCAAAAGCTGCCCTCACACTTCCCCCCTATACCATAAGCATCAACAGCACTGCTCAGCTTTCTCGCCCAACACCAGCGTAAGGCATTTCAGCACCATCAGCTCCCTTCACTCTCCATCTGGAACACTAGCAACTGGCAGAAGCCATCTAAAAACCCCAGTTCCAATTTGTTTGAGAGTTCCATGCCCACATCCACGTGCTCTAGGCCTGCAGACCTTGCACCATCACACTGTGCTGCAGGAACGTTGCCTCTGCAGTAAGCTATACACACCAGCAACTGCAGGCAGATGCTCAGGCTCGAGCAGTTGAGGTGTGAGGAGACATCTATTTCCACTAAACCTGAAGCCAGGGCACAAAAATCTCAAACTGCTTTAGGATTAACAGATACCATCATACAGAACCCAACACTGAAAGTCATGGTTTTAGAGATGCACAAGTCACTTCAGATCAGAAACACTTACCTCTGATTTTCCTAAAAAGTTGACAAACTCACAATATTTATCCAGAACACTCATAACCAAGTCTATTATTACTTTTGTCTAAGGTGTTTCAGACACAATCGAATAGGGGTAGATTTTTGTATCAGTTCATATTACAATACTCAATTTAAAAAGGCTCAAAGCACTAAGGAAAAAGTTATATAACCACAGATGGGGTTTTACTAAGTCCTCATCTCTCTGCCAATAGGGAATTAGCAGTGACTACAGCACAGAGCTGATGACTCCGCTATAGATGTTCTACTTGGGGGTATCAAGTTTCTTAGATCTATTCATCTGCTCAGCTGAAGTTGGTCCAAGCTTTTCAGTATCAAAAACACAGCAAGAGTGTAACCACTTGCAAGTGGTTACAGGCCACCTCAGGGTAAGTCTTCTTCATGCTAATGAAGAAAACGTTAATGGTAAGATTAATATGCTCTCTCAGCTGAAGTGACTTATCCAGAGATACTTCACAGGAAAAAAGAAAAATAAAAAAGTTGTTTAACTACATACTTGGTGAAGGAATAAAACTGATATGAACTGATCACTAATGTGAGAGTGTAACACGCACACTTCACAAGAAGGGCAGTTACTCTTGAGGTGGGTTGACCGTGGCTGGATACCAAGTGCCCACTCAGCCACTCTATCACTCCCCTCCTCAGCTGGACAGGGAGGGGAGAAAAACAGGATGGAAAAAACACTCGCGGGTCAAAATAAGGGCAGTTTAATAAAGCAAAAGCACAAGGCTGCGAGTGGAAGCAAAGGGAAAAGCCAAAACTATCTATCCTCTACTGCCCATCAGCAGCCATGCCCAGCCACTTCCCGGGAAGCAGGGCTTCAGTGCGCACAGCGGGTGCTCCAGAAGGCAAGTGTCACAAATCAGGAAGGCCTCCCCTTCCTCCTCCCCTTCCCCCCCCTCCTTCCTCCTCCCCTTCCTCCTCCCTTCTCTCAGCTTTTATGGCTGACCAGGTGTGACACTGCATGGCACACCCCTTGGGTGAGTTCGGGTCGGCTGTCCCAGCCGTGTCCCCTCCTGAGATCTAGTACCCCAGCCCAGAGGTGAGGGGGTTGTGCTGGAGAGAGCCCTGGGGAGCGCCAGCCCTGCTGGGCAGCAGCGGAACCAGCGGGTGTTACCAGCACCTTGTGAGTGCCAGGGCTGCCCTGGGACACGGACTCTGCCTCGGGCAGGCCCAGTACAGGGCCCTACCTCCCTTCTTTTGAGATGGTGACTTAACTGGCTTGCTGAACGAGATGCACAGACTAACACTTCACAGGTCAAAGAGAAGGTCTGTCCACTTACAAATAAACTTTTAAAATCAGACATCAAAATATGACCTGTCACACACCAACTTTTTGATTTGCAAGAGGGAAGTAAAATAGACACTGTTACAGAAAGATTTATAAACCAGAACACTAATGTGCCAAGGCCTTGTATATCAAAAGCTACTGGGTTTAGGCATCCAAGAGAACAGCAGACACTCCATTATTTCCACAAATGCACTGAACTTGATTCTACTTAACCACAGGAGAAAGGTTATTAGGACCTTTCTAAAAGGAGAGAGGGAAGATATATGGTGCAACAAGATCACAAAGCAAATCAGAAAGAATGCTGTATCATATCATAATCATGCCTTTGTTTAATCTCCTTTCTCTACCACTTATCTTGGACAATGCTCTTGGATGAGCATTTGAAAACATGAAGGGATGAGAGTTTGACAAGAGTTGACTCATTCTTCAGAGACTACAGAGGCAACTTGCTTTGGGTTGAACTGAACTTTTCCTGGCTATTTTGGATACTTAAAGCATACCTCAAAACAAACATCTTCCTTCCATTCCCTTAGAATCCCTTCTATCTTCCATTCATCCAGAACCACAGTCTTTTGTGCTTAAGAGACAGGTTGGAAGTCCCCTTCAGAGCTCCTGTATCTCACCCAGTGAAAGCTTTTCTTCTGACACAAAGAAATTCAGGTCAAGTTTTTTGGTTGTGTGTACACACTTCTTCCCACACCAGCCTGCCAGGCACAGCACGCTGCTATTCCCTGTGGGCACAAGCACCTCCTAGGAGCAGCACTGAATTAAGTCTCCAAACGCCGGGTTCTGGTGAGCGTACAGGTCAGTGCACCTAAGCCATGTCTCAAGAGAAATGTGAGGTGTCTGTGCCCCCTCTCTGGGACTTTTGCAGCAGAAGACAAGGGATATATATTTAAAAGTATCTATACCCATGTATGCACGCAGGCTTGTATTTTATAAGTCTTCCAGAGACATGCAAACGCCAGAGGAAAAGCAACTTTTTTCAATTTTTTTCTTACCTTATACTCTTCAACCTCCTCCTCATCAGCTTCTCCCTCATCTGGGTACTTGCGTTTGGCATTTGGTGCAGAAGTATCATAAGCAGCCCTAAAAACATCCAAAAAAAATCAATCCATCAATCAATTAATCCTCATATAAACTGGTTTTTCTCTCCAGGGAGAACCTTTCATAAATCATCTGCCTTGACTACATGTTTCTGTCACAATTATTATTGAAATTATTTTGAAGCTTTGTATGTGAGAAGTTGTTCCTCTTGGTGTATCTGACA
>VZTU01004081.1:4246-27704 GCA_013400835.1 Zapornia atra
AAAAATATCTGAAGAGTTTTAAGGCACAATTGCTACCTCTGCTTGCTCTTTGTAGAAGAGCAAACAACTGGATGGGGAAAAATGTACGCTTGTGTCTGATGAATCACCATCTCTCCTTGTCACAGATTAGGAATGTTAGTTTGCCTTTTTAATGGAACTGATATTTAAAGGGATTTTTTTTCAACTTAATGTTTGCTTCAGCTGAGTGACCTGACTATTTGCAGGAGAAAGGTGATGCTGGTCAGAGGAGAAACCCTTTGGTAAAATATTAATGATGCACTGTGGCGCATCCTGGGTCAGTCTGCATACCTGAATACCATAATTCTCTTTCCTCTAGAACATAAGTAGTGGGCGATAGGAAGAGGCAAACCCCAAACCAACAAATCAAACTAATTCAAGATACAAACTAGAGTGAAGGGAAGATGAAGTGAACACAAGAATATTCTATATGCATGAAACTGGTTACTAACAGTGGGAAGTTTTTCCTAAGCCTCTAATATGGATGTGGAATTGATAAGCTACTGGGACAGGTAACAGTGTGGGACTGGTCATGGAGTCAGTTTTTCCAGGAGGGCAACATGGATCTGCTTGTGACCTGGCTTGAGGTTTTTTGGGGTCTGTTAAAGGATGATTCTACAACTTAGATGCAAATAATTAATCTTTTGCTTCATTGAAGCCATCTTCTTGGGTCACTCTCTGCCCAGCTGCAAACACTGAGAAGGAGAATGTCCAGGGATAATGCCTAGAGTCTTCTCTAACAAGATGAAAAGGGGTATGTTTATTCTGATATTTTAGCCCAAAGTCCCAAACTCAGTCATGAGGTCCAGTAAGAAGGAAACTAAGGGCTCTAGAAATCACTGGAAATTTTAGAAGTGTTGGAAAGGATGAATAAAGATAAATCATTCAAGAAGATGAAGGTGGGAACAAAATGACCTACAAGGGTGCCAGCAGTGAACAGAGAAAAAATCAACCCAACCAACTGATGGGTTGATAAGATCTCAGTTGCCAGAGTCATCTTTCTTTTTGTCATCAGACTTCTTTTTTTTGATGGTATATATGGCTGCATTCTAAATAATGAAGATGCTCCCAAATTGCATGGAATCTTAGAACTTTTCAAACACAAAAGAAAAACAGAGAGATATTTAAGGGGGAAATAATAATCTTTTCTCAAGCACATACACACAAAAAACTAATCCAAATTCTTCCTAATTTTATTTCTAACAAGGAAGAGGAGCTTGAGGCCCACTAGCCCACTACTTTGTTGGAAGTATACTTTCATTCCCAGTATTCAACTACAACTTTGAGAAGCTGTTTCAGCTTTTATGTTAAGGAATGAAAGCAAGCAGAGGAAAACCAGTCACAACACCAGTGAAGCAACCTTTGGTTACCCTGTAGTGCAGATTGCTGTGAAGCATGGGTGTTGGTTGTACCTGAAGCTGACCAGTCCATGGGAGGAGGCCAAGCAAAGACAATTTCTTTATCAGAGATCCACAATGGTTTCTTGAGAAAAAATAAAAGAGATCACTTAAAAAGTATCTTGTACAGTTCAAAAACATTGCATTCTGTACTTCCCTAGTGTTTCAGTAAGGCAAAACCAGTGGAGATTTGTGGATTCTTCAATAGCAGAAAGAGGAAAAGCTTCATGAACTGTATTGCAATAACCTGTACATAATTCTTCCTACTGAAAAATATGTTCATGATGAGAGCAACACTACTGAAGAAGACTATAACAATTTTACAAGAATTAAATACCTAAAGGTATTTGATCCATGTAAATTAGATACATCTGGGGGAGAAGGTATTTCTCATATGCTTTTCTGTGATATCTGTTAGAAATCCCTGTCAGGATATGAAACTATATTAAATTCTATAGCTATTTCCCCAAAGGGTCATAGTTTTAGCTAAGTTTAAGAAAATCAAGACATAATTAAATGTTGAATTATAGATTCCTAGGAGTCTGTCTTAGGCCATTACTAATGCTTGAACTGGTATTTGATATTGTTATCAACAGATTTATACTGGATATTTTTCAGTCTCCCTGAACAATATAATATGGTCCTGTTGCCTTATGATACCTAAAATTTTCTAACTTGTCATTTCAAACAGTAGCTTTGAAAAAAACCAGAACATTTGTTTCTTTCTACAGAATGCTGCGATCATTTAATATAGTAGTCAGCTTTGTAAAATGTACATGCAAACATTTTTGTTTTCATAATTGCTGTCAAGTTTAAGGCAGTGCAAGATAAATATAAGAAAAATCTCAAATTAATGAGCAGTCAAATTAAATTTATTTGTGAAACGCTTTATCAGAGCAAAAGAAGCAATGGAAAGTAAAAAAGGAGGAATTCACTTAAATGTTTTTCCTGAGTCTGGAACAAGGAAGGGACAGACATCCTGGAAGTCTCCTAGCAATGGTAAAATAAGAAGGAAAACAAAGTTAGCATTAGTCTTTATATAACACCGCATCATGCCAATTAATTACAAAAAATATTTTTTGAGCACCACTCAAGACATAGGACAGTGTGGAACTGATTATTGAGGAATTTGGAGGACTAGGAAAACTGAGAAAGCAGCAAGATCTGTAGTTCCTTAGTGACATTTGTTGGGGTAGTTTTGGGGTTTTGGGGGGTGTGTGTTGTTTTTTTGTTTGCTTGTTTCTTTGCTTTCTTTTGTTTTAATTCAGAATATAAGGAAAGAATCCAGAGAGAACAGTTGCAGGATATGCCCTCACTCAGGAAATCACAGTATCACAGAGCCATTGGGGTGACCGAGACTCCAGGAGGTGCTCAAAATTAGTTCAGTGCAGAATTGGATAAGGTTATTTAGGGCTTTGTGCAGATAGGTCTTGGAGATCTCCACAGCTGTAGATCACCAAACCCAAAAGTCCTTACATTCAAGGAGAACATTATGAGAGTATATTGCACTGCACTTGGTGACAGGAAACAGGGCTAGATGGATATTTTGGATAGGCAATAGTGGCATTTTTAAATCCTTCAAATTTGTTTAAAAAGAATAACTGATGACTTGGTGAACATAATGCAGCAGAATGCAACATCGATCATACAGGTAACTCATAAAAAATGCTATGGAAACATATGTAGCGGAAAGTCAGAAAGCAACAGAGTCAACTCTTGAACTTTTAAATTACTAGAAACACCAACAGCAAGTGTGCTGTAAGTGAAAACCAGGACAGTTTACTAAGGAAAAGTAAAGGCAGAAAAAAAGAAAAATGGTGTCACCTCTCGAGAGAGTTTTGATCAGACTGGGTATAACAAAAAATTGTTCTGGAAAGTTAAGCTACCAAGAGATGGTATCAGCAAGTCTAAATGTTTTTTGCCTTTCAATATTCACAGAAAGACAATATATCTATACTTCCATCTATCAGAAAAGATGGCAGAAAATGTTAGTGTCATTTCAGAAGCTTTTTGCAGTAATTAGATATATTCTTTCAGTAGCTGAACTTTTAATTTTTACAGCGGTTGTTATGTGAGGAAGCCAAGAGGAACACAAGTTGGAGAGCTGTTACTTCACATTTGTAAAAATAAGAAAATGAAAAAAAAAAGAAAGGAAAAATTGTTGTTTTCATGCCTTTTCTCTTGAACTGAGGCAAATACATATATTATTCCTACTTCATCTAGGAATTCCTAATTCCTTTTCCATCACTTTCAGTCAGCATTTTCCTACATCCCTGATAAAACTTTTTTTTTTTCATTACATCAATACTGTGTAGTATAAACCCAAGCCAGAAGCATAGATGAATATACCATAAAGTGTAGGTATAATGTCTTCTGTGAAGTTAGTGTAAAAAATTAGTATAGGTACAAGGGGCTGGATAGGTACGTATGTAGATAAATAGACAAGTAGCATACATATAAACAGAAATACCTGTAATCTCACATCAGATCTCCTTTCTACCACTGCACTAGAAGAGACAATTTAAGAGGTGGTAATCCAGAGATGCTATGGAATACTTTTGGTTTTGTTTGTTTTTTTTTTCCTCACTGTAATAACCAGATAAGCTTCCTAATGTCCTATAAGGTAGCAAGAGAACTGTCTATACCCAAAGGTCTTTCAGGAAGTAAGTAACATCAATTTTATGAATTCCACAGCACTTAATGTCACTCTTCAGTTCTGCTATTAAGGGTCCAATGTAGGGTCCAGATGAGATCATCTCCTTCCCAGAACTGTAAATGTCCATAAAAGTGTCTTTTCTGAAGGCGTTTGAAGGGGTGGTGTATTTGATGTGATCTGATTTTCAGCAGATGTAACTGTTGATTTCTTGCCATTATATGTTGACTATAAAAAGAAGAAAGCATTTTCTTTTAAGTAACAATGCCTTTTGTAAAGCTGAATCACAGAAATACTGCAGTCAATTGATATGTTGGGTTATTTTCCACTCACACACCTGAGCAAATTACTTCCTTATCTCACAGGGTGTAATGTTCTAGTCTGTAGTCTTTCTTACATTGTTAAATATATTGTTAAAAGGAAAACAGATTGGAGTTTTGTACAAAAGACTAACTCCAGAATAAATGCTATTCAATCCATTATTACGTTTGTGGAAGTCTATGGTAATTAACTAAAACTTTGAGTGCAGTATTTCTAATTGTAATTAATGTTATTTTACTGAATAATTAATTTTGCTAGGAACAAAAAGCAGAGGCCAGAAGTTATTCTCATTGGCAGATAATTATAAAAAAGGGAAGATTTTTAATTATTGTTTTAAAACTATGTTTGCATATGTTAAAAGATGAAGTTTTGTTTGATTTTTCTTTTTTAAAAAAAAAAAAACACCCCAAAAACCCAACAACTTAATTTAGTATACATAGGCATTCGTCTCCTTTACAAAGGAAAGACAGCAGCAACTAAATTAAATTCAGATATGCCCAGTGTTTACCCTTTTGACCTATAGTTTCAAATCCATTTGTCTGTTTGAATCAGGAGGGGAAGGGATAAGAGGATGGGAGAGGGGGATGAAAGGAAAAGTGGAAATGATGTGCTGTCTTTTGGTTACAAGAAATTTTGGACTGAAAAATGGAAATAAGTCTAAAGTTATCTGATGGATGGAATTAAGTCCACAAAAAAAAAAAAAAAGCTACTAGACACAATGCTGTTGCTGTCTTAGTGACTTTGGTTATAGGGACAGATTATCTGGCTTGAGAGTTCAGCAAACAAAATTTCTGACAGAGTTACTTGCGGAGGGAAAACTGCAACATGAGAGATCTCAGTAAGACAGACAAAGGCTATCTGTGACTCTGTGCATCCATTCTTGTGGAAGAGTGTGCTTGGCAGGACAAGATAAAGGAGCAGTTAGGGGACTAACTGCCTTTCCCAGCCCTGCTGCTTTTGGATCGCTGAAGCCAAATAAAAGCTTTTAGGAGGAACACTCCATGGAAGTGATAAACAGTGTACTTGGATCCAAAACCCTATTTTCCTTTTAACTCAAAAAAAAAATTAAAAAATGCCCCAAACCTGACACAGCTCATTTTTCTAGTGGGTGTAGTGCATGTGCACAGCATATATTTGCAACTGCAAATGTAGAAGTATTCCACCTTTGAAATGGGAAATCAAAAATCAGAAAAATTAAAAAAACCAACCCAAACTTACCCCAAACTTAACTGTGTTATTACCCTTGGTATGTGTGATGGTGATATTAGCTTATGAACTGTAAAACACCAAAGTTCATCTCTAAGAGGAAATGCATATGGAGTAAGACCAAGGAAATGCTGTACAAAATAACACTCTTTTATTTCCAGGCTTTTACATATTTTACATTCCACTTCTTGATCTTGCACTACTTTTGTTCTTAGTTTCTTCTCCCTGGTATAAAAAAGACAGGGACCTCCTGGAGAGAGTCCAGAGAAGGGCTACGAAGATGATTAAGGGCCTGGAACATCTCCCATATGAGGAAAGGCTGAGTGAGCTGGGACTGTTCAGTCTAGAGAAAAGAAGACTTAGAGGGGACCTAATTAATGTTTATAAATATCTTAAGCATGGGATGCAGGGGGAATTGGCCAGCCCCTTTTCAGTGGTCTGTGGAGATAGGACAAGGGGCAATGGCTGCAAATTGGAGCACAGGAAGTTCCTCACCAACATGCAGAAGAACTTTTTCACAGTGAGGGTGACAGAGCAGTGGAATAGGCTGCCCAGGCAGGTGGTAGAGTCTCCTCGTCTGAACACCTATCTGTGCAATATGAGCTAGGGAGCCTGCTTTGGCAGGGGGTTTGGACCCGATGATCTCTCGAGGTCCCTTCCAACCCCTACAATTCTGTGATTCTGTGATTTATTTTTCTTGTTGCTTTTAAGGGAATTTGAATCATGAAAAGTAAAATAGTTCTAACAGTTTACCACAGAATACACATCACAGTTATTTTTTGTGAACAAAATTCACCCATCATAGATTTGAAGAGGAAAATGACTCACAGTCCTGTACTGTGGACATCTAGGGTTAAAAAACATCCAGAGAGTATAACCAATAGTATAACAGAAATAAGCCTTGGAGATTCATATTAAATTAAAACAAAATCTACTATATACGGATAAAATAGGCATCCTTCCTTTCCAGATCTTATCAAGTGTGTACTAGAGTTTGTATCAAGCAAAATCTCTGTATCATTAAATGTACATAAGTTTCTTTTCTAAGAAAAAAATTTGGGTTTTGTTCATTCAAAGGCTTTGAAATAGTCATCACTTACTTACATAACACAGAACTGTTGTTTTTTGGTTTTGTTTTTTTTTTAATAATACAAATTCTTTTTACATCTCTCCTGAGATTTACAGACCAAAATAAATGTGCAATGCCTAAAATTATATTTTGCAATAAGCCCAAACTTTTCACCACAGGAGTCTAAAAAACACTATAAATATCTTAAGAATGTTTTAAGAATATGAAATAATACCATATAGACACCGTGGCTGGAAATTTTTATCCAAAAAAATTTAGGTAAACTTATGAAAAGCTAACACAGAGGAGAAAAATGGAAGTAAAATCATAACAACAGCTCTAGAGCTGTGTGAAATCTCCCAAGTTTACAAAATAAAAATGGAGGAAGTAGCAACTTTCAACAAACATTTTCAATATTTTTGGGTAAGATCCAACCCTGCAGAGTAGTCATTTCCTGCAATGTTTGAAATTCCAATAGTAATTATTATAAGGCTTGGATTATATATTTTTATTGCCATACATTTTGCACAGTCATATTATTGGCAAGTGATAAAGTAAGTAAAGGCTATGTACAGGTTTTTAAACATATGGAAATGCACTTTTTTGGCCTTTCTGCTTTGTTTCACAAATATTTTTAGGAAGCTATTTTAGTAATATACTGAATTTAAATAATAACAACTGTGCTACTCAGCCTGATTTCCTAATGCATTACAGACACATTAACCATGCTGATTACAGATCCTGAGTTTTTGAAAGTAGATAGTAAAGCAGAATTTTATAAAGAAAATGGATTTTTGAACTCACTGTTAAATATTAAAAATCTTATTTTGAATTAATAGGATACCATGCTTCATGCTTAATGCTAACACATCTGCTATTTCTTTCATTGCAAAACTTCAAATTAATATATGTCTTTGGCTTTCTAAAAGCAAACATTGGCATAATGCATGAATTCTTTCCAAGCCATTATGAATTTTCATGTCCAATATCATATTAATTATTAGATCAACGTGTGATAGCTTAAGAATTTTAGTTTATCATCTGACGCACATACAGTAGGAATCATTTCTATATTAAGCCACATAGCTCAAGATACTGTGTAAAATTGTTTGAGACAATCTTGCTCATTGTGATCTAAATAGATGTGCTGAAATCACCAGTACTTAATGGGATAGAGGTGGAAAGCTGAGTACAAGACATCTCATCACATGAGTGTATTTATAATAGAAATCCCTGATTTTTATTAATAGATCAGCCAAAACTGTAAGGAAGTTTGTGATATTTTGAATATTCATGGAAGGAATGAAGTCATGTCACTGGCAGAGTGTCGTTAGGGAGCAGCTCAATATCTGTACTTAATTGTACAGTTTATTCAGAGTCCTTAAAAAATCTTATTCTCTTGTTATGACTTGTCAGTTTTATTATACCATGATATAGCTAAAATAAGGAAGACTAGAAATACTTTTGTACATTCTTCATGATATAGCAATATAAAATCATATAAATATGTAAAAAAATGTATAAAAATTTTTTAAAAAAATCACCTCCCCAAAATAAAAATCAAAATCAGTCCTTATGCAATCACCAGTACTTCCTTCCTAAATCTGTTTCCTAGGTAACTAGATCACCATAGAACTGACAATGTAGAAGGAAATAGCAACCTGCAACATCTTAATGTTAAAATTTGTGACAAAGATTTCTGCACCAAGGCATTGCAATATCCACAGATCAGTGACATTTAAAAAGACTGCCTTGAGCCTTAAGATTTATTTTTCTCATCTTTATTCATTGTGCCTTAGCTGTGTTTTTCAACCCAGAATTTTTAAATAAGATAAAGATACTGAAGTTGTATCCTATTATATTGAGTACTATATAGTTTAGGGTCTGTGCATCACTTCTTGTTTTGAAACTAAAGCCACAACTGAAATAAAATGTAGCAAAAGTTTTTGCTTTCATGAATGCTGAAGAGTCATTGTGGGATTCATCTCACCTACCTTTGACCATATAAAATTCATGTGTCTGGGAACGATTTTCTTGTGAGCTTGAAAATAAACAAATTAATAAAAAAATGGAAGCTAGGACAACCTCCACAAGGTGGTTTACTATAGAGCAGTGAAAAACTACAAACTGGTACTGCAGGCATACACTTTAGTGTGATGCATCCCATGCAAGAAAAGGAATATTGGCAAAAAAAAGATATCACAGTCTCCTAAACAGCTACCAGTTCAGTAAACCAAAATACAAAATATATATTCAATACAGCTCACAATTGGAAAAAGGATAGTAAATTCACAGGTTACTTGACATCTCCATGCTTAAGTTCCTCATCTTTAGATTCAGGATTCTTACTTCAGTGAATCATGTGAAATTTATGAAAAAAACCACTTTACTGCAGGGGTTGTTCCTTCTAGTAATATGAAGTGAAACCTGTATTGTTGCTGGTCAATAGTTTTCTGATTGCAGTGCTAGGAAATAGGGCCACCTGACTATGTAACATAAATGATAGGTGAGTCTGGTTCAATCTGAGACTAAGGCAATTTGGAGCAATTCAGTTCTCAGTTGTTTGGGTTCAGTTTCTACTGATTCCATTAGGAATGGCACCTTGAACCTGGATGAAGAGAATAGTTGCTATCAGAAATGCATTAATATAGTCACATGTATTAAAAACCAGAGAAATGTATTATTTGTTCTTCAGAGGAATTTTCAGTAATTGTTTTATCAAGATGTAGTGCCAACAGTCCATCCTGAAACAAGCTGAGCACACAGGCTATGAACTAGAATTTTATCCAATTTTAAAGTGTAAAGCAAAAAATGAGAGCCGAATACAGGTGGTTGGCTGAAATGTTCAGTACTGATAAGTTGGCCTAACTGCACTTATCAAAGCTGGGGCAGATGGACACTTTTCAGGACAGAGCTGCAGCAAGAAATAGTTGAGATGATCCAATCCCGGTGACAAAGATTTTGTCACTTTATTTTTCAAAGCATGCACAGTCAAAACAGTAGCTTCCGCTTTCTAGTTTTTGCTAAGAAAGCTGGACAAAATCATGGCATCTGTGCAGTGGGATGATGTCTTTGCTCCCTTGAGCATGGCTTTATCTTTTACTACATTATGATGAGAGTTGTGTGATAACATTTGCATTCAGAGCAAAGTTGCCACATTTTTTGGCTTTCTTCCAGTTCCACTTAAGCACAAGCATTTCTGGAATTTTGCCAAACATATTTTTGTGTTCATTCTCAGTCATGGAAAGCAGGTTTTTCAGTCTCTGTTTTTCTTGAAGTCTTGTGCCATTAGAGGTGACTGGAATGAGTTTGGGTGGAATCGTATGCTGTACGTGCACCTCAGAAATTAAAGGAAGATGAGACTGGAGACCCTTTGGTTTGTGACTCACAGCTATGCTTTTATGTCTCCCCAACTTCTATTGGAACTGATGCTGGAGTTGGAAATTTAGAGATTTATTGCAGAAAAAAAACAAAACAATAAAGGTAATAAAAGTAAAGTGAATTTCAAGAACAATGATGCAGACTCAAAGACTGAACTTAAAAACTGAGCTTATCATGGAAAAATGCCATTCTGGTTTGCCAAGATTTCTTCCATATTTGACATGTCTTTGACATGTGTTGCCACTAAAAAAATTCTCTGGAAGATGCCACCATTTATGCTTCAATTATTGTTAAAGTGACCAATGTTGAAAAAGTGGTGCACCTCAAATGTATCCTTTAGTAGACCACAATGCATCTTTGGAAGGATGCATTGCAAGGCTATTGTCTTCAGTAGAAGGCTGTACATACATGTTTGTGATTCTCCAGAAACTAATAATAAATAAATTTGGGAAAGAATTCTTCAGGTAATCAGAGAGATTTTTCAAAATTATTTTACCTGGCAGATAGATAATGAACTTCAAAACCAAAACCAAACCAGAAAAAACAAACCAACCAACAAACAATACCCCCCAAAAAGCCTATCAGATCTGAAAAATAAAAGAAACATATCAAAGCAAGTAGACATACAAATTATTTTGTGGAAAATGTCCAAGGACTAAAAGGGAGTCTCTGACCTAAGAAAGCCCTCCCACTAGTTGCACTGGTAATAAGTGTTGTCATGTAGAAAATCAAGGTTTTTATTCCTCTGACTTGGAACAGTGATGATAATCTGGGTCCTCCATGCCAGTAATGGACCAGTTGTATTGTCAGGTTGCTTGTTGTGGTTTAACCCAGGAGACTGCTCAGCCCCATGCAGCTGCTCACTCTTTTCCAATAAGATGAGGGAGAGAGTCAGAGGGAAAAAAGTGACAAAACTTGTGGGTTGAAATAAAACCAGGTTCTTTATTGAGAGGGTGGTCAGGCATTGGAACAGGCTCCCCAGGGAAGTGGTCACAGCACTGAGCTCAACTGAGTTCAAGAAACATCTGGACAATGCACTCAGTCCCATGTTCTGTCCTGGCTGGACCTATCTGGACCCAGGAGTTGGATTTGTTGATCCTTATGGGTCCCTTCCAACTCAGGATATTCTGTGATTCTGTGAAATAGGTAAAGCAGAAGCTGCACATGCAAACAGAGCAAGACAAGGAATTAATTCCCCACTTCCCATGGCAGGCAGGTGTTCAGCCATCCCCAGGAAATCAGGACTCCATCACGTGTAACAGTGACTTGAGAAGACAAATACCATCACTCTGAACCTCACAACCATCCTTCTTTCCCTAGCTTTATATGTTTAGCATGAAACCATATGGTATAGAATAACCCTTCAGCCAGCTGGAGTCAGCTGTCCTGGTTGTCTCTCCTCAAAGCTCCTTATGGCCCCCCAGCCTTCTCGCTGTTGGGGCAGCACGAGAAGCAGAAAGGGACTTGATGCTGTGTAAGCACTGCCCAGCAATAGCTAAAAAATTAGTGGGTTATTAACACTGTTTTCAGCACAAATTCAAAACATAGCACAATGGAAGAAAATTAACTCTATCCCAGCCAAAGCCAGCCCATGTCGCTATTTCTTTCCTTAAGTGACATGGCAGAAAAAATTGAAATGACACTAGGGAATCAAAAGCTTTTGAAACATCAGGTATGTTGTATATTTTAAATGAAAATATTATTCTCTATATAGCTTTAGTTCACAACACTATAACAATCATACATCAATTTATACTATGCAGATCAAATTCATTTTACTTCAGGCTAAGTGCAAGTCCATCCACATTTATGAAAATTGCAATCATACTTAATAACAAAATCCCCGTATATTTTTTCTTATTCATGTTAGCCAGAAGATGGAGGTGTATGCAACAATAGTCTATAAATATTTAAATATTGACATGAGAAAGGATTATTCAGGGTGGCTCTAATACACTTAACAAAGAGTAATGTAAGACATCAATGAAAGAAACTGTGGGCTGAAGATCAGATCAACAACTTGGTGATAAAACTTATGGAATACTCCTCCCAAAGAAATGTACCATATTAACAAAAGTGAAAGGATTATGTATGGACATTAGAAATTCTACATATCATAGAATATGCCATAGGTGGCCTGGCCTTAATGTGTTTCCCCTGTTAAACATTAAATTACTGATTAGTAATATATAAGTAGTTAATTATATTTTTCATTAACTTTTTTTTTTTTCTTTTAAATCCAGGCTAGAATTAGTAGAAAGTATGTTAACAGACTGGCTGATTATATTTTTCATCTTTACTTCTCTCTATAATACATGTATCCCGTAGATCAAACACTGCTTTATGACATTTCTTATGCACAGAAGAATAAAATAATAAACAGAACAGAGATGCCTGGTTTGAAAGAATAGCCCCTTACTCATATTTTCTATGTGCATTTTGAACATCACATTTCACTGCAAGGCTAAACCACAGAAAATAAACAAATTTCACCAAATTAAATTCCATTTGACTTAATACTGCTGGAAAATTGACTTGAACCAAGACTTCAAGAATGCCTTTACTGATAATTCATTAGAAAAACTTATCTTAAATAAAGGAAAAACACTATCTGTTTTTTAGATTTGTTAGAAAACGGGAATTTAAAAAATAAACCCTTTTGCAAAATTTTGTGTTCAAATGTTTGTGTTTGTGAAACAATTCTGAATCCTTAGAAGAAATCCCATCTTTCCAAGTCTTTTTTCTCTCTTGTTTTCCTCTAACTCTAGTGCATTCTAGCACTAAATTTAATTGATTAATAATATTCCTTTCTAGTTACCAGGTTGAAAATGTGCACTTAAGAATTCTGCCATTATTTCCCACTTTCTTTCTCCCCAACCAGGTGCAGTGAACTGCATGCTTTGCAAGAAAAAAAAAAGGGTCAGTTTTCTCCTCATTAATTTTCAAATAATTTTCAACATCATATATATTGAGAAGATAGGAAAAATGTGCTATATATCAAATTAGTCAGTAGATGCCAAATCATGCCCCCCTTGCCCCTAGCCCATATGTTAGCTTGCTGTACAGGCTGTGATTAAATAAAGAGCATAGTCCTACTGCAAACAGGCAAAGCTGTGAGTAGTTTTGTTGAATCATCACATCCTTTGTGCTCCTTTTGATTTTTTCATACATACCTTCTCTCTTTCTTTCTATTAAATGATTAATCTCTTGAAGGCAAGCTCCTTGTGAGGTTGTATGGTCAAGTTACTATTCTCTGTGCGCTCTTGTAATAGTACAAGTTTGAGGTGAGGGGGACTTCTTTCTTCCCCCTTCATTGTTATGTATTGAAGCTTGTCAGGGAATTAACCAATTATTTCACATGTTCTCATCTTTCCTTTTCTTTTGAAGACTTTCTTTTTAGCAAGTTTAACAGCTTTGTCCTTAACTGATGTGCAGTGCATATTTTCAGTTCAGGTATTAAAATTTTAGCAGCTCATTAGAGACTTTTTCTTAACACAGTGAATTTATATCTTGCCTTTCACTTATATGAAGCACATGTGGCCACTGATGATCCTGTGGTAGAATAATTATTCCACATTTAACAACTTATATAACCTTGCATTCAGCAATTCAAGGTAAGGTTATTTTTATATAATTCAGTATTTTGCCAGAGTTAGCACATTATGTAAGATTATTCTTGTTAAAGAAGCTATAGAGTACCACAGGCCAGCTAAAACGTACTAGGGAGAGGAAGAGAAAAAATGTTAACTGTGATCAGTGAAATGGTCTATCTCCCCTTGTATTCTGGCAGATATTTCAGTTAGTCTTAGAAATCATGAAAGAAACTTTACTCCCTTTTTTTACTTACCCCCTCAAGAAAGCTTAGCTGGCAGCTTTAATAATTCATTAACATTACTTTCCATTGGCATGTTATATAAGTAATTTTTAAGCAGTTACCACAAGACTGGCAGAAATTTATCCTTAAAGGTGATGACATGATCTGATTCAAATCTAGAGGTATACCCCAGTTTTTAGCATGGCTTCCAAAAAACTGAATTGACAAAAAGTCCACATCAAGCTGAAATAATATTTGTAATTGAAAAGAAATCCATGTTCAACAATAATCCTGCCTAATACATTTGATAGGACATTTTCATGGAAGATCTGAACATGAAGCACATGATTTATCACTGTCGAGGAAAAATTTTTGTCTAAGGCATCAAAAAACAGCATTAACCTGCAAAATCTTTTGGTATGTTTGTAAGAGAATCAAGGCCAGGGGTCTGGGCCATCAGTTTTACTGTGAAACCTCCCACACATGAATGTTTCATGCTCAGTCTTTCACTCTGTCCATTCCGACTGCTGCAAGTCAAGAGCCTAAAAGGATCTCTCAATTCACTTAATTTTCATCTATCTGAAAGCAAAAGCCAAGAGAAAAGCCTTTTTCAATGAGGAGGTGATCTTAGTCTTTGTGCTTTCCACACAGGATCATTCTTTACAGAAAAAATATTTAATGTGCAGACTTCAGAGTAAGGAATATGTCTTCATAAATGCAGGAAAGGGTTTGAAGAAGAGGCAGAAATAGAAGGAACTTGGAAGGACAGAGAAGAACAGTGAGTAAAATGGCAGCATAAAAATATATTAAAATTAATTGAAAGGTATTATGCTGATCTTCCATTGCCCATCACAGGGAAACTTTCCTCGCAAGCATGGTGTTATGAAATAGAAACTGAAGCCTTAAACAGCTCTTCATTATCAGCAGGACTGAAAATAGTAGAGGAAAAAAAAAAAAAGCACCAGGAAACGTATTACCTTCCCACAGCTGCTTTCAAGGCTTTCTGTGTCCCAAGGGTCTTCAACTGTCACGTGCATCAGCAGAGGACAGCATCTGCAGAGAGCTGCACAGCATCCTCCTGTGCCCAGCTCCAAGGCTTTCTGCACAGGAGGAGACAAATTCCTCACACTGCCTCACCTTGCACTGAGTACCTCCTCTGACATCTCTCTCACTCCTCCAACAGTTTTCTCTTTATTTTGGTCACAGGATTTGATTGCTTAACCCAAGAAGTTTTAGGTCTAGAACCTGTCCTGGAGGTACTAGACTGCACAGAATTTCTTTCCTCCCTCAGAGCAGGCCTGTGGGGAGACATCCTACAGAGTGGTATAAATGTGATGATGAGTTTGCCACATAATGAAAATTCTAATGAAGCTGCTGGACTTAAAGGTCCCTCTTTGCTTGGTCAGAAATATAGATCTCTTTCAGATCAAACACTGGAAAGGAAATGGGAAGGATGAAGGAGATGGGTTTTGAGGAATATGGCAATAATTTCGAGAACTGCATGAAGGGTACTGGGCCAATTAAAAACTCTCACTTCCCTTACAGTTTCATCTGCTTCAGTGTTTACTAATAACAAACACCTTTCTGCTATAGTTTTAAATATAAATCTTGAAGTACTGTTCTCCATGACTTCAAATACACAATATATGAAAGTGAATAGTTTTTGTTAAAGAGTTTAAACTTTGAAAGTCCAGTGATATGTCAGTGAAGTTGAAAAGCCAGGTCTTCATCTTGTATAAAACATCAGAGCCCTACAAAAAACTATCCAAGCTCTGTCAAACCACACCATTCTTATTGCATGATAACTCAGCAGAACTATGTATGGCATAATTTTTCCGGCCTACTTGCAATTCACATTTTACCTAGTATTCACATACCTATGTATGAGTATCTATACATGTCATTAGTTACCAAATTTTTTGTCAGATCAGTTTATTGATGTCTTGACCTGAACATTAAGTAGTTAAAATATTTGCTTGCTAAAAATTATCTTAAAATGACCAGATATTCCCCATAGTGTCTTATAACTTTCTTGTTCCTGTCAGTAAGGGATTTTTGAATAAATCTTCCACATACCCTGGCCTTTCAGCAAAGTCAGATCATTTTTTTCAACGCAGACATCCTGCAAAGCTACATGGACTGATAAGCATCTTTGGGGCTCAGTTCCCTCATCTGTAAAGCACTATTCTATTCAAATATGCAAGCTTACTACATTCAAAATGATGATATATTCAGATACTCCACTAATGGAAGCCAAATACATACTATTTTTGTATTTCCCAATCCATGATTTTCCTTCTTTAAAGTATGCTGTCATTTTATTTTTTTATTTCTATTGCTTAACTGATGCAGAAGGTAATCTCACTGGTCTAAGTGTATCTGCTACCACAATCTATCAAGCTGTAGAGATTACACTGCAGGGGCTGTTTTCAGAAACACATTGGATCAATAACACAAGATTGTTTAAGCACACTTGCCTTCTTACCACCTGAAGCAAATGGTTTGATAATCTCTTCACAGAGATTATGACACAAGGTGCTGACTATGGTTTTAATTTTACTTGATTGATGGATTTAGGTTTCAGCTGCACAATATCTATCTATGCTTATCCACCCACAGTTCAGTTGCCACATTGATATGCTGCTTTTTCTTGTGTGTGTGTGTGTGTGTGTGTGTGTCTCATCTGAAGAGTAGAGATGATAAAGTGGAATAATAACTCTCCAGTTTAATATTCTGTTGAGCATCCCCAACTGCAGTTCAGCAAATGCAAAGGTGAGAAGTTTGCTCATTACATCTCTGGGAGCTGTTATCTCATTGGCCTTGGAATATGTTAGGAGAAAATAGAAGCCTCATATACCAAATGAAGAACATAAAAAGTAAAAGCCCAAAAGCTCAGCTACTGAGCTGAAAGAAGTTACTTACATATGAAAGAAGCAAGAAAAATAAGCTATTTGCCCTAGGCTGCCTGATTTGTGAGGTCCTCATTACCTTACAACAGATGTCATCTGGAGCTGCTAGTATTTTTCTTCTTCTATCATAACCTAGGAAGAATCATTATGAGACTATATGTATTATGTCTCATAGTCATGCTCTCTACAAATGAAATCAACTTCCTCACAGAAAGAAAAAAACCCCACTAACAAAGCCACAACACAAAACAACTCTCGGGGAAAAAAAACCACAAACACCCAAACTTGTAGAATGTCATAATATGCGACAATGTGATATCATTAATTTATGCACTATGTTTTTATGGTACAGCACAATCAACATAATCACAAAGATAATATTTATTTTGCAAAGAGTGATTCTTTTCCCACCAACATGGTTAGAGATGCAAGGAACCCAGGAAAGCCTTGAATATTTGCAGCATGTGCTGGTTTGACAAGCAATATAATCTACCTTGACAGACTTTGGATGATAAAATATAGGCAGCTGTATTTGAAGGTGCCCAGTCCCACAGTTTTGGCAAACGTACGACCTCATATAATCCAGCCTTACATTAATTACCAAGTATAAGTAAGCAATCATTTGTATTTCTACATTCAGAGGTATCCAAAGAAGCTTAAAGCAACAATAAAAATTTACATTCAGCAGCTATTTTATAGCCAAAAAAGAGGGGGGAGCAAGAACGGACCGTCAGTTTCCTGAAATGACAGTGTTACCCATCCATCTGTACATTCAGAAAACGCCCATATGTGATGATGTGGACACGTGTTTAAGTTTGTCATCACAAACTACTACACAGCTCCTATATTCAAATAATATCTTGAAATTCTGTATTTCAAACTTCTTTTTTCTTTAACTAATCATTGCAGAAGGTCGAAAAGTATTTTAATTCTCTATTACATACACGCAAAGTATTGCTATTTTCTCCCTGTTCATTTGAGATCTAATAGCCTGTCTGCCCAAGCTGTGAAATGAAACCCTAGGTCTCCAATTAAGAGTCAATCACATAAATCTTGAGATAGAGAAGAAGCACAAACACTTGCTCACAGTTTCATTTTTACATTATGCCTTTAATTGTGATGACCTTTCCCCGTGCACTGCTTTAATATTGAAATCATGGACTGGAATGAATGCTTTTTATCTTTACATTAGGTTGGCATAAGTCTGCCATTTGAGTTGCTCTTTATGACAAATACCAAAAGCTAAATTCTGATCTTATGTACAGCGGTGTAAATTTAAGGTTTCTCTGTTGAAATGAATGTGATATTAAATTACTAATAAGTTCAGTCTGAATCACTGATTCCCTCTTTCAAACATGTATACAGTATGAGTAACAGAAAGAAGAGCAGGTTTTAATAAAATATGAGGTTTATATAAGGAATACTCCTTTAGTACCTAATTACATGTTAATCAGAAAAATATTTTAAAAGCTATTATTTAAAAATACAAAGTAATTTTTAAAATTATGAAAGATAGATACTTTTACAGGATCATGTTTATGAAATAAACTGATGGGTTAAACGAACATGGGTGATAGAAAAATGGAAATAAACATTGGATGCAATAAATATGGACCTTTGACCCTGGAGAATAAAGATGACCAAACAAGCTGATTAATATTCAAGGATCATCTCCTTCAAACTTAAGAGCAGTCCTTCCCAATAAGCAGGAACCCAGGCAAAAATATCAGGAGACCTTTGTGAATAAACCAAGACCTCCTGGCAAAACTCAAACATGAAATGAAAGTACAAAAAATATACAGTTCTGAGTTCCCCAGTGTCAGAGAAATATGGACCTACTGGAGAGAGTCCAGCAAAGAGTGACTAAAATGATTGAAGAATTGGAGCATCTCTCATATGAGGAAAGGCTGAGTGGCGTGCTCAGTCTGGAGAAGGCTCCGGGGAAACTCTGATATATGTGAGTATCTGAAGGCAGCCTATAAAGAAGATAGAACCAGGTTCTGGACAAGTCTCCTCAAGGACAAGGGGCAATGAGCATAAACTGAAACACAGGAGGTTACATCTGAACATAATGGGCATAGATTGCCCAAGGAGGATGTGAAATCTCCATACTTGGAGATATTCAGAAGCTGTCTGGACTTGGTCTTGGGCAACTTGCTCTAGGTGTATCTGCTTGAGCAGGTGGGTCAGACCAGATGACCTCCAGAGGCTCCTGCCAACCTCAACATTTCTGTGATTTCAGTAAAGAGAAAACCTGTGTGACAGGTCAGGGATTTGGGGTTTACTTGTTTGTTTCCTTACTTGCTTGTTTCTGTCAGCACACTGACATTAGTTCTGAAGAGCTATACCCACTAAACTTAAATTAGGGAGTCAGGGTTATGGGATTAAGGAAGATAATTAATGCAGAACTTGTGCAGAGTTGAACTCACAACACACTATTCAGTGTGTTATCTTTACAAAAAATGGAATGTGGATTCTGCTTCCAATCTTAAGGCGCTTTTTTTTTTTGGCTTTTTTTTTTTTTTTAAGGCTGTTTTGCTTGGCTTAAGATTTGAGGTATCACAAACATTCTAAAGTTAGTATAAAAAGAATTCTTGGTATTTCAAAACAGAACAGCTTTTCTCCACACAGTACCATACAGACTGTCATGTGACATGATGAAAGACCACAGTTATAAGTTGTAGTAATAGTGCAATTAAAACCTTTTCAAGGGATATAAATTGTGATTCTTAGAATGTGAGGTGCAGAGTGCAAAGCATTGTTTTCTTTTCTATCAAGTCAATAATCTAACAATTGTTAAAATCAGAGAAATGCCAGCTGGCTACAATGGGAGAAGATATGGCTTGTAATTCTTTAACTATCTCCACAAGGATAAGTCAACGAGAGGGTTTTTTACATTGCTTTATAAATAAACTCTATTACTAGAGCAGAACTAAATCCTGATTCAGAATTTAACAGTTCTGTAAAGCT
Organism: Zapornia atra; assembly: GCA_013400835.1. NCBI lineage: Eukaryota > Metazoa > Chordata > Aves > Gruiformes > Rallidae > Zapornia > Zapornia atra. The sequence continues at coordinate 23,985 of VZTU01004081.1, forward strand.
GGATTTTGTATTATAGCCAAAATTAGGTATCTCACACAAGTCATTGGCTACAGCAGCATCATTCATCACCCACAAATAAGGCCACCTTGTCCGTCTGAGCTGACATGTGTTAGCAGATCCACAAAACTATTTATCTGCAGTCACCTCTGTAGTTACTCTGCAGCAATATACTCATCTTCCAACTCTGCTAATAGCGCTGTTCCAAATACAATTACACCTTTGAAGGTCAAAGCTCAGACTGTGCCCAGGGGAAACACTGAAGAAGAGGAAAGCTACTTGCAGTCATATGAAGCACATGGATTTTCTGCTATATTTTTTAGCTATAGGTTGCCTGGACAAGAGTTTGAGATAATCTTGAACTCTTGAAAAAGAATCATAGATCAGTTTAGCAGTTAGGTCATTGGGGCTCTTTTGTCTGAGATTAGTAAGAACATTATTGGGACTGAGAGGAGAGTTAAAAGGCAGACTGTACCTGGATTTAGGGACAACTGAACAGGGAGATGAAGAAGAGCTAGGAAGACAGTGGGACTTTAGTTAGGCAACATGAAGAATGCTGGAAACATCATACACAATTCAGTGCAGAAGCCTGCTCCTCCACAGCATAAATGGCAAAACCTATATTTGTGTTATTGAAGCTATTTTTAGTTTTCAGGGACATCCTTTCTGGGTTTTCCTCATTCCTGGGGCATGCTATCAGTCATAAGCATACATTTTCTTGTAGAGGTGAAGACAAAGTTGATCATGTCTCCTGTCCATATCACCCCCTGCCCTTTGCTTACAAACCCAGTTCATGACTTTCTGACTTGACTGGGACATCATCTGGTTTCCCCATTGCTCCCCACTAGGGCATCCCCCGATAGTCCAATCTGTAAATTAAGGCCACACTGAAATTTCTAGACCTAAACCAGACTTTTGTATAGAGAAGACAGTAAGGATATAATTTTAGTGATTTCCTTCAGCTCCACAGTTAATATAGTGCTAATGAATGTTGTTTGATGATAGCTAACAGTACCTTCTTGAAGGCTGTTCTCTATCAGAAATTTTCTAGGTCTCTAGGTGACCGCAGCCCTTCACATTTTCCTTGTTAAACATAAGTGGCACTTATGCCTTTACTTCTCTGAAGTACTTGATGATTTTTTGAAGGGACTGTAAGTTGATAGCGATGTGAACTTCAGAAGTAAACATGGACTTTAGTTGTGTAAGTGATGAATTAAGAGACCATAGGTGGTAATGATTAATTTTTTTTCAGGGAGCTCCATATGTGTATGTAAATGCCTGGATATCATAATTTATATCCTAATGATATGTACTGAAAGATATTAGTACTGAGTTCTCCAGAGCTTATCTGCCTCCAACTCCTGATTTGTTAAAGGTCATGTCATGTATATGCATATAATCCATGATGATATTAGAGTATCTGATTTTTTTTTGATACCTAGAAAAAAGGATATTGATTTTAAATATTATTTAAAGACAGAATATTGTCTTTGTCTTCAATTGTCATATGGACAGATTCAGAAATGGCTAGGATGGGTAATCTTGGAAAAAAATTACTCTAGTTAAAACTTCTCTAGATACCAGTTGTGTTTTATTTAAAATAAAATGGAAAAAATAAAAATACAAGTTATGATTATTATTTGTAAAATACTAGACATCTTTCACTGTGTCCATAAAAAGTTATTGAGCATTCATGCAGCTGCCAAGCTGCCTTCATCTGGATATAATAGATATCACTACATTTACCTAGCTAAATCAAACCTTGCCAAAAACTATGACACTTCCAACTTCGTCCTTTTCATTATTGCTTGATCAGCACAGTGAGTGAGAATAGGTGCCTAAAGCTTATTTTCTTATATGCTTGGAAAACAGACTGTATAAATAGCTCATATAGTGGTATTGGTTGTCTTTAGCAGAGACAGTGTCAATAAGGCTGTTCATGGGAAGGGAGGTTTTCCTTAGTGTTTCCAGAAATTTGGGGATTTGAGTAATCTCCCTGAACAAAGCCCATCTGTCATGTTACAGGCTANNNNGGCTAGTCCAGTCATGGATGGACATAGAAAAGAACATTCGATAGCTAGTGAAAAAGTCATTTCTTATTTGTAATCCCAGCTGCAGAAAGCACAAGCTCATCACAAAGTTCCTGTGAAAGATTTTATTTATTACTTAACAATCCTATTCAGTTAAATACAGGGATATCATATCTTTTAACAGAAAGATTAAAAAGGTCCTGCTACATTTATTTTCCTTTCCAGAATGCTCAGCATTTCTGCATGATCAGCCCTTTTCCTATCCTCGTTCCACCTCAGCAGCATTAATCTTCTTGGAGTAACTGCTCACTTGCTAAACATATCCATCAGTGAAAGATAACTATAATATATGACAAATGCACCTTGAGAAGAATTCATTATAGACACCAATCTGACATCACAGGATAGTGATATGTTAGCAGCATTCCTTCTCTCAGAACAGGTTGTGAAATCAGACTGTAAGATAATTGCATGCCTTATCTAAAATTCTCCCACCTAAATTGATACTCTATAGATGATTACTGAACTGTTCCTCCAAAGCCACAAATCTAAATTAACCTTGAGTGCAATAGAGGTTTAGTGCTTCTGCATTAGAAGGTAATATAGAGAAGTTTAAAAACTCTTTAATACCGAATCTGTTATCTTAATTATTTTTTCTTATCAAGTAAGCATAAAGTTTGCAAACAATACACAAAAGCCTCAGAAGGTAAGTCATCCTGCCACCACTGTTTCTTTCTTCTTGTCATTTTGCCTGAGAGAAATCCGGAAGAATATTTTTTTCCCAGGTCCCATAGTTCACATGGTTATTATAACCCCCTCATTAAAACATTTTCTGTCACAGCTATCATGGGAAACAAGTCCACTTGTGCTTACTCTCAGTGAAAGAAAATTCTCATGTTTCTGAGTCGAACTGCGCTAAACTCAAACTAGGGCAGTTTTAGGTGAACCAGATAAAACCCTGAATTTCATTACCACAGTAAAAATGTTTTAAAGACACAGGTACCATTTAAAAACTTTTGCTTTCTCTTTACTTTTGGGTTTTTGTGTTGTTTTTTGGGTTTTTTTTAAGATCTGGTCCACATCTCTGGTGGATCCTCAGATGGAATAACTTTTTTTTTATATATATGAAGTCTGATGTGGGAAACTATATAACAGTTGAAGTAACCATTAACAGAAATTCCATGCTGCAGGAATGCAAACAGTGGGAATGGAAATATCTTCATATCATATCAACATTCAAGAGGAAATTTTTTCACAATGAGTACCATCAGCCATTAGAATAATCATAGAATCATAGAATGTGTAAGGTTGGAAGGGATATTTAGAGGTCATCTAGTCCAACCCCCTGCAGTAATCAGGGACATCTTCAGTAGATCAGGTTACTCAGAGCCCCATCAAGCCTGACCTTAATCTCCTGAAAAAAGTCGTTAAGTCCCCAACATTGGACAGGATGCTGGGCCATCTTGTCAAGGCAGAGCTTTTGCCAAGAAACTTTGGTCCAGATGATCCTTGAGGTTCCTTCCAACCTGGTATCCTATGATTCTATTATCTGTGTAAAATCCTGTTCAGCCACAGCAGGGAGACTTGTTCATCTGAAATACTGCTTTACAGTTCAACTTTATCTGTATCTGATGCAGGCTGAGTTAAAATGTAATGGATTAATTATTTGCTGAAAAATGCAAGGACTAATATT
>VZTU01004082.1:0-16827 GCA_013400835.1 Zapornia atra
TCTTATGGTGAGGAGCCCAGAATGACCTGCTTCACTTTTGCTAGTGCTGTCAAACTCACACAAAGGTCTCTAGATATGATCCTTATTGGAAATTCCTCTTACAGAGCCACTAATTCATTCTTTAAAGACAAGCATTTATCACTAGGAAAAGGCAGAAAAGGTTTTTGTTTATGTCTTCCCTTAAGTTCCCTATAAAAGATTAAAATCTTCACTAATTTTTAAAGGTTTAAGATAGTGCAAGGTCCTTGGAGCTGTATCATTGCAAATACTCTGAACTGGGATGCAAGACCTCTGCATCACAGGTGGAATGAAGTCTGCCAGGCAGATTAGATGTTTGCCAACAAGCATTTGATTGGGATACAGCCATGTTTTTATAAATTTATGCCACTGAGGTATGAAAATGCCAGGTAATTCAGACTTTTTGAAGGGTGAGGTGAAGAGAGCATCTGTTAACCCAGTAAGGCAGAGATTCATAGTGAGATTTAGGTGGGATTGAAGATTCTTAATTAACTCTTTGCCTCAAATTTTCTTGAGTGCCTCCTTTAAAATAAATGCACTTCAATAATTTCTTTGATTTCTCAGAATTTAGCTAAACACATTACTCTTTACAAGTTTATGAGTTGTTTAGGTTGTTAGTAATAAAACTAGCAATGTACAGTACTGGAATGTACTGCAGTGTGCTGCACTCTCATGCAAGTCCCTTCCCAGCCCCCCACTACCCCCCCCAAGCCTGTTTTAGTTTTACTTTGCAGAATGAGGCCTGACTCCAGGCAGAGTTAGCAAATAATTCTCTTTGATCTTAATTTATGCAGGGAAAATTGTCCTAGAGGAATGGCTGTTCTTTAGATGCTCTCTGTTGAAAGCCCTTGATACTCAGGAAAGACCACAGATTAATCTTATTTATTCTGCTTTGTTTTAGTAACCACAGGACAAAGAAACACAAGCAGATGGAACTTAGATACAAACCAATTATGTGAGTCTCCAAAACTGCCCAGGAACTTTTTTTAAGCCTCTTTCAAGTGTGAACATATTATTTGTGTTCCAAGTCCCAAGCCTTATCTTTGTGAAAATGCTCTTTTCTTTAATCACAGTGCTCCCAAAGGTGGATGGAGAGCCCTGAGGCCCCTGACACCTTCTGTAACTGCTCCCATGATGCACCAATGCATGGATAGGAAGGTCAGGACCAGACTGATGTGTGCCTAGGCCTCTCCCCAGTGTTGGTCTGCAGTGAAACCCCTGCCCTCATCCAGGAGCACAGAAGCATTTTTGGGTCTCCCATTTTTGAAGCAGCACATGAGGTTACAACAGTCTGTGTCTGCTCCCAACATGCTACAGATCAGCACACTAAGATTTGGCCTCTCTGATTTTTCCCCCTTCCTTTTAAGTGGGTTTTTTGTTTGTTTGGGTTTGGGATTTAAAATTTTTTTTCTTTTTTAATGAAATTGCTTTCCTTTTAATGCCTTGAAGCATCCACCTTCTTGTACTCCTCCTACATACTGACAGGGTATCAAAGCACTTCACACAACCCAGCATGTTAGGCTACCCTGGAGGGAGACAGCTCAGGGGTGAAGAGAATTCATCCTCTGGTGGGAATTCACTCCTTGTTCTTGTTCTGCTCTTGCAAAAAGGGAGGAAGTGAAATGTGGTGATACTACTGGCAACTCTCTCCAGAGCTACACCAAAGCCCTATAGTTTCCACATGGCTTCTAGAAGGGCTGCCAGATAGTTGCCTCTTTTTATCAATGGCTGTGCATAAATGAACCAAACAGCAAGTCTCAAACCAGTTTTAGAAAGGGACAGCACTGTGATCCACCCAGTTCCTAAAAATGTATAGTGTATGGTCCTGGAGGGTTTCCAGCACATAAGCTCTTACTGAGATGTTGATCTCTTCCGTCATGGAGCTGGGGTTCTTACTGACAGATGTGAGTAGTACTGTGGCACCTTCCATGGTCAGGGGATTGTTAGCCATCTGTGGTAGAAGAGACATAGATCCAGACATGGTGAGAATGAGGACTTCATGCCTGGAAGAAGGCATGCTGGAACCTCAAAGATGACCCTATCTTAGAATCATAGAATCATAGAATGGCATGGGTTGGAAGGGACCCCAAGGATCAGAGAGCTCCAACCCCCTGTCACAGGCAGGGACACCAACCTCAGGCCTGGATCTACACAAGGTTGCCCAGGGCCCCATCCAACCTGGCCTTGAAAGTCCTATGTGTAACCAGCTCCTAACACAATCTGTGCAGCTACAGAGAGAGCAATGCCTTGATGTGACCTAGTGACCCTGCCTCTAGCCAGGTTAAGAGGAAGGCAGTTAGGCACATGCATTTGTATAACCTGAAACAGCAGACCCAAACACTGGTGTGGCTGCAGTCATGTACAAGGACGGGGTGTCCAAAGCCAGGCCTACATGCACACCTTAATGATGCCCTCAATCATGATACTGCTGTGTGCAGGCTCTTGGGCTGGTGATGTTGGATGTAGCTGAGGGTGCAGCTCATAAGCAAGGTGACTTTTCTGAACTGAATTACTGGAGAATGATTTTGGTTTGAGAAGGCAGGTTAGTTCTCAACCCTAACCTGTGAAGCCAGCTTGGCTGGTCATTCAGTTGTGGTGTTTCCAGGATCATTGATCCCTGGCTTACCAGCAGGCAGCTTTGGCTTTCTTTTTCTAGGACTTGATAATACTCCTGTTGTTTAGGTATTGCTGTGGCATTGCCCTGACATGGCAATGATGGTTTTTCCTGTGTTTGAATAAATTTGTAGCAAATCATTACCACACTGGGGTGATAACTGGGGTGTGGGGTTCTGCCAAACCAGTCCCTGGGATATATTTTGAGGGAACAGGACAATTTAGTTGCCCTGGAAGAAATTAATGGGATAGAATTTCCTTCCACTCTGCTCACCTTCAACCCAGAGCAATACTAATTTCCCTCAGTTCTAGCTCAGACAGCTCACTTCTGCTTTCTGTTCCTTCCTGTCTCAGATCTTTCTGCTCCCTCCATTCATTCCTCCAGGCCTGCCTGGGCTTTATTTTACCTTCAGGATTTTGAGTTTTCCATTGACTTCAAGGCCCCTGCAGAGCTTCTTGGCTCCCTCGTTGTTGATCTGGTTGTTGCTGATGTCCAGGTGAACCAGGATATTATTGACTTTGAGAGCTTCTCCTAGGGCCAGTGCTCCCTCATTGCCAATGCCATTCCAAGAAAGGTTGAGTATTTTCAGTGCAGCATTTCCCTCCAGGGAGAGAAGAGAGATCTTAGCTGCTGCATGCCCATCTTCTGTACCACTATACCCTTTCTTGCCTGGCTGGGACAGGAGCAGCCCTCAAGTCACACCCAGGCAGCTCTAATGAATCCAACATCTCTGCAGTGTCACCAGGGTTCTCTATCCATGGAACTCATCAGCCCTACTCACTGCTCTCATCTTTCTCCTGGTGCTCACTGCCTCTGTCAGTTGAAGAGCCTTGCTAGAGCTACTGAATCCTGCTCAGACCTTAGGGATGTGACTCCCCAGTCAGTGTTTTGACCAGCTCCTGGGTGTGAAGGGTATGAAAATACAGGGGTGTTCCTACCCTGAGACCTGCGCTCAGTGCTACTGTCCCCTCCCTCCTCAGGTGGTTCCAGCTCAGGTCCAGAATCTGCAGCGTTGTGTTGGTGGCTAGGAGAGAGAAACTGAGATGTTAGCTTATGAAGAATGGTCTGGACACAGCTCCTGACCCACATGGGGACTGAGAGAAAGTCTGCCATGGATTCACCAACAGCCTTCATTGATTGCAGAGAGAGGAACCTCTATCTACAGAGCCTTTGCTGTCCACAGCACCCAAAGAACAGAGAATGGGCTGCTGATCACAAGCAGAAAGGGAACACAGGGTTTTTTCCTGGCTTAATCAAAGAACAAGTTTTGAAGGAGGAAGGTAGAGAGAGGGAGGATTGCCTGTATTAATAGGCACTGTCTGTTTTCTCACTGTGAAGAAAGGCTGGATTCTCCTTGCCACATCTGAAATACCAAGACTCACTCTGTGTGTGTTTGATCAGCAGAAGAGAGGAATTCAGCTTCATATGGTAGCAGCACCCAGCTGCACGTGTGCCAGTGCCAATTCACATGCACAGCACACCTCATGGTGTAAGTTCTGCTTAGAGCAGGGTGTGTGTGAATTCACTTGTGCCTACTGTGACACTGGGAGGGGCAGAACTTGCTGCCAACACTTGCTTCTCATTCTCAGAGGGAATTTCTCATCCAGATTTTCCAGGGATGGGAGGTTGGATGGAGGCAGATGGTGAGTTTAGCTGACTTAAAAATATTCCTTTAAGAAACAAAACAGAACAGTGACAGATTCTGCAGCAATCTCTGCTGCTCCTGTCTCAAGTGAGCTGGAAGAAGATCTGTAAGACCTTTCATTTTGGAGAGGCATTTTTCTTGGCTAGTAAGGTCATAAGTTTGCCTACTGATCTTTGCATTGCCTGCAGGCTTGTCCAAGGCAGGGCACAGAGCCTTGGCCTCACTGCAGTTTTAATTGATCCATTTTTTAAAGACATGGACTGTAATTAGAAAGGGATACATATCAGTGGACATATATACTGAACCAGAAGAAGCAAAGCATCAATTACACCAAAGGTACTGTGTCACTGAAATGCTCAAGGAACATTGGGTGCTCACAGCACACCCTTTGTGGCCATCATGGTAGCAGATGTATTGGACATACTGGGGGAAGAAGAGCTGTCAGACATCCATGCATGTCTTTCCTGCTGCACTAACAGCCCCTGAGATTACAGAATGACTGTAATTGTTTTGTTTGCTTTCCCTCTCTGGGGCTACTAGCACACTCTGGATCTCACTTTGAACAGATAAATTAGGCAGCTTAATTTTATTTCTTCTTAATCTGTTTCCTTTGCTGCTTGCTATGCAGTGGCTCAAACCATTAGGGTTTGGGCTACTTAAGAAAAATTGAATTCACGCCTGAAGTTTGTAATCAAAAGCTTAAACCAGCCAACAGTTCTGATCCTATTAGATTCCAGCAAAATGCAATTTTCTGCTTTCTGCTCCCTGAGGGTCTTCTCTTTCAGCTCCCTTCTCTGTGACACAGGCTGCTCTGTTCCTCTGGTGGCTCACCCTGCACTATTTGTTCTGATACATTAGTCATAGTTGCTAGAGTCACCTGTGGTGATGAGGGTGGGCCTGTGGACCAGGCAGGAAGCTCTAAATCTGCCTTCCCTGTCCTTTGTACTACCCACCAGGTCATGGGGCATTTTTACTGGAGAAAGAAACACATGTTCACTGTGCTGACACCATCAAGCCCCCCAGTGCCTGTTCTCCTAGCTTGGCAGGAGTAATAAATTGAGTTACCAAGCATCTGTCCCAGGAGCTGTCCTGCCTTCTCAGAGAACTCATTGTGGCTGAGGTCCAGCTCCTTCACTTTGTAATTGCCCTGCAGAGAGACAAATGTGAGGAGACAGTGAGATCTTCCAGCCAGCTGCAAGCAGATGCCATGCCAAGGCCCCCACATGAAGATGAAACAGAGGTATATCAGCCACACTGAAATCTTCAGTGCATGGGAGATCATCAGCACAGGGATTGCAGCACTGAGTGTCCCAAAACAACTTTGTCAGGCCTATAACAGCACAGTGATTATCTTCCCAGAACATCAAAAGCAATGGGACTTTGTGTTGCACAAACTGCCCCTCACACAGCTCAGGTCAGGCCTGCAACACAGCCTGTGGCTCTGTTCCTGCCTGTTTCACTCCCACCACTGTACCCTGACCAACAGCACTTTACCAGGTCAAGGCCTTTGCTGGAGGGCAGCTTCTGGTGCTGCCAAATGATGCAAAAGCTTTGAGATGGGAACCAACCAGAGAGCTCAAGCAAGTCCTATTTTTACTGGAGAATTGCAGAGTTACATGAAGCTGGGTTACTTAATGCTTCTTGAAGATTTTTGTCACCCAGATGTCATTCTGTTACACAGTCCTGAAGGTTTGTTTCTCAGCCAGACCCTCAGAGCTGTCCTGAGAAAAGGTTGATGCAGCCCACCCTGCACTGCATCCTCCCTCATTTCTGAAGTAAGCAAGAGGCACTTAGGGAAATTATGCCAGGAAATCCTATGGCCATTGCCAAGTGAAATCATGCCAAGTGAGTAGCAGTTTCAAGATGAGGAGAGTCTGCTGCACAGCCAGGGCTGCAAATGACCTTGGATTTCAGGTAACTCACCATTAATGCCTCAGCAAAGAATGGTGCAGTCTCCTCACCAAAGTTGTTTCCTGTGGAAGAAAAGTAGATTAACAGTGCACTGATCTCTTCCTTGGTGCTCTGATGGGGTCTGGAGGAAGCTGTGCTTTTAGGCAGAGCCTGATCATTGCTCGTGCTGGGATGTAAGAAGTTAGTCACTATTCCACTTCACTTCAAAGAGCAGAATTACCCCAAGATGTGGGAGATGCTCCAGCAATTATCTAGGTTTCTCATAAAGGACTGGTTTTTAGAAGTGCTGGAGGTTGAGCTGGCCAAATACTTAATCCCATTACTATAAATCTAGATTTCCACTGTTACTCTGGGTTCCCAGCAGAGACATAGCTGAGAGAGTGATTTTGCCCATAGTCTGACTAATACCCTCAGGATGAGAGACTGGAATGAAACATGTGTTATTCCACTTCCACTGCCAGCAATGTTTGGGTGCATACAGCCCACCTGAGAGCTGAAGAGCATGGAGGTAGGACACGTTGTCCAAAAGCAAACCAGCAATGGCTGCAGCTCCTCTTGTGTCTAGGTGGTTATTGGAGATGTTCTGGGAAGAAAGAAGGGAAGATAAGGATAAATCTAAAGAATAAATCAGATTTAGTATCTTATTCATGCCCCAGATATCAAGGGAATAATGCAAGACAAGCAATGTGTTAGCCAGAGAGTAATTAATGTGAGTTATAGGTATGCTTAACCCTGTATCCTTCCTAGCAGGTGTAAAGCCCTAGAGCCATCAGTTTCACATAGGTCTTTGTCTTCAGTGAACCAGGAGTCATTTTGCCAAGAATCTTTTCTTCCAGTGCAACACAGATCCCACAGCACAGCAAAATGCATTTTGTATACCCCAGTTTCATATCAAAAAAACCCAGTTCTACCTGAAAGTTATGCATTATTCCCTTAATCAACTTGGAAAACTTTCCTTATGTCATACTGGAGAATGAAAGTTCCTGTCCAAACACTTTCTGTTGGCTAAGCATGAACTCAAAAAGATTTAATGATGGTAATTATTGTCACATCTGCTCATGAAGAGCACAGTTCCAGACTCACCAGATTGCCATCACATGCACACTTCTGCTTTTCAGAAGCTTGTATGTTTTAAAAGTAGAGCAGCATAAAATAGCATGACTTTGAGAATGTCAGTGGGTTTTTTGCCCAGAAAAAAAAAAAATGATGATTTGGTTAAAATCATAGTGGAACAGATTGATTTTCTTTCAGATGATTGAATGGAGTGAGCAATAGTTTTGGCTACAAACTACATCAGGTTTGGTACCAGCTCTTGAAGGGAAGAATTCTCTCGTAGCATTTCTGCTATGCATATAGCTCCTTCTGCCAGGATGCTGTTGTCTTCCAACTCTAGATGGGTGACAGTTGCATTGGACTGGGAAGACACAAAGGTAAACAAAGACCCATGGGAACTGCTGGGAAGTGAATGAATGGGAGAGTTTCCTCAGTTCAACAAACACTGGACATTCCCTCCAAACCTCAGGAAGCATTGCAGGTCCTGAGCAGGGCAGTGATGAGGGGATGTGGCAGACCCGTGGCAGTGGGAACTGGCATACAAAAGAGATGCTTTTCTGGAGAGGTTTTGAGTGGGTAAAGCTTTCTGTTGCTTTCTGCCAGCCTGGAGACCCAGATTCAAATCCAAGCTCCAATTCAGGCATCTTGGGCCTGTTCTTCAGTGAGTGTAGCACATCCCTATGCAGAACCCAGGGTGGGGGCTACCAATCCCTCTAGCCCTACCTCTGGCCCTGCAGGGTTTAGGAGCACTGGGGGGTTGTGTCTTGTGGGAGCATCAGTTTGCTCTTGGGGGTAGAATCATAGAATGGCATGGGTTGGAAGGGACCCCAAGGATCAGAGAGCTCCAACCCCCCTGCCACAGGCAGGGACACCAACCTCAGGCCTGGAGCTACACAAGGTTGCCCAGGGCCCCATCCAACCTGGCCTTGCACACTGCCAGGGACGGGGCATCCACTACTTCTCTGGGCAGCCTGTTCCAGCCCCTCACCACTCTCTCTGTAAAAAACTTCCCCCTAAGATCTAATCTAACCCTTCCTTCCTTTAGTTTTAATCCATCCCCCCTTGTCCTGCCATTATCTGCCCTTTTAAAAAGTTGAATCCCCTCCTGCTTATAAGCTCCCTTCAGGGACTGGCAGGCTGCAATGAGGTCCCCCCACAGCCTTCTCTTCTCCAGGCTGAACCAGCCCAGCTCCCTCAGCCTCTCTTTGTAGGGCAGGTGCTCCAGCCCTCTGATCATCCTCGTGGCTCCTCTGACCCCTCTCCAACAGTTCCACATCTCTCTTGTATTGGGGGCCCCAGCTCTGGACACAGGACTCCAGATGGGGCCTCACAGGGCAGAGCAGAGAGGGACAATCCCCTCCCTGTCCCTGCTGCCACCCCTCTGCTGATGGAGCCCAGGATCCCATTGGCCTTGCGAGCTGCAAGAGCCACTGCTGGCTCATGTTCAGTTTCTCACCCACCACAATCCCCAAGTCCTTCTCAGCAGGGTAACTCCAGCAAAGACCAGAAGTTGCCACTCAAGACTTTCCTGTGCAGGGGATGGGAAACATTAGGAATGCTCAGAGTTCCTATATACATGACTTTTCCTCCCACATGGTGTACTCAGGGAAGGCTTCCAGGCCTGAGAGAGGCTTAAAATGTCTATTGTTTTTGAGAACAGTGGCCCCACTCTTCCTGCCTACTTACCACAAGAGCAATAGCAATGGCTTTGACACCTCTAGGTCCTAGACCGTGGTGGTTCAGGTTTATGTAAGGCTTGGCCAAGTTCTGAATAAAGTGTGAGACAGGCACCACCTCCATCAGCCTGCATGCTTCCAAGTACAGTTCTGTGTCTGTAGTAATGCCCACAAAGGTCTTCTCAGGATCTACAGAGAAAAAGTATAGTGATGAACGATGCATTCAGTGTTCTTCCTCTTTTAAATCAATTAATAAAATTAAGTAACACTATGCAACAACAGTAGGGTTTTACTCTTACAGGCTTATCATCTCCTGATTCTCCCCATGCCTTTACCCCAGACCTCCAAGAGTTATCCTCCTTGCTTCCTGCAGGTGACTTGCTGCAGCTTCTCACCAGCCTGCAATGTGACTAAAGCTTTCTTGGTGAATTTGTGACATCAGGCAACAACATTTTCACCTTCAGAAAAAGAAAAAAAATCTTAATTGAAGCACACAGCTGATGTTGCCAGCAGAGCAAGAGCAGCTCTGAACATTTTGGCTTACAATCAGCAGAAAGAATCCCAGCATTCTTATCTTGGCCATTGGGTGTTGTTGACACAGCTGCAGTGAGGCATATCAGTGCAGCTGGCAATGCTGTTTCCATAAAAACCTGTCATTTGGAATTCCTTCCTCAAGCCCCATACTTAAGAGCTCGTATTTCTCCATGTTGTTACACACATTCAATGGTCTGACCTCAAGACAAATTCCCCTCTCATCAAAGCCATTTTCCAGTTCAGTCTGAGGCCTCTAACAAAACAGTCTTTTGTTCTTGCATTCTTATGGGCTTTGACTTTCCTTCCATTTATACCAAGTTGAAAAGTTCTCATCTTAAATTATGGACAAATCCTACTGTTACAAAAAGGAGTTCAAAGACATATTTAGCCAGAGGTCTGACTTCACTAGGCAAAAGATAAAGAGAAGAGCCACCAGAAAAGTCTAGGACAGTTGTGGCAAACCTATGGCATGCAGACTGCAATTGCTATGCAGTGTTTCATCAGGAGTGCACAAACAGAGCCTCAGTCCATCCCTGGTTTCAGCTAGCTGCTCCTGCTTCCCAGGCAGTGGGCTGTTGGAAGTGTTGGTTATTAAGGACTAGAGGAGAAGGAACAAAGGAATAGCCATGGAGTATAGAAAGCAGTTGAAGGAAGATGACTGATATCAAAGGGATATTCGTTCTCCCCCTTGCCTTTATCGATTGCCAGATTACACGTGGTTGTCAGGACCCTGTCAGGGTTGTGTCCTTGGTCTTCATTCTGGATACCTACCTTTTGTTGGTAGGTACAGCTTTGACTGTAAGGGAAAGGCTAGTGAGGGAAGATGGTCAGCAAACACTCACCTTGCACTTCTAGGTCAGTGTCAGAACCTTGTGTGGCCTCCTCTGCTGAGGCATCAGCCAGCGACACAGACTCTGGAGACTCACTGATCTCAGTTAGTTCTTCATTGTGGTCTGCCATGAAACCAAACAAATTCCTTTTGTCAATGCAAGCCCAGTGCAGACATAGCTCCCTGGATGTGACAGACCTCTCCCTGCTGTCAATGAAGCCTGTGCCCCTCTTCAACATGCTGTGGATGCACTCTCTCCTCATTCCTACTTTGTGCCCACCGGTCCCTGAGCATGGGAGCTGGGCCTGGTGTGCAGACAGGCTCACTCTGGGGGTACAGATCTGCAGACCAGCAATGGCTTGGCAGCTTTTGGAAAAAGCCCTCCCCAAATTCTGCAGCCCACATGTAGGGGGACTCACAGTTCTCCTGCATTAGGTCTTTGCTCCCTCAAGAGCTGCCTTTATCCCCTTTCTCAACTTCTGAGCCCACCAAGAAAAGCAAATTTACCCTCTTCATCCCATTTCCCCACAAACCCACAGGTCCCCCTAGCTCTCCTGAACCACCTCACACTTCCCCATGCCTGGGCAGGACACTGTTGGCTGACTTGGAGGTCAGACTGGGAATGCTCTCTTCAAGCACAGCAAAAGAGAAAACATTTGAATGCTATTGCATATTGGGACTGAGTGTAACTAGACCCACTGGAAGTGATACAGCTTGTCTTGCCTGCAATTCATAATTTATTTTATAGCTGGAGAGAGGGAGAATTGGTAAATTCCTTTTAAGAGGAAAAAGCATACAAAACTAATGAAGAGTAATTTTGCCAAAACAATTTCTGGCTATTAACATGATACATACTTTTTCCTACTCTGAATCTTCCTTTTCATTCCTTGTCTCTGCTTTTACTACCTTATTCCCTTACTCCTAATTTCCCTTTAGAGGTGCAGGCTATTGACCTGTAATTTTGTACCCTTCTTGGGTGTCACTTAGCATTGTTGGGTGACATGGAGCTGTTCATCCAGACCTATGTGAGGGAAAGGCTGGCCAGATGGTACCCACATCACTGTATTTCAACCAGCCTTGCAGCTGCAGCTCCTTCATTGAGACCTTTTCCTTCTGCCAGACTTTATTTGTTCAAAGGATGGGCTTAGATGCATTACTTCAGTGCAAGAAAGACAAAAAGGGTAAAAATAGGTCTAAATCTCACGTATAAAACTCATGAGACCAAAGATTTGGAGCATTATGACAGTAACCACTGATCCTTTTTGTTTAATAGTCCTGCAATGCTGATCATCCTGATAAAAATAAACCCCCCAGTGTGCCAGCCAGGCCTGTGGTGTGCAGACTGAGCCCTCTGAGGTGGATCCAGAAGTGGTCCCTGCGCCCCTGGGGAGCTGTAGAAGTTGGCACTGAAACAGACAATAGTAATCCAAGCAGGAATTTGGAAAGCATTGGATTGTGATTACTGGTGTTAAAACCCATACACTGCAAAGTGATGGGTCTGGAGACTCCTTTATCACCCTCTGCTTTCCCCAGGTTTTGGGCTGGAGGCAGCTTTCTGGTCAGCCTGCCTTATGCACGGCTTATACCAGCCACGGACCAGGAGCCACAGAAGGAACTCACGGTTTGATGTGCAGCTTGTGAGAGATGGATCCAGCTAATCATAGAATGGCATGGGTTGGAAGGGACCCCAAGGATCACAGAGCTCCAACCCCCCTGCCACAGGCAGGGACACCAGCCTCAGGCCTGGAGCTACACAAGGTTGCCCAGGGCCCCATCCAACCTGGCCTTGAACACTGCCAGGGATGGGGCATCCACTACTGCTCTGGGCAGCCTGTTCCAGCCCCTCACCACTCTCTCTGTAAAAAACTTCCCCCTAAGATCTAATCTAACCCTTCCTTCCTTTAGCTTTAATCCATTCTCCCTTGTCCTGCCATTGTCTGCCCTTTTAAAAAGCTGAATCCCCTCCTGCTTATAAGCTCCCTTCAGGGACTGGCAGGCTGCAATGAGGTCCCCCCACAGCCTTCTCTTCTCCAGGCTGAACAAGCCCAGCTCCCTCAGCCTCTCTTTGTAGGGGTACACTGCTTTATGCTGTCCTCTCATTTGTGAGGTACACATACTCAGTAAATCACACTAGCTACTTATACATCAACAGCTCTGTGGAGTGGAGAAAATACTTCTTATCTTTTGCCAAAGCATTGCAAAAAGGTCCTAGTTTGTGCTGCTAAACTAATGAAGTGAACTCTTAGAATCACTAGTGATGTGTGTAAAGGTCAGATGAAGATTTGAATAAATTGTTCTACTCTGCCAGGATAAAATCTAATTGATATATAATAAGGGCATTCATTTGTGAAAGAAGTTACCAAGGTTGTCCTCACTTCTTTCATTCTGAATGCCTGGCATAAAAAATAGATCAGAGTAACAGCTCAACTGAGGCAACTCATGAAATGGAACAGAGGGTTTTGGGGTATGCAGACAAAATGGCACCAGTAAGAGCTCATGTATAAGCATTTGTTTACATTCTGTTAGGAGTCAGTTAATTCAGTGATGTGTCAAACCACAGTTGTACTAACTTGGGAGTATTAAGTGTTGAAGGAATCTCTGAGGAAACAGCTCTGAGCTGTGATTTTGTATCTAAGCAAAGTATTTAAGATTTAATATTCTAAGTGCTGTCATTTACTGAAAAATGGAGAAATGGGATTTATTCTGATTTGGAAAACAACGTGTGTGCCTTAGCTTGGTCATCTAGACAAAGGCATCAAATCTTTTTATCTTCTATTTTAAATCATGCCACTGTGGATATCAAAAGACTTTCAGAGAAATTCTAAACAAGTATGTTAGATGTTTGTGGAAAAAAATAATAAAATAAAATACAGATTTTTTTTTTTCTCCATCCTAATATAAATAGACAAAGAAAAAAAGCAAAACAACCAGACACTTTTACATTTGCCTCTGGAACAGGATAGAATTAACAGTTATACCATTCTCCTGGCTGCTACTGTCAATCAAATTCAGCCATCATTTTATCCACAATTATTTAAGACAATATGTAAAGGGAAACAGCAACTATTATTAACTGACCAGTTATTTCCTAGTGATAATATTTTTCAAGCTAATACCATCAAAACCCCGTGAGAAATACTAATTTTAATCTAATTGCTTGGGATTGATAGCAGGTAATTAATTTTGCCAGATCCCACTTAAAGAGTTGAAAGTTTCAAGAGTTCATAGCCAAGAACAAAAACCTTGTTTGCAGAAAAGCTATCTAAAGGGACTAATCCCAAACAGGCAACAAATTATTATTGCTGGATCAGACACCCTCCCCCCCCCCTACATTTACAGCAAAATAAGGCTATTTAGACAAATGTAAATTTGAAACTGTGCAAATTATCTGATAATGGATCTTATCTATTACAGCAGCCATTAGGGAAAATGATTATTTAACATGAAATAAATTCTATTACACTCTGTTTAAATACAGAGAAACAATAACCAAAGAGTTATAGAATGCTTTGGGTTGGCAGGGACCTTAAAATCATTGAGTTCCAACTCCCCAGGGACACCCTCCACTAGACCAGGGTGCCCAAAGCCCCATCCAACCTGGCCTTGAACACTGCCAGGGAAGGGGGCAGCCACAGCTTCTCTGGGCAGCCTGCGCCAGGGCCTCACCACCCTCAGAGTGAAGAATGTCTTCCTGATACCTAATTGAAATCTGCCTTCCTTCAGCATGTCAGACTACCCTACAGTAACTGCATGATGAAATTAATTAGTCATGACTGACAGGCCAAAGGAGGCTTTAAAATTTCAGAAGAACCATTAATGCTAAGCTGGGAATTCAGGAAGAAATGCTGTGAGAAGGAGCAGAGCCTGGCTCTGTGGTGTGCAAGCACAGCCTGACAGCAGCCACTTCAGCAAACTCTTGTGCCCTCACACCCTGCCTGTCCTTCTGGGCGATGGAGGGTGCAAACAGGATCTGGCCTCACAAGGTGCTGAGTGCCAATATCTCCTGTGGGCCTTAGGGACAGCTGTGCAGAGTTGCCTGGAAGCTGGTACTGGCAAGAGCTCTTCTCATACATGCTGGTTTTTGGAATCTGCTCCTGGATGGCAGCTCTTGTCTCTGGGCACTGGCACCCTGGATCCTGGTTCACCACCTTTCTCCTCACTGCTGCATGGCCGGGGAAGGGAACCCTTCCCCCATGGTGATCACCCTGCTGCAGCAGCACCCCTCTTGGGTGCTGGTGATTTTCCTTTGGCCATTTCTGTTTCTGAAGGGAGTTTCCTACTAAGCAACCACTGCACCTGTGTCCTTCTCAGCCTCTTTCTCCATGGCAGCACCAGTGAGCGGTGGGTTCAGTTGCTTTTTCTCTTCTGTGAGAAGTTCCCAGCCACCTTCCAGACGCTGTAGGTTCCTCACACCCTCACGCACAAAATGGCCTCTCGGCTACAATTCGAACATCTTCAGGAGGAATGGTGCCACTTGTAAGATCTACGTTCTTGAGTTATACTGCTTATGAACAGGAGAAAACCATTTCCCACTCGTAGTGGCTGCCCAGGTGTCATGAGAAAGCCCTGTGGAGCCTGCAGCTGCCCTGTCCCCCCATCCTGCCAGCAGCACCCTTCTGTGACCTCATCTACACCTTCCAACGCCAAGGGGTGATATTCAGTGCTGGAAACCCCATTGCTCTGGGATCCCATTGGATTCCAATTACTGAGAAGAGAACAGCTGTGGTTTTGGCTATTAACCCCCCTCGCCCCCCAGGACATATCACAGAGTTCTGCCAGGCTGCTGGTAGGAGTTCTCCTCTCCTTTGAGTTCATTTTCCAGTTGGTACAATTTCATGAGGAAACCAGATTGCAGCAGTTATAGTCTTAAAGGAGATGAGGATAGAAGGGGTGTATTTGCCTTACTAGTCTTGAACAGACTTCCCCACTGCCAAATTCCTGGTATGTTTGGTAATAAAGTGTGGCTTGTAAACATGTCAGCACTTAATGGGGCTTTGAATCAAGTGCTTATTCATCCCACCAACTACTGTGGGTGCCAAAATTGGTTCAGTTCTTTTATACTGAGGACTTTGTGATCTTTTCCAAGAGGCTAAAATCAAAACTGTAGCAGAAGAGGCTTGCTCATAAAGGTTGAGCAGAACGAATACATACACTCAGAAATCTTTCCATTACAAACATCATCTCTTGTACAGATTTTGAAGTTTATGTAGCCTACACAGAGTAATATGGGCTACACAGAGAGGAAGAAAAAGTCTGTTTCCCCAAATACAAGGTATTTTTAGCGTTTTTATTCTTCTGGGTTCTACATAAACCTCTCAAGTAGTCCAGTCACTAGAGGCCATGGGAGGGTTATATTTGGATATAGAACAAAATGCCACAAAACCCAGTGGAAGGTTTGACCCTGAAGCAGATGACCATTGTCAGCTTTGATTTTATTGCCAAAGTTTGTAAATATTTTTTCTAGTGTAGGCCAAACAACTGTGACTGTGGGGATACTTGCTTGTTTGTGGCACCAACTAACATTCTTCTCTGATTTCAGTCTGATTATCCTGAAGTGGGTTGGGTCTGAAGCTACTTTCTTAAATCTTTCCTTTTAAAGAACAGCCTTGTTTTAAACGCCTGTCATCAGTCCTTAATGTTGCAGATCCTTCCTCTGGAGAACACCCTCTTATTTTCTGACTAGAAACCAGTGAGGTTTGCTTACTACAGCAGCAGCAGGGAGACCACAATGCAGTTCTGTGCTTTGCCAGAGACATCTGTGGGGTTCGAGACAAGTCACTGCATCTGTGGTCCCTGGTGCTTTATAACTGAGGGTTTGAAAATGAGACTGGTGGGATTATTATTTATATATGATTTCACATCATCTCAGGTCCTAGCTGTGGACAGCCATTGTACTAATCACCATACACAAATAGCATAAGAGGCAGGTTGTCCTTCAAAAATTGTTTGGTCTAAGTGTAACTCATGAGACAGCATTGGGTCACCATCAGTGGAGCAGTTTGGCAGCACTCATCAATCAACACAGAGTCAGGGGTGACATGAGTCTTGACTTCATTGCAAGTGCTCATGTCAGAGAGAGTTTGGAAGAAGGCTACTGTGATCACACACTAGAAGTGTGTACTTTGATGTCAGAAGCTGTGGCGGATGCTCAGTTCCATCTGTTGGCTGTACACATTCAAATGTGCAATGATGCACATTGCCTTCAACCAGCATTTCTCTTTTCATATGAAACTGTTCATTTTCAACGTGGGACAGGTCTTAACTTGCCAATGTCCCAGTATGCTCAGGGCCAAGGGAGAGGGAGTGATTTTGCAGAGCTGTGCTACCTGAGAGCAGCTTGCGGAGGGGGGACACCCTCCCACAATGCCATTTAATGACCCACCCCCAATGGTGCTTGTCCACAGGCTGGTTATCACAGACTGCGTTTGCAAAGCCCTGTCATTATTAACTCATCTGGAGCCCATGGGACTTCCCTCACTCTGTGGCTTTCCAGGGGAAAAGAAAACACGCTGGAAATGTTCCTTTGTTTGGATTTCCAGAGAATGGG
>VZTU01004082.1:17298-51531 GCA_013400835.1 Zapornia atra
CTGGGCAGTAGGGGAGGCGGGCTGGCGGGGCCTGGGGCTGCCGCCTGGGGGCTGTGGGCACTTGTGCCGGGCCGGGGCTGCTCTCGCCCGGCACAACGCGGAGTGCCGGGGTTTTGAGGGATACGCTTGTCGACTGTTGTGCTGCTGTGGCAGGTTGCCGTCTGCGTGGAGGCGCAGGCCTCCTGCCCCAGACCTGCACTGCAGCTGTGGGGAGATCTCTGGAGGTGGGCTGCCTTGGCGTCTGCGACTCCTCATGGGCAGACTCCTGCTTTGCGTGCATCACTGTTTCACTTAGTTTCCTAGATCCTGCTGCTGCTTCTCAATCTCTGGTGATTGCTGATGTAAAGACACCCTCGAGCCTGAAGCTGTCCCCAGGCCTGCAGCAGCCTCTGACTCCTCACAAATTCAGCTCCTGTGCTGTAATAACAAGTTCTGTTAGAAGAGCCATGGCCCACTAGTGTATATGCCTATAATAATACCTTGGTTGCATTGGTAGTTTCAGATGCTTGTGAACTTAATTGCAAAACTACAGAGAGGGGTATGGTTCTTATAGCTCCACTTCTGGTGCATACAGAAAGCTTTGCCACGAAAGATCTGGTAAAAGCATCCATGAATGTTGCTGACTCCTGAATGTTTCTGCACTGGCTGACTGACTGTTGCAGGGATACAGTAGAGAAACAGTGATTTGTAGACAACAGAAGTTGCTAGTCAACAGTAGAGACTAGTACCTGTGCAGAATTCATAGCAAAATGCCAGTTCTGTCATCTCTTACATAGATGCAAGTGAAAACAGTTCCTGGCTTTTCTACTTTACCCCACCAACGTTAGTACAGTTGGGTGTTAGATTCACAACAGAGTTGGTCTTTTTAAAAATTTTGTCACAAATGTCAGTCATCAGGTGATCTGTAATCCTTACCAGGACTGCTGCTGTGCATATATTCTCTCTAATAAGCCTATAAATCGTATGTGTTGGTCCCTCTGTATCTTTATTTTTCATCTCTTAATAACAGAACAGTTTTTCTTCTACAACACATTGTTGTGATATGCTTGATCCTCTTAGCTGAACGCTACTTTCTCACTCCATCCCTGGAAAGAAACTTCCTCCAAGTGGGCATTTACACGAGCTGGGCTTCTTAGTCCATGTGTCCCATCAGTTAACATCTATAGACTCTGCTTTTAGAGGTGCTGCTGGGAGCTGATAGCTTCCTCAAGGCCTTTTAGCTTGGCTGGCTGGCTGTGGTGCTGGATGAGTTAGAACTGCATTCCCTAGAGCTTGTAAAGCCGTTGCCATCCTGCCTGGTTTCAGTGACTTTGATTTAACATGACTGGAACTGGGTTGTGGTCTAGCTTTCAGAAAGAGGCAGGGTAAGTTACTCAGGCTGTAACTGTTGTTCTTTGGAGAAATTGGTTTGCTACACTGAACGGTTGCATTGCACTGAGGTACAGTAAAAGCATGGGGAAAAGCAAAGAGTGAGAGAGGATTTCTGTGTCTCTTATGTTGGTGCTGTTTGTTTTTAAATGGCAGATGCTTTCTTCACCTGCCGAAAGAGTGTGCTTCTGGCGAAGAGCACGCCCACCCAGATAGAAGACGTCTTTGCTGCAGCCAGAGGAAGATCAGTTCCAGAAGAGCAAGAAGCCCTTCTCCAGCAGTGGCTGGAGGAAGGAGCAGGGAATTTGGCAGCCAGTGAGAGCCCTCCAGAAGTTGGGAAAGCATCAGTTACGCTCACTAGCGACTGGTTAGAAGGTTCAGAGTTATTGATGACTAGCCTCAGTGACCTGAATACGTCTCCAGAAGTCACCCAGTGTGCTGGTCAGCAGCTCACAGATCTACACGCCTTGGCTTCTTTAGAACTGCAAGAGCATGCAGTGACTGAACTGACAAAACTACCAGCAGAGGAGCCAGTGGCTGTAGCAGGCAGTGCCCCTTGGGCAGCTGTGGTGCCACAGACGGATCACCAGATAGCTGGCTGTGCCACTGTCAGTGCAGATGTGCAGAGTGATGACCCAGCTGTGCTGGCCTGGAGTTTAGCACGTGATGTGGAAACGGTGCCAACAGACCCCCCAGCCTGGCCCCTTCAGGCTACGGTACAATTTTGTCCTCCCCCGACAGAGGTACCCTACCATGGTCAGTAGTAACAGCTCCAGATCTCCTGTTTGGTTTGGGATTTCCACTGCTAGTGAGTGTGGTTGGGTTATTGTCTCCAGACTTGCTGTCAGTAAGACATTGATTGATTCTGTCCATGCAGAATTGACAGGATCTGCTAGTGAAAACTATGAAGTGAGTTTTTGCTGAGGGGCAGCTGGTCATGGTCGTTTGTATGCTTTTAGGCTGTCTGGCCTGAACTTTGATACATGTTCATTCCCCAGGAACTGTTCCCAAGTGCTGACTTTATACTATGAAAAGCACCCAAAAGTCAGTATGCTGACTCTGCTGCTCTGTCAGGCCATCCCCATTGACAGCTATCCATAGGCATCTAAAAATAGCACTAGTGGGGGAAGGTTTGCTCAGAGGGGTAGAACACCCAAGCTTGGAGAATGAGAATGGTATCAGCAGGGTATCCAGCATGGCTGTAACCTGGCTTTTTGTCTCTTGCATATAGAGATCCTGTGGAGAGACTGGGAGGATCTTTCTGTCCAGCCCTGTGTGCTAGAGCAGGTCTCAGAAAACACTCCTCTCTTTGAATTTCGTGTCATGTCATACAACATCCTTGCCCAGGACCTGGTGCAGCAGGGCCTTGATCTCTATCTACACTGTCACCCAGACATCCTGAACTGGAACTATCGCCTTCCGAACCTTCTGCAGGAGATCCAGCACTGGGATCCTGATGTGAGTATGACTGAGCCCTTCCCACATCATTGTCACCAGAATTTGAATGCCTTGTTTGATCTAATGGCATTAAAAAAAAAAAAGCATGGGGAAAGGCCTAGGAAGGTATAACTGGAACAGTGATTCCTCTGAGAGTGTTTGAGGCTGCCTGTGTTTGGTTTGAGCTTTGGCTTGAGTTCTTTAAACAGCAGAAATAGAGGAAAAAGACATAATGTGTGTTTGGGGAAGAAAGGACCAGGTTTATAAGGCAGAACAAGAGGGGAAGCCTGCATAGAAGAGGACTTAATGACTTTCTCTATTCCTTGAGTCTTCTTTATGTGATAAAGGATCTTCTGCCTCACCACTGGAGAAAAGAACAATAAGCTAAAGTGACCCAGAAAGTTATTTCTCTCTGTCTAGAATGTACAGGACAAGAGTTGCAGTGATGACCTTTCTGATTGTGGGGTTGGTATGTGAATGCACTTTTCAGGTTTCTTCTTCCTTCCCCAAAACAAGGTAACAAGCAAAGCCTGATGAGGTTTCTGCCTTCCTTCCAGGTTCTGTGTCTCCAGGAGGTGCAAGAGAACCACTACTGGGAGCAGCTGGAACCGGCCTTCAAGGAGATGGGTATGTCTTGCTTTCCTGTGTCTGTACCTCCAGCTGATGGGACTGGCCAAGCACTGCTTCCTGTGTAGTGACTTCAAAGCACTCAGCCTTGAGAGAGCTACTGGTGTTTGCAAGTGGCTGCTGGCCCATACATCTGAACCATCTGCCTGGATCTTCACCCTTTCTTTTGTAATTGATCTTTGTCAGAGTAACAAAACTGAGAGGGGCCTAGAAGGACAAGGAGAGAGGAAATAACCCTCAATGATAAATGCTAAACTGGTTATTGGAACAGGGTTGGGTATAATGCTGTACCCAGATGTAGTAGGAATGCCTTCTGTTATACAGACTTGCTGTGGGGAGCCTGAGGTAGCAGCCAGAGAGACCTTTTAATAGGTGATGGTTTCTTTCCAGGGTTTGCATGCTTCTATAAACGGAGAACTGGGACGAAGACAGACGGCTGTGCAGTGTGCTACAAGCACTGCAGGTTCCAGCTGATCAGCTTCAGCCCCATAGAATACTTCAGGCCTGGCCTGGATGTCCTCAATCGGGATAACGTGGGCTTGGTGCTGCTGCTACAGCCTCTGCTCCCAGAGGGCTGTGATCTGAAGGCAGTCAGTCCTTTGTGTGTGGCCAACACTCATGTGTTGTTCAACCCCCGTCGGGGAGATATCAAACTGGCCCAGATGGCCTTGCTCCTAGCAGAGATTGACAAGATTGCCAGAACTACTGAAGGCAGCTACTATCCTGTCATCTTGTGTGGAGACCTGAACTCTGTACCTGATTCTCCACTCTACAAATTCATTCGGAACGGTGAACTTTCCTACCAGGGGATGCCAGCCTGGAAGGTAGGTGCCAGCCAGAACTGGGGTTGGCAGCTCTTTACTGCATGCTGCTGGAGAAATGCATGGCCACATTCTATCTTTTGTACAGAAACAGTCTGAATATTGAATTCAGTTATTCAGAAGTCTTCCCCAGTGCTTCCAGGACTGCTGGGGAATGAAGCAGACAAATGTGTGCATGTTGTTTCCACTACTGCTCTTTTGGTTTCTCTTGAGGCAGACCGGTGATAATAGACCACTTAATTTCAGGTCCTGGTTCTCCCTTGTTGTAGGCTTTTTGTGCCAGGGTGACTGGAACTATAGAGGACTACAACTCCCCTAAGACTTGCTGATGTTTTATGAGGAAGTTTGATCTGAAAGCAGTCTGAAACGGGCACCTACACTAGAGCCTCTTGTGGTTACCTGCTACTGTGTATCCACGATCAAATACATTGCTGGCTTTCAAGCTGAATCATCAGTTCAGTAATAGATGCCTTTATAGATGCTGCAAAATGTCTTTTCAGGTGACTTTTAGCTATTTGTATCTGTTCCCCACAGCTAGAGGTTTCTTACATCCTCACTGTATGCCGAGCAGCGTAGTTGATGTCTTTCTGAGAGGGTAGTCTGGTTTGCTCTTGGCAAGTGTATGTACATTGTCTGTGCCTTGCAAAAGTTCTGCTCTGTGTTGGTGATCTTTCTGTTTCTGACCTGCTTGCAGGTGTCTGGTCAGGAAGACTTCTCCCAACAGTTCTATCAACGGAAGCTGCTGGCCCCACTGTGGCCAAGCTCGCTGGGTGTAACAGACAACTGCCAGTACGTCGCGCTGTGCCAGCCAAAGAAGTCGGGTGAGCACCAGTGTGCACTGAGAACATGAGTTTGCTGAGGATGAAACAGTTTCTGGGCCTTGCTGTCTCTCTGAGTAGCTTGATCTTGAGTTGCACTAGGCACTCTGCAAAGATTCTCCTCCCTCTTTCCTTAATATATGAATTTAATTTATTTTTTCTGGAGTCTATTGCTGTAGCCCAATTTCTGCCATTTTCTTTCTCTAGCCAGGAGCTGAATGTTCCCCTGCCAGTAACCAGCATAGAATCATAGAATGGTCTGGGTTGGAAGGGACCCCAAGGATCAGAGAGCTCCAACCCCTCTGCCACAGGCAGGGACACCAACCTCAGGCCTGGAGCTACACAAGGTTGCCCAGGGCCCCATCCAACCTGGCCTTGAACACTGCCAGGGACGGGGCATCCACTACTTCTCTGGGCAGCCTGTTCCAGCCCCTCACCACTCTCTCTGTAAAAAACTTCCCCCTAAGATCTAATCTAACCCTTCCTTCCTTTAGCTTTAATCCATCCCCCTTGTCCTGCCATTATCTGCCCTTTTAAAAAGTTGAATCATGCTACATCTCTCTTTCATACTCCTGGATTTCTGCTCTTGTCCTGTTGTGAGCCATGTTCAGCAGCCACAGCTTTCAGCTGCAGGTGTTTGTAGGAACAGTTTTGGGCAGTATCTGTACACCACTAATAAGAAGTCATTCCTGAGAGCCCAGTTACAATGATGACTGTTCTCTGCTGTCCTTAGAGAAGACTTAAAAAACAAAAAAAGGAGCCAAATCTAAATAGCTTTTGTTGGAATCTCTCATGTAGAACTTGTATTCAACCTGATCTCCAGAACTGGGTTTTTTTGGCAGATGTTTCCTTGAGTTGCACACTAACAGATCTGCTTAAAAGTCCCTTGAACTTCTTGTATCTCAGAGGGGACATTCTGGATTGGTTTTGTCAAGGTGCTGACCGTGCCTCTTGCATTAGCTGAAGGGATAGCAATAACTGTGCTCTGTTCTTCTAGATTTACATACATGTTCTCAATTTAGGTTATGAAGTGATTCCCATTCTCATGGCATCAGAGTGCTAGGTCACAGAAACCTCTTTCCCATGAGAGAGGTCTGAAGAGTGTGCAGGTGTTCCTGTACATGTGGCTGTGTTGCAGTGACTGGTGTGTTTCTCTGCAGGCAGACGTAAGTACAGCCGGGACTTCCTGCTCCAGTTTCACTTTTGTGATGTTGCCTGTGAACGACCACCACACCTGGTGCTCTTGGAAGGTGTGACAGATGCTAAACCAGGTATTAATGACTGGTTAGACTTTTCAGCTTGTGATTCACCTAGCTCAGTTTTGATGAAAATGTGAGGGAGGTGGAGGTACTACTCAGCGAGGAAAAGGGAAGGCAGAAGGGTACCTTCTGTGGCTGTGTGATTGCTAATGGATTCCATCAGAGCTCACCACCTTCAGACACACTGACTGTTCCTTGAGGTGCACTGAAATTCAGCCTCTTTTGGAGGCTTTTTTATACAATGTGAAAAAAAATTCTTTTTTTTTTTTTTTCCCTGCTTCAAGATTTTTTTGTGGGGAACAACTGTGAAGACTGTAATGTCATGATGGCCACAACAGAGATATCTCTGGATGCTGGTGCACAGAAGTCCTCTGGGCCTCGTGACATGGCTTATTCTGCTCTCTCAATTTATGTTCTGCCTTTCTAGACACCCTTTGAGTAAGCTGTAGGCTGAGACAAATGAACTTTCCTTGAGAGCAAATGTTGAAGTATCCTGAGCTTTAATAATATTAAGTGTTTTAAGGACATGTTGTTAGCAGGACAGAACATGACTTCTCAGTTGTTTGCAGTGATCTGCTCTCAGGAAGTTCCTGATAGTCTTAGGGCTGGGGCTTCCTGTGGCTATTTTTCTTGAAGGTGCCTCTGACTGGAAGCTGTCTGCTCTTCTTGGGCAAAAAGATGTGTTTGGTCTTGGTCGAAGCTTCTCAGACTTGGGATGAGCAGCATCTTGGAGGATCTTTGTAGGTCTGGCTGGACTCTCTTTGCTCCTTTGCAGACCGCCCTGCACACTGGCCCAAGCCTGCTGCTTTGGTGAAAGACCCTGATCCTCAGCCATTTGTCCCAAGGTAATTTGGTGCACCTTCAGTGGCCCCACTCTTCAAGTCTGGTCTCCTTTTCCTGCACACTGAAAATCTGACAGCAGTAGAGATGGAAATAAATGTGAAGGTGGAAGAGAGGAAGGAGTGGGATCTGGAAAAGACAGATCTACCCAAGGTTGTCCCAGCAGCTGGGTGCTGTTCCATCAGCACTGGCTTGGTGAGGTTGGGAACGAAGGGCATGAACTGGACTGGGTGTTGGAGACAAAGGAAGCTCATGGTCCACTTTGTCTTTGGTTTAAGTGGAGTGAATAATTCTGAAAGACTGTCTTCTGTGTGTTCACCAAGTAGAAATAGTTTAGACAGTTGCATCAGCAAGGGAATGTCCAACCTCAGCTGTGACTGCAATACTGAACACTGCATCATCCTCTTTCCTTCCTGCTGGTAAACTGGCTGTTCATGTGCAGGTCTTCAGGTGTTCTCCAGCACGGCCTCAACCTGACCTCTGTCTACAGCCACTTCCTGCCACAGAGGGGACGCCCCGAGGTCACAACGATGCCCATGGGGCTTGGAGCCACTGTGGATTATATTTTCTACTCAGCAAAGCCTGTGGAGGATGGCAGCAGGGGGGGTGAGTGTGGCACTGGCAGTGTGGGGCTTATCTCTGTGATACTGGGAGAGGGCTGTGCGGCATCCCAGGGCGCGGCTTGTGTTGGGCAGCGTGTTTCCGTAAGGTGGGTGGATCTGCAGAGTGTGACTTTGACTGAAATGATGCATGAAGTGGGAGCAACATTTGCTTGGGTATTGTGAGAAGATGCAGTTTCTCTTTGCTGTGGAAAAACTAAAGCTGCTTAGCTTAGGTTCACGTAGGCTTTTGAGGAAGCTAGAACAGAATGGGTTCTGTTCTTTAGTGCCAGTACCTTACTTGTGTGCCTGATACCAGGCAGTGCTGGGTCCTTAGTTCAAAGACTTGGACTATTGGTCTGACTGAGACCACACACTGGCCTCACTTAGAAGGTGGTGACTGGTTACCATACAATGACACCACCTCTCTGCTGCCTGAAACAAGAGTTAGGTTGATGAACGGCTACACATAAACGCAGAACTGTCTCTGGGCTGGTTTGGATTGTATCAGGCTCAACTTTGGTGAGAAGTTTAGGAATGAAGAGATTAATTCTGCCTCAGGGGAGAATCTAAAGCTGTTTCTAGGAGTTAGCACCATGAAAGGAACTTCTCTTGTTAGCAACTGCCTGGTGAATTTAGTATAGACTTGATTCTTTTGCCTACAAGCATATGAAACCATTCAACAGCAGTATTACACAGTGCTCCCTGCTTTCACATCTAGGCTCAAAGGTGCATGCAGTGTTTGTGCAGGCTCTCTTCATTCATTTGGGAAAGACTAGGAAAGCATTGACAAATGTCCCTCTGAGTGCTGAGTCAATCTACAGCCCCAGTCTGTGGCTGATGTTTCTTTCCATGTTCGTTGTCAGGTCGCCGGCTGTACCGGGATGGAGCCCTGAAGCTGCTCGGCCGCCTTTCCCTCCTCTCTGAAGATGCCCTCCTGATGGCAGATGGCTTACCAAACGCCTTCTGTTCATCTGATCATCTCTGCCTGCTGGCCAGCTTTGGCTTGGAGATCTCTGGTCTCAGAGAGGGTTAGTGTCGGTTCCCTTTCCCTACAGGAAAGTTGTTCTGACTACAGCAGTTGAGGCTTTGGATTGCACTACCTGCTTGCAAGAAAACTCTTTTCCTTGTCATGCTCTAAAAGTCCCTTTCCCCCACTCACACACCCTCACAAAAGCAGGGATGGGAGAGTCGCAGTGCTTCACACGGTGGTGTTTTGCAGGTCTCTGCCAAACCTGAGCTGTGTTCCCAGAGGGCTTCCAGTCATTCAGGCGTTACCACCTCTTAAAGGGATCCTTGTTCCCCTGCTTCGCTCAGCAGATACTTTTGTGCTGCGGGAAGATGTTTGTCGCTGTGCGAGAGCCTCAAATTGCTGGGGAAGAGAGAGGCAACACTGCCTCCTTCTGGTTACTGAATTGCTGCCAAGCAGCAGGGGATGGATGCACCACTGTGCTTTGACACCAAAACAATAGTTCTTTGAATTTCTCAGTGATAGGTTGTGAAGTATGGGCCTTCCAGGACTAGTTGCCCTGTTGCTTTTGAGAATGGTGACAACTGCTTGGAAATGGCTTTTACTTAACACTGTGTAAAGGCTGCCTTGCTGGCAGAGGGGTTTGAGTCCTTGAAGACTACAAGAAGCTGCTTGCTGTGACTAATGGACCAGGGAATGGGATTGCCAGGGGTTCTGCAGAGCCAGCTGCAGGAGCTCTAGACCTGCAGCAAAAGCCTAGAGGCCTTGGGGAAGGCTCTGTTCTTTCTAGCAGCCTCAGAATGGTACCTAGCTTGGCACTTGTAGGAAAAATATTTACAATTTTCTCAGTAAATGTCAGGTGGAAAAAATCATCTTGAAAGGCATGACAGCTCCAGGAGTCTGTAGCTCTGTGAGGTCCCAAAAGAGAGGAGAAAGCATGTGAGAGGCAGCAGAGCCAGCAGATGGAAGAGTTGATACTTGTCACTCCATTCAGCCTGCTAGGGGCCAGATAGCCAACCTGTAGCATCTTCCTACACCTGACTGAAGCTCATGCTACTGCCTTGTCCTGGAGCCAGCCACATTTTGGTAGGTAGAACTTGTAGGACTCCTGTCTCTTGACGGGAGTTGGGAGGGAAGGGAAGGCTGTGGAGCGTGGAGCCAGGTTGTCAGTCGCTTGGATCCCGGTGTAGCTTTGGTATCCTCTCAGTGTACTTTCATCAGCAGTGGCTGGGCTGGTACAAACCCAACAGAACTGTACCAGTTCCTAGGTACATTTCCCCAGTTTAGCCAGGCATTTAGTGGGTTTTCTCTTTTTTTTTTTGGTCCTGTGAGAGATGAGAGCAATATTGGCAGAAACATTATCACTCTTCCACTCACACCCAAGGCAGGGAAATCTGGTCTCATCTCAGGCTTCTGTGTGAAGGTACAAGGAAACTTGAAATGTTGTTCTCTCTTCCTGGGTTATATTGGGGGGCTTTAATGTTTTAAATGTTATTTTATTTAAAAATAAAAGATTCTAATCTAAGAAAACACAAAGTAGCTGTAGTACCTTGTACTCCTGGCAGCTGAACCTTCTGAGGACTTGCTCAACAGGGTTTTGCTGGCTGGGATATGAAAGAGGAGAGGAAAAATTAGCTACACAACATAGTGGTAGTGAGGGTTGAAGAGAGGGAAGTGGGCCTAGTGCTGCCTGCCAGCACATCCCCAGGTTCCAGAGGTGGTTTGTTTGGCTTTGGGCTTGTCTTGCAAAATGGTTTGCATTCAGGAACCCTTCCCCTCCTCCCAAAGAAAGCAAGTACTGCTGATCTTTTACAGCTCACTTCTGTCCACTGTACAGGAACAAGGAGGGTGTGTGGGGATTGTGTTCTATGCCCATATGATTGTGTAAGGACTGCATATTCCCTTCTTCCTCCTGGCAGATGGTGTGGCATTTGCCTAGTGATGTGGGGATGGCTTTTGCTACCCCAGCTGGGGTAACATGTAGGAGTCTGTATAAGCAAACAGCAGTCTGGGGTTGAAGAAGTTTGCAGCTTTGCCTTTGCAAAGGTACTGGTTCTGGTGGGGTGCTGGTGTTTATACATGGGGAAGGATGCATAGCTGTGTGTGTCTGTGGCTCTGTGTGCCTGTCAGTTGCACTGATTTCTGTGAGGACTCTTACTCTGGTTTTGTAATTGGTTGTGTTTGTAAAGGACATGAAGGAAAGGGAAATCAGCCAACCAAGAGCTTTATTTTCTCTGGGGCTTGAAGAGGTTGCCAGAAAGCAGCCTGGTTGCAGATAACTCCCACCAGCTGGTAACATTGTAATAGGAAACTTGGAAGACACTGAAGGTTTAAAAACAACCAACCAAAAGCAAAGCAAAAACCATTGTGACTCAGTGTTGGCACTTAAAACTCTGGCTGTCTGCTTCAGTTGTAATTGCTGGCTGGGTCTGGTGGTCAGTTGATGAGGTGTGTGTGTTTGTGTGAAAGCAGCCCTCCTGCCCCACCTGTTGGGACCTGCAAGTTGTGCACAGTGCACCCTCAGGTGAGCTGGTTGCCCTTCCTTGCACTGGCTGAAGCATCCTTTTTTTTTAAACCAAAGACTTGACTTTTCTTTTGGGTAACTTGCATGAAGGCACCTCTGAGGGAGGTTTTAAGGTTCCAGCTATGTATATAGAATCATAGAATGGTCTGGGTTGGAAGGGACCCCAAGGATCATAGAGCTCCAACCCCCCTGCCACAGGCAGGGACACCAACCTCAGGCCTGGAGCTACACAAGGTTGCCCAGGGCCCCATCCAACCTGGCCTTGAACACTGCCAGGGACGGGGCATCCACTACTTCTCTGGGCAGCCTGTTCCAGCCCCTCACCACTCTCTCTGTAAAAAACTTCCCCCTAAGATCTAATCTAACCCTTCCTTCCTTTAGCTTTAATCCATTCCCCCTTGTCCTGCCATTATCTGCCCTTTTAAAAAGTTGAATCCCCTCCTGTTTCTCTGCTCCCTTCAGGGACTGGCAGGCTGCAATGAGGTCCCCCCACAGCCTTCTCTTCTCCAGGCTGAACCAGCCCAGCTCCCTCAGCCTCTCTTTGTAGGGCAGGTGCTCCAGCCCTCTGATCATCCTCGTGGCTCCTCTGACCCCTCTCCAACAGTTCCACATCTCTCTTGTATTGGGGGCCCCAGCTCTGGGCACAGGACTCCAGCTGGGGCCTCCCGAGGGCAGAGCAGAGAGGGACAATCCCCTCCCTGTCCCTGCTGCCACCCCTCTGCTGATGGAGCCCAGGATCCCATTGGCCTTGCGAGCTGCAAGAGCCACTGCTGGCTCATGGTCAGTCTCTCACCCACCACAATCCCCAAGTCCTTCTCAGCAGGGCTGCTCTCCAGGAGCTCTTCTCCCAGTCTGTATCTATGGCTGGGATTCTCCCGGCCCAAGTGCAGCCCCTGACCCTTGGCAGTGTTGACCCTCATTAGGTTCACTCAGTCCCATCTTTCCAGCCTGTCAAGATCCCTCTGGATGGCTTCCTTTCCTTCTAGGGTGTCGACCACACCACTCAGCTTGGTGTCTGCAAATCCTCTGGTTCTTCTTTCTGAAGGTTAGGAAGCTCCCAGAGGGACTAGTGGCTCCTGAAGCTCTGGGCAACACATGCTTCCTTGGGAATTCATGGGTGATACTGTTGCAGAAATGCAGGGCCACTGCTGGTGACTGCATACAGACACACAAAGGTGAGGCTGAAGAGCTGATCACTCTGCTTGTTCTGACCACTGTCCCTGAAGCTCTGGTACAGACCTACAGAGCTGACCTGTTTCAGGATAGAAAGGAACCCATGTTCTGAAGCAATTCAGAGTTCACTTCAAATGGAGCTGGATACCTGTGAATGCCTCCAGCTTTGGGGGACTATAGGACAAGTTTGGAGATGGGGTTGAAAGAGTCCCCACTCCTAAAATAACCATACATAGTTGTAGGGAGAAAATAATGTGTTCTGTGATGCTTTAACAGTAGCTGTGGTAATTAACAACTTGGGGTGGGAAGCAGAACCAAGATTCCAGATGTAGCTCTGAACACTGTTTCCCCACCTAAATGTGTGATTAGTTGTAATTAGCAGAGCTTTCTGATAAATACAGAGGGGTCTGGAAATAGTTATTAAGTGGAGCAGGGATATCAGCTGTACTCAGAAAGGGAAGATATTGTAGAGACAGGATCATCCACACCCTTTTAGTAGGGGTGTAGAGCTCAGAGAGACTGGTACTCAAGGGAGGGCATGACAGAGGCCACTGGCAGTGTGCATCTGTACCCTGTTCCCAGCCTCCAAAGCTGCAGGAACATGCAGTTGTGGAGGCAAAAATCATTTGACAAAGTGTCTTGGGTAGACAGCAGCTCAGACTGCACCACAGCTGCTAAGCTGTCTTTAGTTATGCTATTTAGAAGTTGGACTTCCTTCACTTTCTCAGAGTTTTAAGTTCATCCCTTCAGGAGGAGGATGCCCTTTTATAATCAGTTTTCCCAATTACATGGGACAGGAGGAGTGGTAAACAATATAATTGCTCTAGTTTCTTTCCCTTTCTCAAGAAATGAACTTGGCTGCTGCTTGAGGTCTTCTTTCTCCATGCTTTTTCCTGATGAGGTGTCCCTCCAGCAGCTGTTTTCCCATGACTGCCTGCTCCAGTTATCTTTGGGAGTTCCTGGGGTTTGTTTCTTCCTGCAGCTCTATTTCTTCATTTAAAGCCATGGGTGGAATTCTTTAGGGCAAAGGCTGATTATAAACTCAGCATGGAAATAGTGTCAAGCCATAAGGTAGTGGGCTCCCTCACCCCTGAAGTGGGAGGGATGGGAGCTCTGAATCCAACACTTAGATGGGGCCCCCAATACAAGAGAGATGTGGAACTGTTGGAGAGGGGTCAGAGGAGCCACGAGGATGATCAGAGGGCTGGAGCAGCTGCCCTACAAAGAGAGGCTGAGGGAGCTGGGCTGGTTCAGCCTGGAGAAGAGAAGGCTGCGGGGGGACCTCATTGCAGCCTGCCAGTCCCTGAAGGGAGCAGAGAAACAGGAGGGGATTCAACTTTTTAAAAGGGCAGATAATGGCAGGACAAGGGGGAATGGATTAAAGCTAAAGGAAGGAAGGGTTAGATTAGATCTTAGGGGGAAGTTTTTTACAGAGAGAGTGGTGAGGGGCTGGAACAGGCTGCCCAGAGAAGTAGTGGATGCCCCGTCCCTGGCAGTGTTCAAGGCCAGGTTGGATGGGGCCCTGGGCAACCTTGTGTAGCTCCAGGCCTGAGGTTGGTGTCCCTGCCTGTGGCAGGGGGGTTGGAGCTCTCTGATCCTTGGGGTCCCTTCCAACCCATGCCATTCTATCATTCTATGGGAACAACTCTTGTTGTATAAAGCAAACAAAAAAAAGCACTTAAGACACTTAACAGCCTGTATGCCACACACTTTGTGAAGCAAGGCAGAACTCTGAAATATGCTTTACCTCAGTTCCTGTTCTTTGAGGAGTCCATTAGAGGCTCTAAGCACTGTTCAGCATCTGAGAGAGAATCTCTTTTAAGAGTAGAGTGAGGTATGTGCCTTGCTCCTAATGATGCTTGAGAATGGTGAGGGCAGTCTGCAAAGCAGGGTGTTGCTGCAGTACAGCCACCACCTCACTAATAAACATTTATTGGATGTATTGTTAGGAATTTGCAGACATATCCAAGGTTCATCTAAATGCAGATAAAGCCTTTTGTGGCTCATCTGAAGGAGGAGGACACAGGCCTTAGTGGGATACCATTGGGGAGGAATAACTGCTTGTATCAGTACAGGCTGGGAGATGACTTGCTGGAGAAGAGCTCTGTGGAGAAGGACCTGGGGGTCCTGGTGGATGACAGGTTGGCCATGAGCCAGCAGTGTGCCCTGGGGGCTGAGAGAGCCAATGGGATCCTGGGGGGCATCAGGAGGAGTGTGGCCAGCAGGTCGAAGGAGGTGATCCTCCCCCTCTGCTCTGCCCTGGTCAGGCCCCACCTGGAGTATTGTGTCCAGTTCTGGGCTCCCTGGGATAAAAAAGACAGGGATCTCCTGGAGAGAGTCCAGAGAAGGGCTACAGAGATGATGAAGGGCCTGGAGCATCTCCCCTGTGAGGAAAGGCTGAGAGAGCTGGGACTGTTCAGCCTGGAGAAAAGAAGACTTAGGGGGGACCTAATTAATGTCTATAAATATCTAAGCATGGGATGCAGGGGGAATTGGCCAGCCCCTTTTCAGTGTCTGTGGGGACAGGAGAAGGGGCAATGGCTGCAAGTTGGAGCACAGGAAGTTCTGCACCAACCTGGGGCAGAACTTTTCCCCAGTGAGGGTGAGGGAGCCCTGGGACAGGCTGCCCAGGGGGTGTGGAGTCTCCTTCTCTGGAGAGATTCCAGCCCCGTCTGGACGCCGCCCTGTGCAATATGAGCTGGGGAGCTGCTTTGGCAGGGGGGTTGGACCCCAGGAGCGCTCCAGGGCCCTTCCAACCCCTCTGATTCTCTGATTGATCTCCTTTCAGTAGTGCAAGTCAAGAGCTGGCTATACCTGCTGCTCCCCAGGCTGTAGCTGCCTGGCCAGTGGTGCTTTCCACAGTAGCCTCACACTGAAATGCACAAGCTGGGACGTGTTCCAAGGTCTGATACTGAGTGTCTGCAGAGAACTCACCTGCTACAATGATAACCAAGATGACTGATGGAACAGTGGCAGCCTCAAGCTCCTTCCTTTTGTTAGCTGTATTAGTTTGGCTTCACCTGTCAAGGCAAGTTACCCTCCAGCTGCCACTGAAAATGTCATTCTAGTCTTGAAACTCCTTTTCTTTTAATTTATTTTAAAATTTATTTATTTTATTCCCATTCTAGGCTGCACATTCTTGTGCTCTGAGGGACTAGGAAAGCTGTATAGCAGAGCTGGAAAAGTTTTCCTAATTTTGGTTAGACAAACCCAGGAGCTTTAAAGGTGCTGAGGTGGCAAATGGGAGGAGTGGACTAGATGCTGGCATGGGCTACAACAAAAGATGCATTTGTTCCATCCAGTCTTTCCTTTTATATATAAAAAATACTTGACTTCAAGCCTGAGCAATGTTACTTGGGGTTTTGGTCCTTTCTGGATGGAAAGCCTTCTACAGCAGTCTTAAGTTTATTTGGTTACCAACCACTTAGAGGAGCTTCTCCTGAACTGGGACTAGATGAAGGTGGTAGCTATTCTAAAGCTACTCCTTTCCTCCCAGAGTGAGGTTGGAGATAGGATGGGAGTCATTCTTTGCCAAAATAAAAATACAAACCAGGAAAGCCAATTCAGCTGAGTTAACTGAAGTCTGGAAGAGCCTGCTGTCCACAGTGTGCCTTTGTGTTTGGTAACCCTGCAGCGAATCCAGCATGAATGGTGCTGTTAAGACTCAGGCTCACTCTCTCATAGATTTCTGTGTGCCTTTAGGCATGCAAGAGACTTCATTTTTGCAGTCTCAGCATAGTAGGTGACTGGGTTTCCTTTTCTTCATTTTTTTCTTCTAATTACTGCTTTGCTGAGTTGTGTATCCTTTCCAAGACAGAGGTTGTTCATTAAGGTCCAAGTAGCATAATGTCTAACTGACTTAAAAACCTAGAACTATCAGCAGCAGGGAGGAAAGCCTGATCTAAGAGGGAGCAGAATGTCATACTTTTAATCTCAGCTATGGCCAAGTCACTGTTTTGCCTTTCTCACTCCACTGCCCAGCTACCCCCCCACCCCCACCCCCATCTAAAGGGGTTTAGTTACCTGATCTTCAGCAAATTCTGGTAAGACCTGGTGCAGAGAGTATTTTCAAGGAAGCATCCAAAGTAGAGATTTATAGGTGTCACAGCATTTTAATATTTTAAAAAGGAATATTATTAATCTTTAAGCATTTAATAGGGGAACAAGCAGCCTTCATCTGCTGCTGAAGTTTACTGTCAACTCCTGGGCTTGAGCACAGGCCCTGCAGGCTTATGAAGTGGCTACTTTCTTTGTGTCTTGATACCATCTGCTAGGTGCTGTGCAGTTCCTTCCCCTCAGGTCAGAAGCTGTTGGCACAATGTAGCTAGGAGAGAGTATTGGGTGTGCCAATCTCTTTGGAGTAACGGGTTAGGGGATGTTTATTCCTTTCCTCTACATGCTGTAGGCTTGGCTGTGTCCTGGCCCTGGTCCCAACTATTACTCATTTCCCTAGAGAGAAGGGATGTGTATGCCTGAGAGATGATAGCATGAATAAAGCTGGATCCCCCTTGCTGGGGAAATGCACTGAATCTTGCAGCTGACTGTCCTTTATTAACCCAGCAGTTGTCTTGAGAAGTCCCAGTGAGGTCATTAGTCTGGAAGGCCACTGAACTGCAGACCTTAAGCAGAATTGCTTTTCAGGAGAGAAAAGGAGACTGGATCATGTGTTGAAGAGCAGTGCAGTGCCAGCAGAGGCTTGTGTGAACCCTTTCAGCTTTGTGTGAGACTGAAATTTCTGTTGCTGCATCCACTGACTGGTTTTGTCTACCCAGCAGGATTGATGGCAGTTCAAGAGGAAAGGATGAGTTTTAACCTTTGCTATGCAGCCACATACATCCTTCTTACTCTCTGCCAGCTGCCCCTGTGTGTACAGACATACTCACTGGTTCCAGTTGAAGGAGAAAGAAGGTTCTTCCATTTCCATAGTGCTGCAAGTACAGGGCATCTAGTCACAATCTGTCTGATGCCATTGCTCCAGGCTGTCCCTTTGACTTTTCAGTTGACTGGCAATGGGAAAGTTTAAATTGGCAAGAAAGAGACAGTAGAGACATCTTGTTTTCTCTGCACAAGCTGAGACCAGTACAGAGGGAATTTTATTGTCTAAGTGTCAAAGGAAGCAGGAAGAAATATCACCATGAGGGCTATGGGAAGTGCAGTAAGAACTAAATCTAAATACAAGTTCTGTGCTGGCTACATAAGAACACAGAACCACACTGATTAATTACAAAAAGACACACATGATACTGTTCTTAAAGAAAGAAACCTTCAATTTCTTAGCTCTGAGCTGGACCAGTGAGAAATATGGAAATGGTTTGGGAGCACCCTATCAATGCTAGAGTAGAATACTGATGTGCATGGAAGGAGACCACTCTGGTCCCACTAGCACCATCTCAGCCCTGACCTGGAGGGAAACTGCTCTGCAGAGATTATGGGGGAGTCAGTAGCCTTTGAGGCCCAAGTTCAGTAGCTTTTGAGCAGACAGGGCCAGGGCACCACTGAAGGAGAGTGGCTGTGATACCAGTAAACACCTGCTCAGGGAACAGACAAAAATAGCAAATTCCCTAAGGAGTTCAGCTTGGCTGTAGAGGGACCTACATCTCCACCTTGCTCTGGCAGAGCAGCCACCAAGCCAGGATAGCACTTGCTTCCTAAGGTTAAGTTACAACTCCACCCTGTGAGTCTTCACGGTGACAGGACAACAGCGCGAGGCCACTGGAACACGGGGTGTTCCCTCTGCCAGGCTTGCACACCCAGCATGCCTGGGGCACAGGGCTCATCCTGCCTGGATCCAGGGCCTCATCACCAGGACCACCTGAAATGCTCACTTGGAAGGAGCGTGTGGCTAAAGCAACCCCCTGAAGTGATCAGCCAGAGCCACTGGAGCAAGGGCAAGCTCATCTAATCCAGACTCTTACCCTTGGGCAACAGGAGCATTCTTCTGTTTGCTTGTGTAGCTCCAGGCCTGAGGTTGGTGTCCCTGCCTGTGGCAGGGGGGTTGGAGCTCTGTGATCCTTGGGGTCCCTTCCAACCCAGACCATTCTATGGTTTCTTAACCTCACAATTTTAAGGGCTATCTTATATTTCAGTCTATACAACACCACATGTGAGCCCACCTTAAGGGGCAGGTGCCTGATTAAGGCTTTCACCTGAAACACTTCAAAATAAAAAAGGTTAAGCAGCTCTGGTAAGAGCAACAGGGCTACTGCAGGAACAGAAAGTGTTTCAACCACAGTTCTGGAGTCATTTATTCTGGCAGATCCAAGCATACTATGTTTCTGACCCACACAACGCAATGGCACACAGGTAAAAGAATTGCTAAGGTACCTTAAGTTCCTAAAGACTCATTTAGCTTATGGTATCAGAGTTAAAAAAGGCTAGCATGTCACCCACCAATGGACACCCAACCCCACACTTTAGTATATGAAGTTTATATCAAAGCAGAAGGGTTTGCTCACTAATCCATTCATCCATTAAAAAAAATGCAGTTGGCCAGGTATCAAGGGACTTGTCTACATAAAAGTATAAAGACCTCTTCTTATTTCAAGGTTTGCATTACATTGCAAATAGTTTTGCTAGCAGTAGGTCAGCTAGCAGGTCTTTCAAAGCTTGTCTAGACTTTACTACAACACAGGCAGTATCTATCCCTAGTACATAGACACAGTTCCCTTCTAAGAGCTCAGAAGGATTTGTACTGCAGAACAGACATCAGATGAGACCTACCAAACAGTGACATTTACACCCCAGAGCTACACAAGTGATCATATTAATATTTAACATTAAATAATTAATAAGACTACTCAAGATCCTTTTTTTGTTCTCCAGGCACTAATGAATGTGAGTTGCAGTCTAGTTCCTTCTTTTTGTTCCTTCTCTGCAGCTCTAAGGACTGCAGAAGTGAAAAACACTCCTCACCAGCCTTTTATTTTCCCCTTATGGTTAAAGGCAGACAGACCAGAAGCCAGAGCAGGTGGAAGAGGGAGGAAAGAAGTGGAAGTGCAAAAGTTTGTCTTTCATTGTACCCTCAGCTTTCTAATGGCCTAAAACTGGATTGCTCCAATCCTCCCTGTCACAGGGGGGATGTTGTCTTGTTTGCTAGCAAGGAAGCAAAGCATTTTATTGACATGATTCATCTTGTTACAAGGATGGGGGGAAGAATTGCTCCATCATTTCCCAGTTTCTTGCACCACCTGCTAAACTGGAGATCCAGGAACAGTATGGGGCAGGAATTCTACCACACAGAGAAGGCTTGCAATAGTGACCCTAGTAGAGAGCTCACATCTGCTCCTGTGTCTGTCAACATATCATCAACATTAGGTACATGAGAATTAAATGCCTCCCAACAAACAGAACTGTGCAACTAAATCTTGAAGCAAGCTATTCTTATCTGGCTACAGCTGAGGATTAGAAGACCTTGAACTCTACCTGTCATTCATTCCTTAAACATCCACTTCCTTTGGTTTTCTAAGCTATTGGCCTCAGTTACATCCTGCAGGAAAGCACTTAATTACCAGGTCAAACAAAGCATTTTGTTTTAAGCCATTCTGCCCTGGTTACCTAACACTGCTGAGCATCCCTTTTGCCCTGCTCTCAAGAAAGCATCATTAGCTTGTGGCTGACCCCTCACTTGCCCCATCTGTTTTAAAGTTCTCCCTCCCCTCAACATAATTCCCCTCCTTTCCATCTAAAACCACTCAAGACTGTGCAGCTATTGAGTATCCTCTGCATGAATCTACTAGTTATTCTCAAGAGCTTCCCAGTTACTCTGCATTAGCTAACCAACCAACCAAAAGCCATGGTGAGGCTGCACCCAAGGTTCATCTAAGTGACTTTTATGATTTTTTTTTTCTGGATTTCCTCCACTTTAATAAAACCTGACCTTCAGTCTCCCTTGCTGACTGCTGCTTGTATTTATCACCTGATTCACAGTGGCACCTGAACTCTCAGTCCGTTGCATAGCAAACATGCAAAGGCAGTTTGTGGCTTCCAAGTGACCTGTATTATTTACAGGTGACTGTGGTACCTTTACAGCTAACATCACTGTTAGCATCTAGACACTAAATACATTAATTTACAGCCACACAAAATTGACCAGAGGACACAGTCAAATGGGTGCTTGATGTGCTATACTGCTCATTTCCAATTGTTCCATGTAGCTGGAGAGCAAAGGGAGGGAGCAGGTACTGCACTGCACTGTGGAAACTGGAATCCTCTTCTGGATTAGCCTTAGTTTGGATAAACTCAGCAGCAAGTTCTGCCACCTCCCTATGAATTGTCCTGATCATTCAGCATTGCAGAAAATGCAAGATTAAAACCAGAGCTTGGAAAGAAAGGCAGCAGTGGTATGGATGTAGTGCCTTCCAAGTTACATCACAGTTCAGGATGTACAATTAGGAACCTGTAAAGCCTGAGTTAAATCACTTGTGGGTGGTGCTTCAAGGATTAACACTGCTTTAACTAGGCAGAAGAGCTGATTTGTTTGGGGATAAGAACCCATTCTCTGCCACCAAAATAGCACTGCTTATATCACAGCCTGGCACAGCAATGCTGCAGCAAGAAACCTGGAAGTGCTGAGCTCCAGCATGTTCCTAACAAGTTGACAGGGAAGAATAAGCCCAGTTCTAACAAAATTAAAATTGCAGTATTTCAGGAAGTTTAGCTCCTTGTCAGTGCAATGATAAAACAGGACAGTGTCTCTCAACCACACTCCCATGCCCAAGCTCTGTTTTTGCATCCCCTGGATCCATGTATCCAGGTCATCTAAGGGCCATGCTGTTCTGACTTCTGGCAACACTGCTCTTGCCAGGCCCTAGGCCTCAGAGAGGGCTGACAACACTCCAGATTTCTGACAAGCATTAGGGTGCTTAATTAGTACAACACCCCTGAAAAGAAGTGTAGGAAGAGTCAAGGCTGTGATTGGGCAGATAGGCCTGTCCCTTTGGGGAAGGCTAGCATAAGTGGTGCTGTTAAACACTGCAGCTGTCCAAAGAGCCAGAGCAAACACAGGTCTGGGACTGGGGTGAGCAACTACTTTCAGGAGGCTCCAGGCTGAGCTTTTGGGAAACTCTCAGCAATCTCCTTGAGCAGGGCTTCCCACCAACAGGTGTGTGTACCTCTAGCACTAACACTACAGTGAGGAATGAGCAAGACCCTCGTGGAAAGGCAAAATGCTTGTAAAACCTGTTCACATCATTAAATCCTTCCTTAACTCTTCACCCTTACAACTCGTGCCACAGTGACTGAAGGGCCTTCTGCAAGCTTTCACAGGGGCAGTCACTGGAAGTTAACAGAAGGCTGATAAGAGGTGACCAAGTTCATGCTTCCCACCAGCCCCTGCCTGCTCCTGCCTTCACTGCGGAGATGGTTGAGGTCTTTCTGCCTCTTTTCATGGGCATGTCCTGACCCACTTGACCACAAAAGGACTTACAGCAACAGCTCACCAGCATTGCAGTGGGTAAAAAAAGGATCATCATCCCACTGTCTGCCCTCCAAAGACAATGAAATGCTTTGAAACAGGCGGGACTACACACACAAGATGTGGTTTCTCTGGCTGAGAGGCCCTTGTACGATCAGTAAGTTGAGCTGAGCAAATTCAGCCCCGTCTCTCACAAGAGCACTGCTAAACAAAGTGTTCATAATTACAAAACCAGGAGTTTTTGCAC
Source organism: Zapornia atra (assembly GCA_013400835.1). NCBI lineage: Eukaryota > Metazoa > Chordata > Aves > Gruiformes > Rallidae > Zapornia > Zapornia atra. Next base: position 39,394 of record VZTU01004082.1, read on the forward strand.
AAGATGCAGGGGACATTCCATTCCAGCATCACTTCTCCCTCAGACCTTGCAGGCCTTGCATGAGTTGGAAACTTCTGTGGAGATGGGGAAGAAGTTCTGTCAACAAGATGCTTCATCTACTTGCTGTCAACATAAAAAAAAAGATAGCAAGTCTGCTGACCCCACTCACTTTGTATTCTTCCTGCAGAAAACTCCCACCAATGTACAGATCATTTTTTTATTTTTTCTTTTTTCTTTTTTTTTTAAAAAAAAACCCCAGACAACCAAACTTTTTTCAGTGAATTAAGATGGACACCTCTCTCAGAAACAGGCAGGTGAATCCTCTGGGACCCATGGGATCCAGCTCTGGGTCTGGCCCACTAGGAAGTACCTGGGAAGATCAGCACTCTGTTAAGTTCCCCTGTCCCCTTTGTCAGAATCACTGCAGATGGATGGAGGTCCCAGTTGTGACCAGAAGTCTGTGAAGCCAGGGCACACAAGGCACAACTCTTCACACCCGGATCTGGTACCCATTGAGGTCTGGCATGGCTTTGGAATCGGCAGGCTTCTTCTCACCAGATGGCCTGTGAGTAAAGAGGGTAAAAACTATTGAGAAACATCTCTTTTCAGTCAGGAGGTGCTACACTTACAGGCAGCAGCCAAGGAAGAGGTATAGGAAAGCTTCAGACTTATGCCACGCTATTGAGGGCAGGATTTTTTGGCAACTTCCAGTAACTCCCAGTGATCTCCACAGAGGAGAACACAGGTTAGGGAGAGCAGAAAGACAACTCTGGTGCCCTATCAGTTTCAGGAAAACAATCTCATCTGCTGCAGTGTAATTTTTGGAATCTCTTTGGGGCACAGGTCTGTGAGACACCAGAGTTCAGACCTCCACGTAAGGTTAAATATCAGCTACCAAGGTAACTGTCTGTTTGAGATGCCTTCTTCTTCCCTGCCAAGACAAAACCCTCCAGCTCCTCCCCTCACCCCCCAGGCAATGATAAACTCACAAAGACACAGTCTAGGGAAGAATGCTACTGCAGATCAGAGGAGTATCCCTGTTATAAAGAACCTCAGTAAGACATCAGAAGGATCCAAACCCAGGCAGCAAGCTGGAGTCTGTGAGAAACCAGAAATGCTCTAGGTAGGTCACTGGCTCAGCAGCTCCACTCACCGTCGGTCCCCGCGACTGTTGCGCCGATGGGGACTAGCCTGACCTCTTTGTGGGGAGGAGACATCTTTCTTCCTGTCCTTGGTGGGAGATGGTGGCCCAGTTCCTTTGCCAATCTGCCATAAAAATTGAAGAGCAACATAAGCAGAAAATCAATACGAGTAGTATCCAGAAAACAAAACATAGCAACAATTAATTACATGAAAGGCAAAGACAAAAAGGCAAGGCAAATGCATCAAAAAATGGAAAAGCCAGAAGAAACAAGGTACAGTGACAGCTACAGCTCCAAGGACTATGTACAGCCCAACCTCATCACAGCGCAGTACTGCACAAGGGTCCGTTAGGGGACCAGCCTGTATCCAGAGGAAAAGAGCCCCCAGCCTCCAATTCACCCTCTACTCCACTGCCATCTAGGAAAGCCTCCTTGCCCCTTCCTCCCCCCAGCCTGCTGTCAGCTAGGCAAGACAGCGGATGCAGCAGCAAACTACTCCTCCACACTTGCTGCTTACCTTCAGCCTCATATCACGGGCGTGTCTCTCAAGCTCTTTGCGGAAGTCTTCGCGGGTGAGCTTGTCTAGATCCAGGATGGAGTGCTTCCACTCGATCTGCTCCACGCTGTGCGGGTCGTGGGACACACAGTGTCCCAGCTTCACCTTTTTGAGGGTGTGCCAGCAGCGGCGATACGCCTCCTCGAAGTCAAAGACCAGTTCGCTCAGAGTGCGGAAGACGGGCGCTTTGTACATGAGCTCCTCGCGCCGGCTGATGCCCAGGGCCCCATAGCGACCGCCAAAGTTCACCCCCAGCACAATGTGTCGGAAGTAGTTCCCTGAGAAGTGGGTTTTGAAGCTGATGGGGAAACGGTCCAGCGTGGTCATGTTGTTGGTGAGGTAACTGGCAACAGCCGCTATTCAGGAAACAACCAGGGATAGCGTTTTCTTGACAAGATACTTCTTGCTCCCAAGCCTTCCCAGCCTGCTCAGCAGACTCACCACTCAGTCAGGTGTGACATAAGCAGGATTTGTTCTCCAGATAAACAGCCCAGCTCATTGAACCTGCCCTACTTTCATCTAAGGTCATGGGAAAACCAAATCTGACCTCTTCCACAAGACAGTCAACAAAGGGAAGGTAATTTTGAGGCAGTTTTGTGATGCAGAAGTTGCAATGCCAACACCTCAAGTGTACTGGATTCCATAGCTCCCAAACTGGACATGCTGTAGTATTATCCCTCAGTTTGTTTTAATCTGTTTTACTATTTCACACACAAACTAAGGAATCTTCAGGACAAAATATTTCTCAGACTTGCCATCTCTGCCTCTCCAGGTGGCTTTGCCAATATGCATCAAGAATCTATAGCCCAAATCACAGAATCGTAGGGGTAGGAAGGGCCCTGGAGAGCTCCTGGGGTCCAACCCCCCTGCCAAAGCAGCTCCCCAGCTCATATTGCACAGGGCGGCGTCCAGACGGGGCTGGAATCTCTCCAGAGAAGGAGACTCCACACCCCCTGGGCAGCCTGTCCCAGGGCTCCCTCACCCTCACTGGGGAAAAGTTCTTCCCCATGTGGGTGCAGAACTTCCTGTGCTCCAACTTGCAGCCATTGCCCCTTGTCCTGTCCCCACAGACACTGAAAAGGGGCTGGCCAATTCCCCCTGCATCCCATGCCTAAGATATTTATAAACACTAATTAGGTCCCCCCTTAGTCTTCTTTTCTCCAGGCTGAACAGTCCCAGCTCACCCAGCCTTTCCTCACAGGGGAGATGCTCCAGGCCCTTCATCATCTCTGTAGCCCTTCTCTGGACTCTCTCCAGGAGATCCCTGTCTTTTTTATCCCAGGGAGCCCAGCACTGGGCACAATACTCCAGGTGGGGCCTGACCAGGGCAGAGCAGAGGGGGAGGATCACCTCCTTCGACCTGCTGGACACACTCCTCCTGATGCCCCCCAGGATCCCATTGTCTCTCTCAGCCCCCAGGGCACACTGCTGGCTCATGGCCAACCTGTCATCAACCAGGACCCCCGGGTCCTTCTCCACAGAGCTCCTCTCCAGCAGGTCATCCCCCAGCCTGTACTGATACAGATGGTTATTCCTCCCCAGGTGCCAGACTCTCCACTTGCTCTTGTTGAATAGCTGGGAAAGATGTGTACCCAAAGATGACATATCTGGAATTAATAAAGGTATTGCCTAAGCTGGCAGGCAGGGTTAGGCTTAATAATATAGTAACATGTACCATAATTAGGAGTTGGGGAGGATCCCTAACTTACTTTAATGTATAACACATGCAGGCAACATCGCAGTAAGGGAACAACGTTATCCATAAAGAACTTCCTGACCTAACTCTAGCTGGGATTTTTGCCCTGCTTTAGATGTTTCTTAGGTCCTTCCTGTATCTTTTACTCCCTTGTAGAGTTGTCCAGAGCAGCACCACCCTTCTTGGGGAAGGACGAGCAACTCTGAAGGACTAGTATTTCAGGGAATCCTTGGATATGGATTTTATTTGTAGGGTTTTTTAGGGGGGAACTGTGGAGGAAAAGCAGAGGGGTGTGAGGTTTGGTGACAGTATTATCAGCAGCCTCAGAGCATAAGAGTGTGGAGGAGAAAACCAAGGATGGGCAGCTGTGCAGTTCCAACAGGAAAGGATACATTCCCAGGATCACAGCTTCCAGGCATTTTATTGGCAGGGCCTCTTTGGTCATTTCTTTGGCCAGGTCCATCAGCCTGCAAAGTGGGATAAGGGAAAGATGAGGACAGTTAGAGGGCTTGTGCTATGCAAGTGTGGCCAGTTTGGTATATACATAAGGTAGGTTTCCAGGAGAGAAGGTGTCTCACTGAGGACAGGGAACAGAAGAAGGAAGATATTAAATCCAAATCAGATCTCTACCACACGCTGTCACTGCTTACAAGGAACTCCCTTCAGTGAGTTGGGGCAGAGCTGCATCCTAGGCCAGCCTCTGTTCTCAGGGAGACCACAGCACTTGGATGGACACCAGTGTGGCCGCAAGCAGTAGCCTCAAAGCACCAGTAGCCAGAAATGTTTGCCTTGCAAGCTTTAAAGACAGTGAAGTTCTCTTCTCTGGCACCAACTCTACTCTCTATTTAGCAGATACTGTGGAGGAGACATTGCAGTGCTTACAGCACAAGACATCTGGGGTCACGTAAGGCTATTGGCCAGACCAGTAAGAAGCCAGTCTTGGGAGATGCTTCAGTATGCTGGCCAAGAAAGTCAATGAACTTCAAATGTGTATCTCCAGTAACTTACAGGGCACAGCACTTCCCAAAATCTGCAGTCAGGAGAATTTCCCTTCCAAGTGTGAGACACCAAAACTTAGTGAGCCTAGGTTCTGCACAGGCACTCACAGGAGCTATGGAGTTAGACCTGTAAAGATACTTGGCTTTTACAAAGTTTGTTGAGGGCAGGACCTAATTTCAGAATCCATCAGAAGATCATATAGTTATATTCCAATTAGAGGTAGACAGAATCTGCATGTCTTTGAAATACATTTACATTATTTTATTGGATTTCTTGATTCATGACAATAAAACCTACTCTTGTCCATGAGAAAGGCCAGACACAGCCATGCCCCAGACAACAGAATCACCTACAGCATCATGGAGCTGCAGTATTCAAAGCCCTGAGTGCCACCTAGACCTTGGCTAGGGAATTGAAGACAAAGCAGTGGGTATAGCAAGGCTCCAACGTCTTAAAGCAAGGATTAAATGATGTAGGGGCTGCCAGAACTTACCCAGTTAGAGGTCTGCTCTTCTTAATCTCAAAGAATTGTGTCCCAGTGTGATTGTACCTGGGGGTAAGAAGTTAAGGGCTTGGCAGCTTGGAAAGTAGAGCTTGAAGAACACTTGTCTGAAGAACTTCCATGTTACTATTCTCCCAGTGGTCACGATCCCTCAGATGAAACACCAATGCAAGAAAGTCATCATGTCATGTCCCACCCCACATTTCTGCCATTTATAGTCCCACCTTACTTCCACTGTATCACCTTCTTGTCATTCTTCTTTTTCTCCTCTCCACACAGAGTTTTCCACTCCATTTCCCAAAGGTCCATGCTGATGGCACATGCTCAGCTTTCCAGTTGCCAGGGCAGAACAAAGACTCACAGATCTCTGCCTGTTCCAGGCTGCACAGAATGCATGATGCATTGAAACATTCCTTATTCTAAACCTGGGACTCAATCCATTGTGCAGTCACCTTAGATAGGTGAGAGATGCCTAAAGATCTGCTGCCTTCTTACCTTGTTTTAGGGCTGAAGTCAGAGCTAGCTCTGGATCTCATCAGTGAGATTAGACTGTGCTTGCACAGCACATACCTGCTGTCCTGCACAACAGGGGTGGGGAAGTCTCATTCCCAGGACACAATCACACAGGCAGCTCTGTATGTGAAGCACAAAAGCAAGGTGGCTGCCTGTCCTTTGGACAGCTAGAGAGAAGAGTGTTCAAGGAGGATGAGCTGGGAGGCACCTTTTCTCACCACCACAGCTCACCCGTGCCTTAATGGTGAGGTCACAGGGTTTGTAGCCTGAGACACAGTTGTCAGGCTCTCAGATAAATGTATTTTTAATGAAAAAGGCACTGTAAAGCCACTGACCTAGAGGGGTGGGTAGTGGGGAAAGGACAACCCATCCATTTGTTACATGGAGGGAACAGTAACTTGGGCAGAAAAGAGTGACAGAACAAAACTTTGTCCCAAGTCCAGCTTCCCCTTTTCAGGGAGCAAGTTGCCCTCCAGCTAGAACAAAATGAGGTTTTTCTGTACTCCACAGGGAAGGAAACTCCCCTTGTTCTCTTCTCCTGGTTACCACAGGGGTGACCAAGGTAACCTTAAAGGATACTGAAGCTCCCTGATGTAGCGCTGTACAGCTTCCAGGCGCTCAGGGATGGGGGTGGCTGGCTGGAACGCAGGCACACTTGGTATGGGAATCTGAAATGGGGAGCAGAAGTTAACTTGGTGCATCCAAACCTTTACAGCTTCATGCAGAACTCAGTGGCACATAGCCACAGTGAGTGTTCTCTTCCAAAACCAGCCCCATTTTGCTGCCTGAAGTGACCACACCAGTAACAACGCTCTGTTCCCACACTGGTAACTGGGAAGGGATTCAGAACGAAGCACCACCACAGAACTGCAAGAGAAACTTTGTAAAAGGGTCCTGTTTTAAGCAATGTTATGTTGGAAGAAGTAGATCAAATCAACTGAGCAGGCAAGATGTGAGACAGGAAAGCTATCACCCAAGAGAGCGAGGCTTCATGGGAGTATGAAAACTGGAAAGCACAAAAACAAGAGGAGAGAGAAAGGCAGAAATGGAGAATGATTGTCTCTGAAGCCACTGTAGCTCAGATCAGTCCTGTAGGAAGGGTAGAAAGGTCCCTCACCACCTCCTGGCATCTCAGGTGAGTTGGCATTGAATCACAGAATCATAGAATTGTAGAGGTTGGAAGGGCCCTGGAGAGCTCCTGGGGTCCAACCCCCCTGCCAAAGCAGCTCCCCAGCTCATATTGCACAGGGCGGCGTCCAGACGGGGCTGGAATCTCTCCAGAGAAGGAGACTCCACACCCCCTGGGCAGCCTGTCCCAGGGCTCCCTCACCCTCACTGGGGAAAAGTTCTGCCCCAGGTTGGTGCGGAACTTCCTGTGCTCCAACTTGCAGCCATTGCCCCTTGTCCTGTCCCCACAGACACTGAAAAGGGGCTGGCCATTTCCCCCTGCATCCCCTGCCTAAGATATTTATAAACACTAATTAGGTTCCCCCCTAAGTCTTCTCTTCTCCAGGCTGAAGAGTCCCAACTTACCCAGCCTGTCCTCATAGGGGAGATGCTCCAGGCCCTTCATCATCTCTGTAGCCCTTCTCTGGACTCTCTCCAGGAGATCCCTGTCTTTTTTATCCCAGGGAGCCCAGCACTGGACACAATACTCCAGGTGGGGCCTGACCAGGGCAGAGCAGAGGGGGAGGATCACCTCCTTCGACCTGCTGGCCACACTCCTCCTGATGCCCCCCAGGATCCCACTGGCTCTCTCAGCCCCCAGGGCACACTGCTGGCTCATGGCCAACCTGTCATCAACCAGGACCCCCAAGTCCTTCTCCACAGAGCTCCTCTCCAGCAAGCCATCCCCCAGCCTGTACTGATACAAATGGTTGTTCCTTCCCAGGTGCAAGACTTTACACTTGCTTTTGTTGATGCTCCTGGCACCTCAGGTGAGTTGGCATTGACTAGGACACATGCTTGACAGCATCAGGACTCGCACCCCAGCAGTGTCTGTTGTTTTGAATCACACAGAGAAGGACTTCTGAAAGTTCACCATTTTGACTGCTGGCCTTATGGGTCCAGTCAGATTTTCCTCACCATTTGCTCCACAGGGGATAACTGCAGCCTTGTCAGCAGCTGAGAAAATGTGTCTAAGAGAAGGGCCCTGTCCACAGGACAAATGTAATGAAGACAGAAATTTAGTGTGACCGATAGGCTTGGAGAAAGAGCCCAGCACGTTCCCTCTGAAGGACAGCTCATGCCTTGCACACACTCCTTTGACACCAGACTGCAGCTTTTCTCAGCTGTTTGTTTTTTAGCATTTCAGTTCCTCCTCAGACTTCCCCCAGAGCTGGGCTATCCCCAGCTAAGAAAGAGTGAGTCAGAACCGGATCTTCCCTCCATCCTTCCACTCCACTGTGCACAACTGCCTCTGCTGGCTATGGCGTTGTAGCCAGCAGCACTACTTAGCCACTCATCACCCTGCACAGGCATTTCTGTGGCCACTCATTTCCATTACCTCCTTCTTTTGCCTTGCACAAGTGACTGGTGAATAAGGTCAGGCACCTGAACCAGCCAAAAGCTGAGCCAGCAAGCAGCGTTAGGTTTAGGTCATATGGTTGTACTCTGCTTGTGCCTGCAGAGATCAGGGGCCAGAGGGTGCTCAACCTTGAGATATGGGCTGTCACTGCCTCTGGAAACTGTCATCCTGAAGTGTTTTTCAGTCCTAACTCCAAACACCATCCACAGGTAAGCACTGAGCTAAACTCAGTCTCTATTCATTTCCTCTCTCCTGTGTTCTGATCTTTCTTTAGTCTTTTTGGAAACCTGAGTAGCACCGTTTGGCCACCGGTCCCCATTTTCCTAGCACCTCCTGGAGGTGCCAATTGCTGTCTCCAGTGTTTAACTTCTATACCCTGCTTGGAGCAAGCAGAGGCACCAGCTGGCTCACTGGCAGGAGGTGGCAGAGGAAGGGTGGGAGCAGATGTAAAGCTGGGTTTGTTTCAATGCAGCAGGAGCAGGGAAGGCTCCAGAGAGCGGGGCAGGGATGGAGCCATCTCTAGAACTGCACGAGCTGAGTCAGTTTGGATGCTGTGAGCTGACACACTGAGTCATAGGAAATCATTTCCAGGCAGAAACAATGAAAGAGGGGTAACAACCAGGACAGGCTGACTATTTAACTTTAGTTTATTTCTTCAGCATGGGGACTTTCATGTTTTTTTCAGCAAAGACAAACGGATTAAGTGCATGTTGACAGCTCAGAGTAATGATCCTGGGTAGTTACTCCTCCCTTTACTAGTATAGGCCCCTAGATTCCCTGTTCCTCAAAGGACTGCAAAACTGAGACAGCACAATGGCAACCAGTTCAGCAGGGGACTAGTTAATGCAGAAGAGCCTTCTGCACCTCTAGTAATTAAACTGATGGAAGTACAGTGTGCTCTCTCTCTCAGATCTGGGCCTGCAGCCCAGACTGGGCTACAGTTCCTTTTGCATCAGGTCTATAGCATTTTAATGGGGCAATAGAAGCAGGAGGAGAGGAATAAGTTTTACATCCCTCAGTCCCATGCTGACAGGATGGAAGACCTTAACGTGTTGTTCTTACCCAGCATCATCCACTGCACATCTCAGAAGGGCTATAAATACTAGGCAGTCTCACAATCCTCCAGAAAGCAGAGAGGAATTTATTTGTAACAAGAAAAAGAAGAGAAAATCACATCTACTTTGATTCCCCTTTAGTTATTCAGAAAGCTGGAGAGAGAGCTAGGAAGAGAGCCCAGATTTCCCAGAGCACATACCTCTGCCAGGCTTAGCAGACTGAACACATCCTTGACCCCTCATCACTTGTGTGGAGGGAGGGGTTGTGTCACCCCAGTCCTTAGCTGCACACAGCCTGTCAGGCTGGCTGCATCTGTGGGGCTGGGACTCTGCTTTCAGAAAGGGGATCCAGAGAACAACAGAGATCTTCATGTACTTGGTGGGCTGTGGTGTACATGAGACAAGGCAGATGGGAGTGAGGCACAGACAAAGCTCCACTCTTACCTGTATCACAGACATGCTTTTTTAGCCAACCTTGTTTGGCAGCAGTTTCTTTCATGGTGCTCCTATGTACCCAAGCACCTCCCTAATCTCCCTTTTGCAAGCAACATGGGAGCAATACCAGTCCCAGACTGGTATTTTTTCCTTTCTCTCTATATGAATCCATTAGATACAACTCTTTCTGTCTTTGCCCTCATAACCACCTCATTTAAAATCCATTATGTCCAAATGAGGCAAGCACACATCACTTTGCATTTCCAGTGTGCACCAGTTTGATGGTCCCAGCAAAGCAATACCTGTCACTGCAGCTAGGAAGGAAACAACCTACAGGAAGGTGGCACTCTGAAGCCTAGCACACATCAACTGTGTCCTCCCACAGCAGCACAGCTCACTTGGTGGACACCCCAACTCTCATGGAAGGAAAGGGAAACCAGTGGACATCTCTGAGCTCTCACACCACAGTGAGACACAGCTCCTGCAGCTGATCTGTGAACATGTTCATCAAGTCTGATCACCAGCAGCCACCATCTGACAGTATGTAGTTTATTGACAACTCTCTTGAGAGTTACTTCCCCCAACCCCCTCTACTGGCTACTTGCCAAAAGATTTGGGAGTAGGCAAACCACTGCCCAGTTCCCAACACCTAAAAAGGCTTATCCACCCCCAGCCCATGGAGAGTATCTGACTTTTCAGAGGAGCTGGCCCTGCAGAGTACACCCATGGCCCTAATTCTCATCTGTTGCAACAGCCATTCAAAGAAGCTTGACTGCATGAAGACACGTGGTGATATAAGCAGCCTTCAAAGATAAAAATGCATCCCTAGAAGGGAGAAGGAGCTAGGGAAACAGAGCCCATCCATCCTTGCTGCTTCCTGCAGCATCCTCTCAGCTGTATGCCTGGTGAGGTTGGGAATGGCATTCCAGATTGCAGAGCACTGATTAAGAGTTTATAGATCTGGTTCCCAGGGCTGCTAGCAAATGCAAAAGAAAAAATACATAGCCCAATTTCATCTGTTACTGCAAGAACCACTTGTGTTGCCTAACTGTAACCCTGTGGCACCAAGACTGTACAGTGAGAACAGCGGAAACAGTTCATATTAAGACTGAAACCAGAGACTGAACACTGCATTTCCCCCCTCTCAAGCACGGGGCTCTCATTAGTGAACTCATTCCACTTCCCTCACCTCTCCCAGCCAAATCGGCCCTCTTCGTCAGGAAATTAAGTAGTGCATGTTCTCACTGATCTGAAACACATTCTCAGCCTTCCCCCAGGCTGGGGGCAAAGTCAGATGAGAGGAAGGAAATCTGAAAGGGAAGGAAAAGTCTAGGGGGGGATAGAATAGGGGCTGTAATCAGGATTCAGGATTTGTTCTGGTTGCTGCCACAGATGCCTGCAACTTCACTGCACAAAGGATGTTGCATCACAGGCTGCTCCAGAGTTCCTGGTGGAAAGCAGTACGGATTGCCTGTGAACTATAGAATAACATGCTCTTGCATACTGAAAATTACCTTTCCAAGGAGGTAAGCCCTTGCTAAAAAAGCCTGAGCAACAAAAGCTTCATCTCTTTGTATTTGAACTTCCTGGGAGTATGCTCAGAACCCACCAATGGGGAGACACACCAAATGTTTGCAGTGCCTTTTGTTCACAGGATGCCAGTGAAAGGGGAAGAATGTTATCTGGCTGAGGTGCGACACAGACAGGAACAATCACCCCAAGAATTCCCATACAAACGTTTCCATATGACAGAAGGGTAAGTGAAACGATCAGCGGTTCCTCTTCTTGTAGAGTTCTCTGCAGCAAGGGCAGGGATGCACTTGGGCATTGAACCAGCTGACCCTACACCAGCAACAAGCTCTGCAAGTGTTCACCAAGTCCTCTTAAAACTCTTTGGCATCAAAGGTGCCTTTTCTGACAGACACGGTTCTGTGCCAGAATGCCTTTTGGTGAGGGAGGCTGTACCCAAATACCATTCCTTTGGTTCAAAGGCTCCTGGCTATTTCATCCTCCACCTCCGGTATTCAGCCTCTCCTAAATCCAGCTCTCCCCATCGTTCCATCACGTATCCAGCCCTTCTCTCCGGGCAGCCCGCGTCCCTCCCGGGAGGCCCACACATTAGCTACCTCGAGTCTGCTTCCCAGCAAGGCCTCAGAAGAGGGTGCCGCCGGTGCGCCAGGGCAGAGCCCCGCTGGCACCCTCCCGCGCTCCGAGTTACAGCCTGGCTTCATCCTGCAAGAGCACCCCGCGGGGGGCCCTCTTCCCGAGGGGACCGCTCCCGAGCTGGGGAGCCCGGCCTCCAGGCGGGCAGGCGAGCGACCCCTCCCCGCGGCGTGTCGCCGTTTCCCCTCTTCCCTTCCATGCGCCCCGCGGGGGACGGCTCGGCCCGGCGGGACCCCGCGCCGCACCAGCCCCGGGGTGTGTGTGTGTGGGNGTGTTGTTGGGGGGGGGGGGTCTCACCTTGGGCAGGTCGGCGGCGCCCCGGATCCTCTGCGCCACCCGCTCCCCCTCGGGGTGGATCCTGCCCACATGCCGCCACATCCGCTCCCAGGTGGGCTCGTCCACCGGCAGCCCGCCGCGGTTGACGAAGAAGGGAACGCCGCCGTCGCGGAGATCCTCCTCGCCCTCCTCCTCCTGCTGCTCCTCGTCCCGCGGCGCCGCCGCCGCCGCCGCCGCCTCGCCGGACGGGGGGCGCCTGGCGGCAGCCGCGGCC
>VZTU01004082.1:52271-75172 GCA_013400835.1 Zapornia atra
GAGAGGAGAGGAGAGGAGAGGAGAGGAGAGGAGAATGGGGATCGGGGATCGAGCCCTGCTGGGTGGTAAAGCCCCACTGGTGGTGAGGGTGGGTTTCCACACTGAGGAACAGAAGAGCTGGGATAAAATTGCTGGGTGGGAAGTGATGAGTGGCAGGGAAGGTAATTGGGGAGCCCCTGTTTTGACTTAGCAGGTGGCACAAAGTGGGTCTTGCTGCTCTCTGGGTGTGCCCCATGAAGTGTGTCTCATGGGAGAGGCCCAGCAGAGCTCTTCTGCCTGGAGAGCTGCAAAGCACATCTTTAGATAAGGTCTGGGGAATGCACCACAAATGGAAGACTGTGCTCTGCTCTGCCTGCATTGTGGTTCTCTGTTTCAGCCCTTCTCTAGTGTGGTGAAGTGCTCACCTGTGATGGGGGGGTTCTTCCCAAAACACGAGAGCTGTGGAAGCCTGTTCTTGTCCAGTGTGTTTCTGGTACAATGGCTGTGTCTTTTCCTGTAGGTTTCTGGTAACGTCTTGCCATGGGCAGGACCTGCTGGCTGTGCTTTCTCCCCACCCTGTAATATTAATCCACGTTGAGAGCTCTAGTATAATAGAAAGGTGTCCTTTAATTTAAGCCCTGATTAGTAGAAGTGTGTGCAAAGTAACAGGTTAGCTGTTGAGGAAACTGCCAAAGAGCCTCTTGAAATGCTTGCATTTAGCACTCCAAACACAAAGGGCTTGTCGTTTAGCATCAGTGTGGGGAATGAGGGAAATACATCCTTGGTCTGGTTGCCATGGGATTTGATGTGTCCTGAAAAGTGGGAATACCCTTTATGGAGTCTGGCAGAGGATATCAGAGAGAAATGCCTTTTCTTGTAATGCTCTGTGGGCAGATTTTCACATGAGATAATTTCTGTGGGCGAAATGCTTGAACACAGCATCTCTATTGAACTTAGTGTTGCCCAAATTGCTGAAAGGTTGACTTCCTTTCTGGAGAATTAAGCTAAATGCATGTCCCTGCTTCTGCCTTCCAAACAAATCACTGGCATTGCTTCAATCAGCATACATTGACTTCTGTAATGTTAAGCATATACTTCCTCACTGAATAAGGATTTTTCACTTCAGTGGGGACCTTAAGCAGCGCTGATTTATTACCAAGGGTGTTAGTGTTGTGGTTGTCTTTGCCTTTTACCTGTGGGAAAGTGGAGATCAGTGAAAGATGACTCCTTGTATCTAAAAAGGCAGTAAAGTCTGTGGTTGGAATCCCTCTACAGCCCCTGTTGGGAAACATTTTGTAAGAAAAGTTCATATCCTCCCATGTTTTCAGTCCCTTCTTCCTCAGTGATCCCCAAGTCTCCTACAGACACAGGACTGGAAGTGTGCCAGTCATGTAAGGCCAGTGCACAGGTATGTTGGGGAACATCACCTGCATTTTGGTTGAGTGGCAGGTATATTTCCAGTAACAGCACTGGGGAAAGGACAGGGTGAAGAAGCTTTAAATAATTCTTTTAGAGCTGTATTACATCCCCTGACTGAAGCTAAGCACAGGCACAAGGCTGCTGGTTTCAGTTTTGAGCTCCAGCCGTAATTCAGTGTTGGCAGTTGCCTTCTAAACCTCATCTTACCTATCTGTAAGAGGGAAATGCTAATAACCCTGCCTTGCAGCCAGAGATTTTGTGAAGTCTACTTGGCATTATTGGCATGTTAACAGTTATTTTTTTTCCTAAACATGAAAACAATGTGTTATAGTAGAAATGAAACACAGTCCTTGTATCTTTGATGCTTTGAAATAGATTCTCAAATCTCAGTTGGAGAAAACGTAGCTGATAATCATGAGCAGGCTTCAAAATAAGGCTTGTCAGGGAATTGTTGCTTCAGTTTGTATTAGTTAATTATTAGTCACTGTCCCTCCCTTCTGCCCATCACTTTCAATAACCTTGCAACAGCAAGGGATCAATATTTGAAGGTAATAACCTGGCACTACACTTTTGTTTAGCTGAGAAAGAATAGAGCACAACCATGGTGAGTGAGCCAGTCCCTGCAGAGGGGACTGAACGTACCTGAGGTGACAGCAGAGGACAGAGACTTTGCTGCCTCTTCTGTGAAGGTGGTGTTTCTTTGTCTGCAAGTGTTGTTACCTGTGGCACCAGCTGTGCAATGGACACTAAACACTGCCTCTAATTTCTGACAGCAGATTATTGTGACTAAGCTGATAAGGGACCAGAAGACCATTCAATTTTTATTTAATAACAGTATAAAACTTTCCTTTTTCTATGCTCTGTAGAGAAAGGCCATGCAGATGCTCTGTGAATCATGCCTGAGATTGGTTTAAATGAGGGCTTTGCTAAAACAGAGTTAAGATCTGCTGTTAGTGAAAGAACAAAATAACATTGATAAAGGATTGAAATCAAGTCAGATCTACTTTGAGTAAAGACATTGTTTCCTAAGATAGAAAATATTTGGTAAAACTATTCAAGTGGTGTAAAGAGCACTTGAAAAATAAATTACCTTCTCTGTTCTCCTGGGCCAGTTGTGAGTTTTGCCTCTATTGGAGGGGCTCCAGAACTTGTTTCTGTAAACATGGATAGTGGTGGTGTTGACTTTCTGTTTTGTAATGACTGTTACATTTTGATTAATATTTCTTTAAATTTCTGTCAATCTTTGCCTGTATCTTTTTTTAAACCTTCAAAAGCATCAGACTGTTCTTTAAGCAGTGTCTTTGTGAAGTTTGCATAGGAGCAATTAAAATGATTACCAGAGATTTCTAGTTCTTGATCTCAATTTTAGGGTGTTCCTTCCATAGTTTAGTTAACATGCATTTTCTTAGTGTGAACTGGAATCCTCCATGTAATACTAAATGTTGCTCAGAGCATGAAGAGGGGTTGTGGTGTCTTTATCTTGGTTTAACTCTTTGTGATCTAAGCCTTTCTGTGCTGTTAACTTCCATTCTGCAGCCATTTGAAGAGTGGGTTCCCTTTCCTGTATTCCTGCAAGAGCTCTGTGAAAAGCCTCATGTGACAAACTAGCATCTTTCTGAATTGTAGAATGGTTTGGTTTGGAAGGGACCTTAAAAGGTCATCTAGTCTAAACCTTCCACCCCACCAGCAATGAGCAGGGTCATCTTCAGCTAGATCATGTTGCTTAGAGCCCTGTCCAGCCTGACCTTGAATGATTCTGTGGTTTAGAGCTGATCCAGCTTTTGGAAGGAGGATCCTACATGACCTGTTAAAATCCCTTTCTTGTGTGCCTGAAAATCAGTGGCCTAAAATATTGACCACTGAAGGTGGGGAGAGTTTTTGCTGATATGAAGGACTAGCTTGATGGGGAAGTAAACTCAAGTCACTTCCACGAATGACCTTTGCTCATGAAAACAGCCTCTTGGATTCCAGTTACTGCACTTAAATGAGAGAAATAATGTGTATCAGGGGGGGAACATCAGAGCAGAGTGCTTTAATGGAAGTTTTCTTTGTAGTATCTTCTTTACACAGTATGCAAACTATCTTTTTCAAGTGTTTGATTTGGTGGCTTGTTTGGGGTTTTTTTTTAAGTGTCTCTCAGTTACAGGGCTGAAATTAATGTTTTAACTGGTATTTTTAGTTTCTGTGGTGTTTCCTTTATCTCTGTTTAGTTTTCTTCAGCTCACTACTGTATTCCCTTTAGCCTGTTCACACAAATGCCATCCTGTGCAGTGAAAACCCCCATGAGACCAGTACACTGCTGAGCAGTATGCATATGCTGCAGTAGATCATTGCCCAGAGCAGCAGTTCTACCTTTGCCCCTAATTCAGCTCTCACCTTGTTTCTAATCAGGACTATCTCTGAAGATAATAGCAAAGCTTCTGTTATTTGATTGCAAAGCCCATGTAGCCTTTAGCCTGCCTGGAAGATTGATTGGCAGAGCAGTGCCAGAATAGCCTTGTTCTGTGGGCAGTTAAGAGCAACTTTGTTGGACACTGATACAGTGACTCCACACTCTTTCCTCTTTAGGTGCAGTCATACTGATTACTCTTACTGTGTAGATCAGATCTAAGACTTGGATTCAATCAAGCTATCCAATGACAGCAAGGATTTGTGAATCTTCTGCATTTATCTTCCTTTATCATTGGCCTGTTGAGTTGTCATGTAACCCAGCACGTTGTGGTGTGGCATTCCCTGTCCTCTGGTGGATGAGAGACTGAACATGAGCCAGCAGTGGCTCTTGCAGCTCGCAAGGCCAATGGGATCCTGGGCTCCATCAGCAGAGGGGTGGCAGCAGGGACAGGGAGGGGATTGTCCCTCTCTGCTCTGCCCTCGGGAGGCCCCATCTGGAGTCCTGTGTCCAGAGCTGGGGCCCCCAATACAAGAGAGATGTGGAACTGTTGGAGAGGGGTCAGAGGAGCCACGAGGATGATGAGAGGGCTGGAGCAGCTGCCCTACAAAGAGAGGCTGAGGGAGCTGGGCTGGTTCAGCCTGGAGAAGAGAAGGCTGCGGGGGGACCTCATTGCAGCCTGCCAGTCCCTGAAGGGAGCTTATAAGCAGGAGGGGATTCAGCTTTTTAAAAGAGCAGACAATGGCAGGACAAGGGGGAATGGATTAAAGCTAAAGGAAGGAAGGGTTAGATTAGATCTTAGGGGGAAGTTTTTTACAGAGAGAGTGGTGAGGTGCTGGAACAGGCTGCCCAGAGAGGTGGTGGATGCCCCATCCCTGGCAGTGTTCAAGGCCAGGTTGGATGGGGCCCTGGGCAACCTTGTGTAGATCCAGGCCTGGAAGTTGGTGTCCCTGCCTGTGGCAGGGGGGTTGGAGCTCTCTGATCCTTGGGATCCCTTCCAACCCAGACCATTCTAGGATTCTATGATTCTCTCTGTCACACGATCGATACACCAGCCATGCATCGTCTGACACGTGGAGGTTCACACAGTGGGCCTCAAGAAGGCTGAAATGTTTGGACTCAGTGGAATGAGGTGAGGACTGCAGGTGGTGATTGGAACTTGACAACCAGAGGGTTTTATTTGGAGTTCTTCATAATAACGCTGCTTGATGAAAGGGACGTGGAGAGGGCTTGGGTGTGGAGTTTCAGGGTTGGGAAGGGACGCAAACAGCCCATCAGCTTGTATGTTTTGTGCCACCCCAGCTTAGGGGCAGGGTGTGAGACCAAAAGCTAAAGTTTTGGGTTGTGTGCAGAGCTGGTATCTGAAGATTACCCCAAATAGGGAACAGAAAAAGCACAATGATACCTAGGTGACAAGTAGAAGAACTGGGAGTAGAAAGACTTTCTGAAGCTCAGCTACCTCCTTCAGACAAAGACCGTAGGCTGACACAGCTTCACCCCAACTTCAGTGAAAGGAAGTTGAACAGATAACAGGTATAAAGTATCCTACCTAGTTGGGGAGGAAAAGGGGCTTTGTTTTCTGAAAAGAGTGGTAAGCTCCAGTTCTAAGAGTCACAGAAGAGTTATTACAGCTTACCAGATAAGTACTAAACTGACATAACTCAGTTAGACCTGAAGTTACACTAGCAAAAAATTGTGGAATGTAAAATCAGATACACTTATTTTCAATTTAAAGTTAATTATCTTCTCCAGTGAGCTTTTGGATAAAGCAAGAAGGTTCTTTTATCATAACATTCTTAATTTCCTTTCTGTCTGATATTTTTTTCTAGAGTTTGTGAGGAAACAGGCTTCCAAAACAACCTTTTTCCTGTTCTACACTGGTACAGAAGAGACACTTGTGAATGATTTAACTGGAACCAGAATGAGTACACCAACATGCAGGGTATTTATCTAGTTTTTATTTTTTTAAGAACTGCTGTCAAATTCCAACAGTACCTGGTGTGAAATAGAAATTTAAACATTCAGTTCTTGCATCCACACAGGTGTGCTGACCTTGGGCTATAATGTGAGTCTTTCTTATATGGGTCAGAGTGAACATTCAGTTACACAAACAAAAGACACTACTCCCAGATTAGCCAAGCCAGGAACTTACTTTGAGCTTTAGGTTCAATTCCCTGTGCCAAGTCTAGTCATGCATGCTATTTGAACTTCAGTCTGTCTTATTGACTCTGCAGATCACCAGTACAGTCTGGAATTGGTGCCTATCTCTTTTGGTTTAATCAGAAAAGTCCTGTTGAACCTGAGTAGTCACCTTTCTTAGGATAAATTTGCTTTTCTTCAAGATATTTCAATAAACTTGCATGTCTCAAGAGTAAAGGTATTCCCTCAAGAGATTTTTAATTATTTTCTTGGTCAATTTTGTTTTGAGCAGTTTTCTGTTCACAACTTGGTCTTTAGTGCTTCCAGTTTTAACTTTATCATTTAGTGGTAAGGGGTTTTTTTTCTGAAGCTTGGGATAAAATTGCAGCAAATAAATGTTGAAGTGCTGCTTGCATTTGAGATCTGTGCTGCATTCCCTCCTCTCTGGTACCCTGCTCTGCCTGTGCTTCCCTGGTGGTTTTGTTTGTATGCCTGCAGCATCCCTGCAAAACATGAAAGTGCTACTCTTGCCAACAGAGAAATAAGATGGACAATGTAAGCACGTGCTTTTGCTGTAGGTGAAAAGATACCTGAGCAGGCTGTGTGATCACTGACCTTGTCAGTGACCAGTACAGTCAGTGGAGTGAGCCACCTCTGTGCAAGGATACCTGAGTGTGCGAGTGCTGACAGGTTCATATGAGTCCAGCAGTGCTGTGCCACGTGGGGTTCCTGGCTTGGGAACCTGTCTGCTGTGAGGTGTGAGCTTGTCCTGAATGAGATTTTTCCTCAGCAGCAAGCCAAACTGCTTTAATTTTATTTCTAGGCCACAGGAATTGTAAATGAATAGGAATTCTGTGCATCTGGAAAGAGTTCTTCCATATTTTTTGGAAAGTGGGTTAATTCCTCTAACATGATTTGTTTGGGGGACTGGAGAGAATTGTTTGGAATGGGATTAGTTATGCAGTTTTTCACTGTTGGAAATGCAAATAAAATTTTGATGCTTCAGGCTTCCACCTTGCTTTTCTCTTTTGAAGTTAGAGTAGGAATGCATCCATCTGCCCTATCACATCATAAACTGAAAGGAAGTGCTATACTTCTATTAATGTTCTTCTAATACATTCCTCAAATTTTTCATTGTAGAAACAGGATTTTATCTGTTAAGACATAGCATGATCTTTTTGTCAATGTGAGTCTCCTGGTCCTTGATTCACCCCCCTTATTAATGTGTAGTCCTGTCGTGCCCAAATTATTAACTGACAGCAATGTGAAGATGGTGTAAATTTCTTGTGCTCTCTGCTGTGTGGAAGCATTCTCCTGGTTGCACAACCCATTAATCAGTAGCATTCTATCCCCTCATTGAAAGCAAGGTAGGTGTGAGGCAACAGAAGTGTTAGTGTGTGCAGAGACAGGGTATCCCTGACCCCCAAATCCCCCCTTTTGCCTTAGAGGCATCAACACTAAATGTAGAGAATTGCTGCAAAACTCCATGTGCCATTTTAAAAATTGAATTTCATTAAAATTTCTTGTTGGGGGAAAATTCTCTGACTGAAAATTGGAAAAGCTTGTGGAGAGACCTAAGCCTTGAAAAACATGGTAGGAGTTGGCAGCACTTCCTTCTCTGAACTGAGCCTCTGCAAACTCCTGAGTTACATGTGCTGTAAGAAAAGGGACCAGAGAGACTGCACTGTGCTTGAGTTGAGAGTGTTTTTGCACCACCTGTTTGTTAAAATGTGCTGAGTTTTGAAGAGCTAAATGTGAGTTGATACAGAGCTAGGGAATTAAATGTTCAAGCTGGAGATGCTCAGACAAGGTGATTTCTAAATGGGATATTTATTATTGGCTTATTTTCTCTTGCCTATAAGTAAAATATAGGCCCTTAATAAAAGAAAATGCACTTGCCAATATGAAAGTAGTCTAGAATATAACTCTGGGGTTTTTTTCCAATATAAAATGTTTTTTGTCTCTGCTTTCTTCTCCTACATGTCTCCTTGCTTAGAGAAAAGCTAGCACATTAGGATGCCAAACAAAGGCCAGAAAACAATGCACAGGAAGTATTCTGAAGAGAATCCCAGTCAAATTATGATAAATCTAGCCCTATCCTTAAAGAATTTTACAATGCACTTCTTCACTTTACCCTGGTTTGCTGAAACCTGCTAATTTCATAGTAACAATACTGTGAAAGTAATCAGTATGCTTTTTTTGTTTGGGTAGATACCATATTGAATGTGCTTCATGCCACACAGAGCCATCTATTCATACAGGGGAGAGCATTTTTTCTTGCAGATATTGAAGGTAGGGTTGAGTTTATATGGGAATTAAGGTGTGGGAGCTGATTGGTTTTATAGCTATCTCTGGACTAAGCAGACCCTATAGTCCCTTGGAAAATGTATGAGGAGTATACTGCAGGGCTCAAGGCTCATGCTCAGGGAGTATAATGGACTCTTCAGAAGCTCAAGAGATGCTGCTTTCTACCCAAGTTGTTAACTTTGTAAGTGTCTGAATTGGAAATGAATTAGTTAATAAGTCTCTACTTATATCTATGGAGAATATATTTTTCACCCTCTCCAACTGGAAGCAGTGCTCCAAAACACTATAACCTGCCACTTGAAAGCTTATTTTTTTTCCTTCAGGCTTTATGAAGAAGCCATGTATGTGAAAGCTTTGTCAGATTTGACCATTTAACTGTTTCTCTCTAGAGTGACTATTTAGCTTTTTTCCTGGGTAAAAACGTTCCAGATTGTAGAATCTGTTACAGAGAACTAAACGTGAGGAGTGGCATCTAGTGGTTAGGAGTGAAAACGTGCATAATTAATTTATTTTTCCCCCTCAGGATGGTGAAAAGTAAAGCATTTCCTAATAAATGGCCTGGTATTCACTTAGAATTTATAAAGCTTTGAATTTAGTCCTGATTTCTGATGAATTCAGGTTTTTCTGTGTGCTGTCAGCCTTTGGTAAGCAGTAACTTTCTGGCTTGATGACTGGTGCCAAGGAGTGAGTTTGCCTGACACCAAGACTTGGTTACTCTTGAGAATTTCTGATGTCTTCCTGTCTCTGTTTTAATTGTTTATTGGATTTTATACATCTTTTTACATCACTACCTCTTTCCCACAACCATAATGACTTTAGGATCATGTGGCTTTATGATTTTTTTTCTAAGGTGTTGGAGGTGGGTGGTCATCCCATGAAGAGCTCAGTTGTGAGAAAACATTATTTGAAAATAAACTGATCTTGGCAAAGATCATCTGTTTCCATATGTTGAGAACCTCTCTCATTTATTGCTCTCAGTATTAGAAGAGTTGACACTGTTCACTCCACTGGGAAGGATTCTAGTCCTGGATGAGACTTATAGCATCCAGCCCAGGTCTCTGCTAGATCAGGCAATCTTGTCAGATGGATTCTAAGAGTACAAAATAGATTATACCTGTATGATGCCTGGTGGAGGAAATGGTTGGATTTAATACATTCTTTCCTGTTGTAATATCCAAGGACTCATTTTCTGGGCTACTGGACCAGTGTAACAAATCTTCCTGTCAAATACTTATGGACAAATTCCAGCTGTCCAGTTCCCACTGAAGCAGGAGCTAGATAAAATCTCTATCACTCCAGCTCAGTGCTTGGCTTCTTGTGTTATACAACACTATGATTTCAGGTTAAATTTGGAATGCCAAGAAATGAGGTAGTATATGGTCATATTTTATGAATCTCTGAAATGAAAAATGTACCTTCCCACTGGCCTGGCAGGCTACTGAGAGAATGGAAACAGATTATTTCCTCAGGCTTAAGAAAGGAGTGGGCTCCACTGAAATGAAACTAGTCTCTCTCTTATCTGACTTCCTAGGAAGTCACTAGTATAGTCAGAAATCCCCCCACCCATCCATAATAGCATGAAGTTGGGTAAGTTGATGGGTTAAGTTTAGACTAGCAGCCACTGAGTTGAGACAATAATTAAAGTAATATGGCAAATCTTGTGCTCCAGAAGCTTTTGGGATGTATAGTATATAAATACATATGTAGCTATGGAAAACTCTGGGAAAAGAGGAGGAATTTAATACCCATGAGGAGCAGTAGCTGTGTCAGCCTGAGTCTCTGATTTGGCCTTGGATACATCCAGATAAGTCTACCTAGGTTTGTTTCCTTTCAGTTCTTCAGGGGTGCAGAAATGGAGAGGGGAAGATAAAGGAATGTGTGGCAGAAGTGCTGGGTGTTAGTCACAGCTGCAGGGTCTGAAAGGAGAAGGAAGGAAACAGGTGAAATCTGTTGTGCTCAGAAGAAGTCAGCATGTATTTGAATGCTAGCAAATGACTTCAAAACTCTGTGCTCTCATGCTGTGACAAAAGGCCAGGCTTGTCTTTGTTATGAAGCTATAAGGTGAGTTTATTTGGATGCAAATTCCGTGGAGAAATCTGTACTACCACAGGGACAAAGCTCAGTGCCATCACTGAGTTCCTCTGGGGCAAGGAGTGTTAGGGACAGGAGCTGCACATAGGGAAGAGCAGCAAAGGAATCATCCCCAAACTTTCCAGTTTGAGATGTGACAGAAACCATTCTGAATTTAGATTCAGCACAGGTAGCAGAGCTTGTTCAAAATGTATGCCTATTGAATTCCAACTTCACATGTTTTTCAAGTGTGGTATGTGATACAACAGCAGTTGCAGGTAAAGCCACACCAACTGCTTTTCCTGCAGTGAGTCAGGCCTCTTACCCCTATAGCACCAATGCCCTTTCTCCAGCCATGGCTTGGTGCATAAAAACATGCAAAATGTCTTCTTGTGTCAAACCTGTGGCTCCCCTAGACTACTATTTCTTCCTCAGGTGGTAACAGCAGACAATGCTATGTGGGGCTAGGACAGGATCTTGACTGTTTCATGTTGTGTATTCCCCTCATTCTTTCCTAGCATCCACAGCCATTGGATTAGGATTGCTAGGAGGTGCACTTGTGCACCTAACCTGTTTTGGAACCAAATGAATTCTCTTTGTATAGCCTGCTCTTTTTATCTAGCCTGCTGATATTATTGGTCTCAGTCCCATGAGGCCAGAAATTCTCTGCTTGCTGTGTTTGTAAAGGAAAATTAACTGCTTTTGTCCTTTTTAAACCTATCTTGGGCATCGAGTCGCTGCCCATGCTTCTAGTATTGCAAGGTTGGGTGAGTAGCAGTCCTGCTCTCACTTTTTCCACTGCCTTCATGATTTTGTAATTCTCAGTTGTATCCCCCCTCAGGCTGCATGTCTCCAAATGACAGAGAGAAATCTCTCCTCATAGTGCAGCTGCTCCATCCTCTACATTCCTGTTGCACAATTCACGTGTTTGCAGGAAACACAAGCACTTCAATGTGGATCCAAACCTCTAGCTGCATTTCCCAGCTGTCTGTCACAAGGCAGAGTTGGCTGCTCCATGAAAGCAGCCAGAGTGATCTCAGCATAACTGTTTTTTGAGACCCTTCTATTTGACCTTTATAAAAATTGTAGCAAGCAGATTCCAAGAACGCTTGGGGGTTGGATGGCAGCAGCTTTCTGTGTGTGTGGATGGAGACTGGCCAATTCACAGCCATCCCTAGGAGAATGTCTAGCTTTTCCTTGGCCTGAAACCAGCAGTTACAAAAGGCTTCAATAGCTTTGCATGTGGAGTTTCTGGTCATTTGGGTTACAATGTGGCTGGTAACCCATTCATAGTTTTTGCAGTGGTTATTGAGTGTCTCAGTGGTGAATGAATAGAGTTGTTTTTCATTTCCTGGTGGTTAGTACCCTTCCTGTAGGTGACAGGATATCCAAAGTGAGAATGTGGCCAGCTGCAGGGCAGATACAGTTAGCAGCCACACTTAGTCACTTGCACTGATTTTGGCCAGAACACTGATGCCCTCCTTGAGAAGTGGCTCTTCAGTGGAAGTAGATGCTGCCTGCTGCATCAATCTGCTCACTGAAAAGGGTGGAGATTATCTTCAGGTGGTGTGGTTATGGTGGTTCTTATATGTCACTATTCTTGACTTCTAGCATCTTATTACAGATTAAATTGTCTTGGTTTACTGAGACTAATCCAGATATTGTTTTTAATGATAAATTGATGAGTTACTTCTTTCACAGATGACTGAGTAGCTCTTCTTGAGACCTGTGTTGAGCAAAGATCCTTTTTTTCAGTTTTCAGTCCTGTAACTGATTTCACTGGATAGGGAAGGATGAAATGTTTACTTTTATTATAATTGTAAGAATTAAAGGGAGTTAAAAAAAGATAACTAAGGTTAACACTTGATCTAACTAAACAAGTATGACTATATAGTCTGGTAAGCAGCAGGCTGCTTTTTTTCTCTTTTAATAAAGATTTTAAAAATGGAATGAGAGCAAGTGTTGCTTTTGGATATTAATAAAAATTACTGACTGTGTCCACCTGCTCTCATCTTATTGCTGATTTTTGGCATATTCATGTGTAAATACTGTGAGCTGCTACAGTTTTGTGTTGTGGTGACCCTACTTGAGTAAGGCATGGGGCACACTTTTGCTTAATATTCTATACACACAGTGCTATGAGGCCTGCAGCACCTTTTCTGGGTACATTCTGTATTGGAGTGTCTTCCTCTCTCTTAATAATACTTCCCAGAGTCAATCTTCCACATCTCTAGCTGCTGCATTTTCTCTGTCAAGAATGAAACCTCACTCCTCCTCTGCACCAAATGGTGTCCTGGAAACTTCATAGGTCAAAATAAGTGGTGACTATATACCAGAACAAGCTCTTACAGACAGCTAGTGAAGAAGGACCTGGGGGTCCTGGTTGATGACAGCTTGGCCATGAGCCAGCAGTGTGCCCTGGGGGCTGAGAGAGCCGATGGGATCCTGGGGGGCATCAGGAGGAGTGTGGCCAGCAGGTCGAAGGAGCTGATCCTCCCCCTCTGCTCTGCCCTGCTCAGGCCCCACCTGGAGTATTGTGTCCAGTGCTGGGCTCCCTGGGATAAAAAAGACAGGGATCTCCTGGAGAGAGTCCAGAGAAGGGCTACAAGGATGATTAAGGGCCTGGAACATCTCCCCTGTGAGGAAAGGCTGAGAGAGCTGGGACTGTTCAGCCTGGAGAAAAGAAGACGAAGGGGGGACCTAATTAGTGTTTATAAATATCTTAGGCAGGGGATGCAGGGGGAATTGGCCAGCCCCTTTTCAGTGTCTGTGGGGACAGGAGAAGGGGCAATGGCTGCAAGTTGGAGCACAGGAAGTTCTGCACCAACCTGGGGCAGAACTTTTCCCCAGTGAGGGTGAGGGAGCCCTGGGACAGGCTGCCCAGGGGGTGTGGAGTCTCCTTCTCTGGAGAGATTCCAGCCCCGTCTGGACGCTGCCCTGTGCAATATGAGCTGGGGAGCTGCTTTGGCAGGGGGGTTGGACCCCAGGAGCTCTCCAGGTCCCTTCCAACCCCTGTGGTTCTATGAATAAACACATGTGAGGTTGGTATACCACCAATATAGCATCTCTTGTTCTCAAAACACTTTCTACAGACAATCTCAAGAACTGAAATTGTCACCATAAACTGTGGACTCCGCAGGGATACTGTTTTTATAGTGAATGCTAATCTTCCTTCCCATAAACTCTCACTGTTTTTATTTATTCCTCTCTCTCCCCTTTTTTTTTTTCCCCTTAACAGAAGTGCACAACATTCCTTCTTCACAGGTACCAGCTGCTTTTTCTCTTGGATGCTTTGGCAATACCTCTCTAAGTAAATGCAGAATTCTTGCTCTCAATATGAACTCAGAAAGGATTTCTGTTCTTGAAGGTGGTTGGGTTTTTGTTTTTTTCTCCCCCCCCACCCTCCCCAGCTATTGTGCTTGGTCTTTTAAAGGCTACTACACACTGGTATACAAACTCAGAATCTGTCTTGCAGTTACAGCAATGCTAATGCTGGAAGAAAAAAGGGTGACTCGAGGCAACTGCTCCCTCTGCTGTGTAATCCTCCTGCCAGGAGCCCTGCAGTTGCAGTACTTGGGTTTATTTTTTCTGTGACACAGTTATGTTGTTGGGAGTTGAATCCTTGTGCACAGCAGAAATTTTGAGATCTTCAATACTTAAGTATCTTTCTTCAATAACAAAATTTCAATAACAAAACGCTGTTTACTTGCATTTTTATGTTTATAAATATTAGCATAAAAATTCTGTAACAGTAAAACCATAAAATATTTCAAATATCACAAGTTATCACATTTGTCCATCTTTTAAATGCTGTCTTTCTAGGCTTTTGGTTTTATGAAGTGACACTACACAAGAGCTCTTCTTATTCAAATGAAAATGTCCATTGCTTTTCAGCAGGTTTTCATGTGCAGTAAATACACTGTGACTTCAGCACTTTCCATGCAGCATAGGCAGTGTTAATAACATTCCTCACTGCTATCTATGTAGCACAGATGGAACTAACAGGCCAACAACTCCTTGGTGGTGGGGTGTTTTGTGGTGTGTGTGGGTTTTTTTTTGGGGGGGGGCGGGTTGTGTGTTGGTTTAGGGGGCGTTGTTGATGGTTTTGGTTTGGGTTTTTTAGCTTTTATGGTTTTTATCTTCCTTCTGGGAAAACCTTTTTCTTAAAGGATATACAAGTGTGTGGTATTGTTAATGAGACTCCTGTGGCAGACGAGGAAAAGGGAAGCAGCATTCCTTGGAAGGTCATGCAGCAATTACTTGAGCTCTTGAAACCTGGGCCCGGGGCAACCTAATGAGGGTCAACACTGCCAGGTGTCAGGGGCTGCACTTGGGCCAGAAGAATCCCAGCCATAGATACAGACTGGGAGAAGAGCTCCTGGAGAGCAGCACTGCTGAGAAGGACTTGGGGATTGTGGTGGGTGAGAAACTGAACATGAGCCAGCAGTGGCTCTTGCAGCTCGCAAGGCCAATGGGATCCTGGGCTCCATCAGCAGAGGGGTGGCAGCAGGGACAGGGAGGGGATTGTCCCTCTCTGCTCTGCCCTCGGGAGGCCCCATCTGGAGTCCTGTGTCCAGAGCTGGGGCCCCCAATACAAGAGAGATGTGGAACTGTTGGAGAGGGGTCAGAGGAGCCACGAGGATGATGAGAGGGCTGGAGCAGCTGCCCTACAAAGAGAGGCTGAGGGAGCTGGGCCGGTTCAGCCTGGAGAAGAGAAGGCTGTGGGGGGACCTCATTGCAGCCTGCCAGTCCCTGAAGGGAGCTTATAAGCAGGAGGGGATTCAACTTTTTAAAAGGAGAGACAATGGCAGGACAAGGGGGAATGGATTAAAGCTAAAGGAAGGAAGGGTTAGATGACATCTTAGGGGGAAGTTTTTTACAGAGAGAGTGGTGAGGGGCTGGAACAGGCTGCCCAGAGAAGTAGTGGATGCTCCGTCCCTGGCAGTGTTCAAGGCCAGGTTGGATGGGGCCCTGGGCAACCTTGTGTAGCTCCAGGCCTGAGGTTGGTGTCCCTGCCTGTGGCAGGGGGGTTGGAGCTCTCTGATCCTTGGGGTCCCTTCCAACCCATGCCATTCTATGATTCTAGGCAGATCCCCACTGAACTCTTGCAAGTGCCTTGTCCTGGTATTTGTGAACTGGCTTATCCTAGTGAAGCCCAGCTTCAGCATGCTTCGAAGATGAAGATACGCTCTTTATTCTAGTAGAGGCTTGATCCATAAACTATTGTAGAGATAGAGACAGTGGCCTTAAAAATTGACTGCATCTATTCTAGTACTTTGTTTCTGAGTAGTAGTGTGCTTTTAAAGCAGATCCCATTGCTCTCACTTACTGCATACTGTTTCATCTTACAGGGTGTGCAAACAGCATATGAAATCCTTTGGGAAAAAAATGTGGTTCCAGTTATGTACCAGATGCCACCAACCCATGAGGACTCACAGATGTCTGAAGCAAAAGTTGGTTTTCATTATTGCAAAGCCCTCCACTGTGTCCTGAACAATGCTGTACCATTAGAAGGCGCTCAAACTACAGGGAATACTTGTGACATAGAATCATAGAATGCTTTGGGTTGGAAGGGACCTTTAAAGGTCATCTAGTCTTACTGCCTGCAATGAGCAGGGACATCAGGTTCCTCAGAGTCTTGTCCAACCTGACCTTGATTTTTTTGAGAGATGGGGCACCTACCACCTCTCTGGGTGATGTGTTCCAGTGTTTTACCACCCTCCTAATAAAAAAGGTCCTCATTAAATTTAGTCTACATTTACCCACTTGTAGTTTAATACCATTATCCCTTGTCCAATTACAAGAGACACAGTGTGGTCACAGCCTCCTTCAGATGCATCCACCTGCTCTGGTGTGGGGTCCTGTATGGGCTGCAGGTGGGTCTCAGCTCCACCACCATCCTCCATGGGCTGCAGGGGGACATCCTGCCTCAGCATGGGCTTCTCTATAGGCTGTAGGGAAATCTTTGCTTCACCTCCTGGAACACCTCCTCTGCCTTCTCCTTCCCAGATCTTTGTGACTGCAGCAATTCCTCTGTATTTTCTTTCTCTTCTCTCTGGCTGCAAGAAGCTGCTACTGATTTGATTTTCCCTTCTGAAATATGTCCCCCCAGAGGTGCTACCACCATTGCCACTGGCTTGACTGTGGCTAATGGCGAGTCCATCTTGGAGCTCTCTGGCATTGGTTCTGTTGGACATGGGGAAAGCTTCTAGCAGCTTCTCACAGAAGTTACCCATGCCACCCTGCTACAAAAATCTTGCCATGCAAACCCAATACAATACTTTTTACTGAGGCTTTGGGATATCTTTGGGCTTACTGTGTTGTTGAGAGCTTTCAAATTTCCAGGGCAGGCTGGGAACTCGTGGCAGGTGAGCACAGCATACTTGTCCTTGTGTTCTACTTGGTTTATTATTATGGAATCTGGAATGAAAGAGGACACTGCAGCTGTTTTGTTTTACATCGATGGTGGGATTGAGTGCACCCTCAGCAAGTGTGGGGATGGCACCAAGCTGAGTGGTGTGGGTGACACCCTAGAAGGAAAGGAGCCATCCAGAGGGATCTTGACAGGCTGGAAAGATGGGACTGGGTGAACCTAATGAGGGTCAACACTGCCAAGGGTCAGGGGCTGCACTTGGGCCAGAAGAATCCCAGCCATAGATACAGACTGGGAGAAGAGCTCCTGGAGAGCAGACCTGCTGAGAAGGACTTAGGGATTGTGGTGGGTGAGAAACTGAACATGAGCCAGCAGTGGCTCTTGCAGCTCGCAAGGCCAATGGGATCCTGGGCTCCATCAGCAGAGGGGTGGCAGCAGGGACAGGGAGGGGATTGTCCCTCTCTGCTCTGCCCTCGTGAGGCCCCATCTGGAGTCCTGTGTCCAGAGCTGGGGCCCCCAATACAAGAAAGATGTGGAACTGTTGGAGAGGGGTCAGAGGAGCCACGAGGATGATGAGAGGGCTGGAGCACCTGCCCTACAAAGAGAGGCTGAGGGAGCTGGGCTTGTTCAGCCTGGAGAAGAGAAGGCTGCGGGGGGACCTCATTGCAGCCTGCCAGTCCCTGAAGGGAGCAGAGAAACAGGAGGGGATTCAACTTTTTAAAAGGGCAGATAATGGCAGGACAAGGGGGGATGGATTAAAGCTAAAGGAAGGAAGGGTTAGATTAGATCTTAGGGGGAAGTTTTTTACAGAGAGAGTGGTGAGGGGCTGGAACAGGCTGCCCAGAGAGGTGGTGGATGCCCCGTCCCTGGCAGTGTTCAAGGCCAGGTTGGATGGGGCCCTGGGCAACCTTGTGTAGCTCCAGGCCTGAGGTTGCTGTCCCTGCCTGTGGCAGGGGCTTGGAGCTCTATGATCCTTCGGGTCCCTTCCAACCCAGACCGTTCTATGATCTGTTTTAAATACATGAATGCCTGTCTGCAGTTAGTGCCTTTAAAGAAGCCATAGTGTATGTAACATAGCCTTGCTGGAACATCTTCCTTCACGGAAGGGGGAAGTCTCTTGTAACTTTGAAAGCTAGACCAGGCTCCTCTCACATGCATGCAATTTAGCACTACCTGATCATTATGCTTTTCCCTAAGTATCTGCCATTGGTCTCTGTTTATAGGTGCAGGCTTTGAGATGAATTGTTTAGATATCTCCATTTAGGCTAAGTGTTCTAGAGTTGAGTCTGTACTGGGGCTGCCTGTTTAGTGACTGCTAAGCAGTGTAGGAGACAAGTCGTTAGGCTAGACTGACCTTTGGTCTAACTCCGTACAGTTCTTGTACATTCCATCTCTGCTCTCTTTCTTGGGTGAATTTTGCATAATACCTTTTAGGTCAGTGTATTTCTTCTGTTTTAGTCAAAGAAGGGAAGTATTTCATTTGAAGACCCATCTCAAAGAGCTTTTTCTTTCTTTTTTTCCTTTTACTTTCCCTGCCATGAAGGTAGCCTTTCCATCTGGCTTTTCCAAGCATGAAAGGTCTATCCAGAGGGTAGATCATAACAGTGACAAGTAAAGATCCACTGTCTGGTTTTATTCACCTGCCCCATTGCATTGCTCAACAACGTCTCAGAACCAGGAAGAACATTTTTCTTCCTGTCTTAATGTGCATTTCTTTGTCTCCAGGTCCTCCTGGCTTCTTTTTAGGTGCCTGTCTTAATGGCAGAACTCAGCTCTGTAACCCCACATGCTTTGCCTCTATCAACCCATCATGTGCAGCATGTATGGGTGCAATTACATATCTCCAGTCTATCCCTCCAGCTCTAACCCTAGTACCAAACAGCTATTTGCAGCTGACTTGAACAGCTCTCATCATCCTCAACTAAGCACTGTTCTCTGCTTCCTCTCTAGATATGCAGGGCCTGCCTGTCTATACAAATGGAGAAGACATTGGAAAAGCTATTGGAAGTGCTTGAATGGATACTGACCTACTCTTGCTTCGCTCCTTATGCCAGAATCTTGAGGCAGACTCTATTGCCATGCACTGAAGTTTATAGGCTATTTGTAAGACTATAGTTTTTGTATAACATTCTCAACATATTGGAGCTAGTCATAACTTGATAGCTAGGAAGAATGCTTGTTGACAAGCCAGTAGCATACATTCTATGCAAGGGAAAGCCAGTCCCAAGCAACAGTTAATATAAGGTTTTTAGGGCACACAGCCATTTCCATTCCTCTTTGTTAATACCTATTGTCACCTTTTTTGCTGCAGTTCAGGAAGTAAGAAGTTTATTCTCTGCTGATTGGAGAGTAGTGAGGTGGAGCAGTGTGAGTAGGCCTATTGAATCTCTCTTTTGTGGGGGGATGTAGGGCAAGGAGCTGGTGGGAGCTTTGCAGGGCTGGTTCAGGTAGAAAAACATTGATGAAAATTTCACCTGGCAGAAGACTTTTGCTGCTGAATTGGCTAATTCATTTCCCCAGATCAGACCTGAACAGGACAGAAAACATTTTGAATTTAAGGGTAAGGTAATCTTACTAGTCACAAGCTCAGCTCAGTTGTTGAGGGATCAACATGGTGTGCAAAGCTAGGGAGGGCAGTGAGTAACAGGATATTACAATATAAAAACATCTAGGTGCCTAGTCTTGGCTTATTTAAAGGTTGTAAAGCTTCATGTCTTTCTGAGTCCATTAAAGTGAAACAAATGGTTGGCAGCTGGCAGAATATCAAGATCATGCATTTAAGTGCACAAATTGTTAAAATACATAGGGTAGAGTCTGGTGTGCAGAAGTTATGAGATCTTTGGGTATTGGTGCAAGCATTGTGTCTGTATGCTGAATGTTTCATGAATACAGCTTTAAACACAACATTTCTTCAGCCTGCATCATATGCAAAATTAGTGTACACCTAGGCTAGCACAGGTGGCCAGAGGGAAAGTAGGGAGCCTTAGCACAGCAGGTTGTACCCCTGACCAAAGAACTGGTTAATTTAGAGGCTATGGGAGCCCCCAGAACCTGTGAAATGTAGCAGAAAGCATGTATTCTCCTCCCTGGGAAGCTGAGGTCCTGGCAAAGAAAGCACAAGGCACCTTCTGTTGACAATGGTTTCACTGTGTGGCCGGTGAAACAGATGACTACATTCTGCTGCAGTCCTATTTTGGCATCACACCTTTTTCAGATAAGACTGAGAGCATCTTCTCCCTCCCCTCTCCCCAAATACAGTGCTCGATCTTTGTTAAATGGTGCACGTAAAACCTGGCTATTGGCTCTTCACTTGTGCCTACCCCAGTTTCCTTCTGCTTGTTGTGAGAGGCCCATGCATGATGTAATAGGGAGAGACTGTCATGTTCAGTGCTTTCAAAGGGTCTCTGCTGTTTTGCACTGAGGTAAAATCAAGGTGGGGATACTCGCTGTCATCTTAGTGGCAACTCTACTTTCATTGCCTAGTCTGAGTGTTCAACTTCTCTTAGCAGTACTGTTTCATCTTAGTTTGTGGTGGTTGTTTTTTTTTCTTGAGATCATTAGAGGGATCCAGCTGATGTTGGTCCTTACAGGTAGGCAAATACTAGGGTTAGCTCAGGATTACTCAGGCAAAATCTGAAATGACCTTATGCCTTCACTGTTGTTTTGAAACGATGTCGTGACCAAGTTGATCGAAAGATCTCCTTGCAAATAGTGAATTTGGAATGGTGCCACAAGTGAACCTGGAGCTTCTTGGCAAGAAATTGATTCCAAAACTACATTATTTTTGTCTTGATGCCTGGGAAAGCCAGAATCCAAACTCAGTGGCCTTGGTGCCTCTGAAGCAGGGATCCTTCATTGCAGCGCCGGGCACACAGGGGATCGATCGCTCCTCCCAATGTGTGCCCCCATTACAGCCAAACTTCTCCTATTGAGACAGATTAACTATACCTATTCATGAGCATGGCTAAGAAAAGGCAGGGCTATGCAAATTATTTCCAGGAAGTCATTGACATTAACTCCTCCCAGCTAGAGCATGCTCAGTGACACTCAGGGGGGCTTCTGGGGGTCTTCAGGGATGAAGGCTGGACGTCTTCCTCTCTCTCAGCTCATGCCCTTGACGTTTCTTCTCCATGCTGATCTGGGCTCCCAACACCTGCACTGACTAGTTTTTCACTGAAAACAAGATATCCTCTGTCTTTTAATTGGTCGTTAGTCTCATTATTTATGACTCCTCTATCTCCTCCTTCCTCTGGTTTCAAGGCTGTTGCACTATTATGGTTCAGTTTTGTAGCCATTTCATGAAACAGCCTATGTGATCACAGCCCAATTCTGCTCAAATTCAAAACTAATCTATTCCTAAAAACACACCAATTCTTACTTCTTTATCTTCAAGGCTGTTACTGTTGCATTGCTATGGTTAAGTTTTGCTCTGCTCTCACAAGCAGCTTACACAGTTACAGCTTTCTCTTAAACTAGTCTATTCTTAAAACTATGAAAATTCTTATATTAAAGTTGTATTAATTGTCTCTTAAGCTACACCTATACCAATCCATTCAGCATCATCACTTCTCACTGAATCAGTCTTTAGAGTGGAAGTAAGATTATAGGCATTACAAAATGCATGGAAGGAGCTCTTTGTCCATAGGATACAGATCAAGACTATTTACATTAATTACTCAAGGGATTATTTTATGTGAATAACAGTTGATGACAAGGGATGGGGCTGAGCTACCAGAGGTTTGGAGACAATTCCCTAAAGTGAAATTTGTTTTCATGTTTGCCTGACTTTGCTTAATTTCTCTTCTGAGAAAATTTTAGTGTATTCCTGTGAACAAGGGCCATGGGCACCTATTAATTGACTTCTGTGAGATCTTATTCCTTTCTGAACTTTGTTATAAAACCATTTTATTTTCAAAATTATTTTTATTACCACTGTGACTGTTTTCAGTATGGAAATCAGTGGACTAAGAGAAAACTGTGAGATTGTAAGTGACAGGTCTGAAGCCAGAGGGGGGATTTTTCATTAGAAAATATTAGTATGGAAGGGTTCTATCACTTGTGACCAAGAAATGTTTGGGGAAAAGTTAGAGAGAGGAGGATACTGAAGAAAATAAGGGACTTTGGTGAGGTTTAATAGTTTTCTTGTCAAAGGAGAGCTGAGAAATATGTGACATCAACTTTCTAGTCCTCCATATAAAAAAAAAAAAGGAATTTTACTGGGAAAAATATAAGCAGGCATATCCTGATTCTGCCATCAAGATCAAACAACCTATCTTGTGTTTCAGTTTCTTCTCTGCAAAATGAGGATAAGGATATTGGACAGTTTGTATAAGGTGGTTTGAGACCTTTAACTATAAGTGGAAGCTAGCACAGCAGTAGTCTCCTTTGATGCCAAATGCTCAGCATGATGCAGGACTAAGAAGTTGCTGGCTAAGCAATGCTGGGATTTAGGAACATATGACAGTCATAAATAATGACATTTGTGATTTTACACAAATTCATGTGACATTCTATTTCCTTCTGTAGGGTTTTTTTTTCCCCCCCCATGAGGGAAAATCAGGCAATTGCCTTTTTCAGTACTGAGATGTAAGCTACAAAAGCTGATTCTGATGGAAAATTACCCTATGATCTCTTGAAGGTTCAAAACAGGTACTAAAAATTCAGGTTATTTTTACAGTTGGTTTTGTGGAATGATTTTTACTTACTTTTGAACTTGGTTTTAATTAATTATTTAAGCAATATACTAAATAAAACCACATTTGATTGACTTTACCTTTGTTTTACCTTCAGACTTCTTAGTTGTTTTCCTAAAAAAGGATTGATATTTACTGCAAACAACAGATTTTGGAGCTGTTGTTCTGATTTTGGAAGGTCTGTTGGCACTCCTGGTCTGGATTTGGGTCCAGTCCTGTTCAATATCTTCATTGACGACCCTGCTGAGGGAACAGCATCCACCCTCAGCAAATGCCAGTGATCCAGAGCTGGGAGGAGTGGCTGACACACAGGACACTGCGCTGCCATCCAGAGAGACCTGGACAGGCTGGAGAGCTGGGCAGGGAGAGACCAGATGAGGTTCAACAAGAGCAAGTGGAGAGTCTGGCACCTGGGGAGGAATAACTGCTGGAATCAGTACAGGCTGGGGGATGAGCTGCTGGAGAGGAGCTCTGTGGAGAAGGACCTGGGGGTCCTGGTTGATGACAGGTTGGCCATGAGCCAGCAGTGTGC
>VZTU01004082.1:75213-111102 GCA_013400835.1 Zapornia atra
GGCTGAGAGAGCTGGGACTGTTCAGCCTGGAGAAAAGAAGACTAAGGGGGACCTAATTAGTGTTTATAAATATCTTAGGCATGGGATGCAGGGGGAAATGGCCAGCCCCTTTTCAGTGTCTGTGGGGACAGGACAAGGGGCAATGGCTGCAAGTTGGAGCACAGGAAGTTCTGCACCAACCTGGGGCAGAACTTTTCCCCAGTGAGGGTGAGGGAGCCCTGGGACAGGCTGCCCAGGGGGTGTGGAGTCTCCTTCTCTGGAGAGATTCCAGCCCCGTCTGGACGCCGCCCTGTGCAATATGAGCTGGGGAGCTGCTTTGGCAGGGGGGTTGGACCCCAGGAGCTCTCCAGGGCCCTTCCAACCCCTGGGATTCTGTGATTCTGTGATTCCTTGTCTCCTTGAGCTACTGCACGTAACAGTACAGTTTACATGGTACCACTGAACAGCTCTGCTTTTCCCCAGAAGTGTTAGATCTCCTCTGTGTGTGTTGTGAAAGCCCCTGCTGTGTGAGTGTGAATAGGTTCTGTAGGTATTTATGGATGTGGGGCTAGAAATAGATACCAGAAGATAGCAAATCAAAGAGGAAAATTGTGTGCTGAGAGGTCATGTCTGAAAGCCTCCCAAAGCTCCACAGATTAGTAATGCTAAATGTTCTTGTAAATATAGGTTGTGATCTCTGTCTTCCTCCAACTTGATATTCTGTCAGGAAAAGGAAAAGCTTCAGCCTATGTCCTGAGTAATGCAGGCACATGTATACATCTGTGTAAGTCCCTCAATGATTCCTGGCAGGTAGTTGGGTCAGAACCAGCCCAAAGGACCCGTCAGGAAAACTCTGCTGACACTTACAGGGTCTGTATGTCAAAGATGGAGGCTTACATGTTGTTCTGTTCATATACAATCATAAAATTATAGGCTTATTTAGACTAGTCATGTTGTGTGTGTGTGTGTTTAATTTGGCAGGCAGCATTTTTGGATAAAAATTATAATTTCTTAAGAATATGCAATAAATTATTAGAATTTTATTAAAGTACTTGAAATATATTATGCCCAGGGTTTGGATTTTCAAACTTTAAAAAAAATCATTAAAATACAGGCATTTTATTAGTTTTTGAAAATTGATTACTGTATAGCTAACTTTTGAAGGCAAGAAGCAGTGATGATGTACTGGAGGACAGAAAGTTTTCTATGAAAGGATGAAAGACATCAACAGGTGAAAATAGTGTTGGAATATATATGGGAATAGACTGGAAGATGTTGACCAAAGTTTGCCATGTTTTGGCAGCAGTAGGTATCATTCTCTTCTTCTTTTACATGTGACTGGAAACAGGAATATTAGTTTCCTTCTAAGTTTCCAGGTGAGTTTCAACAGACACTGAGTTAATTAATGCATGTGAAGAAAATAATCTCTCTTCACTTTCTAGCTAGAAACAGTGGAACTAATTAAGGCATAATTTTTTTGTACAACAAAAGCTGAAAATACTGGGACAATGAAAACACAAGTTTTTGTTCTCATGTGAAGACTGGAAATATGCTTGTCATGAATAATGATGTTTCATAGAAATGAAAGACTACTATGGGAATTTGTATTTGTCAGAGCTGCAAAGTGGAGACTAAGTACCAACTATGCTGGCAGTGTCATGCAGACCTTTGATTATAAAAAGCTGGATTTTGTGGAGTACATCAGTGCACAAGAGACAGGCTGGTTGGAAGAAAAAAGCAAGACTTTTATTATCTGCAAAGGCAGCTCATTCAAAGAGGTGTTCAGCCTGCTGGGAATATCTATTTCACCCTAGGCATACTTTTACTGTGTGCTTCACATAGGGCATAGTTTTAGCAGTCCCCTGAAAATTTTAAATCTGCATGAAACATGGCCCAATCTTGCAATGACAGTAGGATGGCTTTTGTGGGATCATCAAGCAGCTTTTAATATTCAAGTGCTGTGGCTCTGTATCCATCAAAAAAAGATAAAAAAATCTATGGTGAAATCATTAGCCCAAAATTTTAATGGAAAAAGTAAAACCTGTTAGTTCTCCAAACCTTTACAGCAAGATTTCCATTGACTTTGAGGCAAGGATTTTGCTCAGTAATAATACTGGTAACTGATTCAGTCTTTACAGTTATTACTTGTTTGTGTTTTGCCAAAAGGTGATCTTATAAAGTGCAACACATCTCTCTACAATTCTCAGTCTGCTGCTTAAAAAGAGCCATTTCTGCATTACCCTCAAATTGCAGGAAAACAATTGCTGTTTTGTTAGCTACAGATTTAATCTTCCTTTTACTATTACTAGTGGAAATGCAAACACCTGACAATTAGTGGTATTATTAATGATTTGTGTAAGGCAGAGGAAAAGCTAATTTTCTCATTGGCTGTTTCTTGCTTATTCACTTCATCCTTGTGTGACTTAATCTGATATTAGACATCAAAGAGTCAAATGTGATATTAACTGGTGGAAGATGCTATTTTCCTCCTATTGCTTACCTATTGTAATCATCAAAAAAACCCCACCAAACAGAATCCAGCTGTCAAGACAAGCCTTTCAGTGACAAAAGGTCAACATTATTTCAGGATCTGCCCTGCTGATTGATCAAACCACTGGAGGAAACTGAGCAGGGATAAAACTTGCTGCAGCCCTCACAGTGAGGAAATGCTTCCCTGGGTGAATAATTCCAGTATTCATCAGCTCAAAGACATTTAATGTGTTGCAGAACGGTGAGGAGAGAGACAGTGGTGTCTAAGAAAACCAGGTTAACCCCATAAAGGGAGCTCTAGGACAAAGATAGGTTGGTTGCATTACCTTCTGTGATGACTGCAGTTGATCCTTCTCCTGGCCCTTACGATATACACTTCTTCCTTGAATAGAAGTTATCCACTGCATAGATATTCAGGAGAGAGGGTTACATGTTTGTGCTAAGTTGCTTTTATTACTATAAAGTATGTGTCTCTATTTGAGACATAAAGATCTAAAATATTGTACTCATTAGAACTAGAAAAGCCATGTTTTTCCAACATTTGTAACTCAACTCAAGTTTCTCATCTTCCAGGCTTGCAGTTTGAGTGTGCTATGCCAAGAAATGCAGATGAGCAAAAGGGAGGAAGGAGAACTGTTGACACCAAAATAACAGATCTGCTCAATCCCCTTTGTTCTAGGCCAAGCATCATCCCTAGAGAAGTAACTTCTTCATCTTCCTTTACAAATCAGACTCATACACAAAGCATTCTTTACAGATGCTCTTATCCTATCAGCTTCTCATCTGTGAGACTGTGGTCCCCAGGACCACCGTCCCTGGAAGTGGATGCCCCGTCCCTGGCGCAGTGTTCAAGGCCAGGTTGGATGGGGCCCTGGGCAACCTTGTGTAGCTCCAGGCCTGAGGTTGGTGTCCCTGCCTGTGGCAGGGGGATTGGAGCTCTCTGATCCTTGGGGTCCCTTCCAACCCATGTCATTCTATGATTCTATGACAGATAGGCATATCAGTGCTGGGCATGTCCTTGTGAATCAAAAGAACTTCAGCTTTGTAGGGTTTAACCTGCATGTACTTAAGGGAGGCATTGCTGCAATTGTATCTCAGGTTTCTCCCATATTTTTCTCCCATGATTGTGTTTTGAGACTGGAGACAAGTCCATGACAAGCTACGGGGGTGGGAATTTGGTACTGATGGCTGAATTTCTTCTGCTGTTGTGTGGGTCTGTAAAGAGAGAAAATCTCTGCTGGTCAGCAGCAAGGTGAAGTTTGGATAAGATGATAGGGCCCTTCCAAGCCTGGTGGTACCTGTCTGTCTGAGTTAAATGACACCTAACCTTGGTCAGGCCTGGAAGGACATTTTTTGTTCAAAAAAAAGAAAAAAATGTACATGGTGATAAGACCATTTCCTTTCTCACAGCGTCTCCTTTAATGTCAGGCCTGAAATATGAAGTCATTAGGGGATATTAAAACAGTGCTGACAAACTAATTAACAAAAGACATTACGCCGGATGGGCTCAATTTATCCTTTTTAATGGTTCTTATAAATGGGTGCCGCCAATTAAAATTAATAAAGATTTACCAGCGATTGCCCAGCATACACTGTTAAGGAGCTCCACTGAAGGTCGCCTTAAAGTCAGCCTTGTCAAAGCTGCAAGTTCAGCTCCCAATACCAAGCTGTGCTGAGTTACTCTCAGTTCTGTTTTCCAGGCATTTTCTCATTCTTTGTATTTGGCTGAAGTTTATACTCTTCTGTCTCTCTAAAACCTCATCCATCTGTCTGTTGACTCCCCATGCACTATTAGATTTGTCACAGTTTCACAAAGGAGAATCTCCACAGTCAGTATAAAGAGAACTTAATTCTTTCCAAATCTGTCTGTTATGAAGAAAATCTTGTCATGTAGGATTCTTTTTCAATTATTCTTTCTTTTATTGCTGTCAAATTAATGCACAACAGTGTCCCAGCCTGGGGGCAGAGTATGGACAATCAAGAATGTCCTGTGTGGCTGTAGCTGCTTTGTTCAGCAGACTGAATTCTGCCAGGCCGTGCTCTTACAGCTGCCAGCATTTCACCATGTTGATTGCTCATGCTATGTGAACAAGGAAGTTCAGGAATTCATCCTTACACTTGGATGACAATGAGAGCCCTCACGTTGGAGGAGTTTCAGCCACCTATGTGAGAAATTAAAACAGTAGCTGGTGTAGGTGATTAGGCATTAAAAGTATTAATTAGGAATGAATTAAGGGAGAAATCTGCTCCTATGCCAATGACTACAAATTGGTGACAAACAGTAACTTCTTTGTAACTGTCCCACGAGCAGGAAAACAGCTAGCTAGATTGGACAGCCACTCCCTTGACCAGCTTATCTGAGGTTCATTTTGTAAGGCAGTGGGGCAGGTAAGCTGGCTGAATGCCATTTTTTTTTCCTCCCTTATTTTTCCTGAAACAAATGCTGGCAGAAAGACTGCTGTGACTAGGTGGAGATGCAGCTGTAGCTTGTGCTGGGCTGTGTTGGCAGGTCCGTACTGATCTCTGCGTCATGGGAATGTGTTGACTGTGAGGGGCAGGAGACAGACTGTGTGGGAGGACATGGAATCTTTTGGTGTTGCTGCTATTAAAGATTCTGCAGAAGGCAGCACTAAGGGACACCTGCTGTTGTCTTCTCATGCATATTTAGAACTAGATCTCCAATGCAGGATGGCAAGAACATTCTACTGCTTTTGGAGAGTGGCAAACAGGTCCAGATTCATTACTCTTCAGTGCCTGGTAAATGACTGCTGTATGCTGGAATGAGGAGACCAGAAACAGTATCCTCTGTCCTGTCATGTCTTTGTAAAAATACCAATGAGGCACAGTAAATTAACAGTTCAAAAAAAGAAAGAGACCCATGGGAGCAATGGTAAAGGCAATGTGACATGAGCTAGAGAAACAGTTCAACTGATTTTGTGGGAAACCACCTCAGGTTACCACAGCTGGGGCAAAGTGACCCTGCTGGGTCAGCTGATGAAACTCCAGGGAAATGAGGATGAAATCTGTGAGAACTTCAAGAGAGCTGAAGCTTCATCTTGTATAGCTTCACTGGAGCTAGTTCCTGGCCATTTCCCACATTTGTGTATGCTAAGCACATAGAAGAAATCTGTATAGTATATTTCAGGAGTGGACATGTCCTCCTTGTGAAGCTCAAAGATTTTCAGGAGAAGAGCTGGAGGGGGTAGGAAAGAAGGGAAGGAGAAGGAATGAAATTTAAGGGGGATTTGGAGAGAAAACAGTTATTGAGTAGAGTCTTTCAAATTGCTCCTAACCCTTGTGTGAAACTTTAGAAACTCCTCTAGATGAAGATTGATTAATTTTTTTCTCACAAATAGTATTTTTTTTTCCAGAAAGGCACATTATTTTTTTCCAATTAGAAGTATGATACATTGGAACTAGGGGACAGACTTCAGATTTTGGAAGCAAGTTCTGTGCTCTATTGAAACGTCAGCTGCAAGATTATAGGTTTAGAAATGTGAGTCCATGCAGGGTTTTTCAGGAATGACTTGTGGGTTCACCCTGTCTCAATTTCCTTATTTGTTTCTATTATATTTTCTGTGTGAAAAGACATCACTCATGATGAGCAGACAAGATACAGTAGTATGGCAGTTGATGGAATCTGTGAAGCCAAGTATTCTCAGCAGAGAATGGTTAAATCTGTTACAAAGCTCTCATCTATGGCTAAATCTGATAATATCAAAATACATCTTATTATAGAGCCCTCAGAATTCCTCTTGAGCTGTCTGTGTACTAAAAACCCCAGTAACAGCAACACCTATGAGACTGGTTGCCCCAAACAAATTCTCTGTTGGCTTGCCTACTAAGTTAATATTTGAGTTGATGACAAGAAGGTGTTTGCACATCAATTCAGTATTGATTTTAGTAGTATGCCCAGTCTGGACTCTTCCTACTCCACTTGGTTAAAGTTGCATTTTCTGTAGTGTTGAAAACATCCTTGAAAGAAGTCCTTTGTTGAATCCAGTTCCTATGCTGTGTCTTATTACACTTAATGTCACAGGACTATAAATTGTTTACTGTCCCAT
The DNA here is from genome assembly GCA_013400835.1 of Zapornia atra. Lineage (NCBI taxonomy): Eukaryota > Metazoa > Chordata > Aves > Gruiformes > Rallidae > Zapornia > Zapornia atra. The sequence goes on from VZTU01004082.1 coordinate 81,747, forward strand.
AGTAAAATTTTAGCACAGATATTTATGGCAGAGGTCTTAATCTTTGTAAATCTCCTTAAATGTCTTCTCCTGTACCAGCCTGTTGGATGATAGAAAACCTTTATGCTTGTCATAGTGTGAATGGCTTTGTACTGTTTAAAGGTATTACTCTTATGTTGAGTTGTTAATTTTGTTAAAATAGACACAGACCTTAAGACTTGTGTTACCTAATGGTGCTTAGAACAAAGATTGTTTATCCTCAGATAGTTTTTCTTCTTCATTTTCTCCCCTGTCTATTTCTGATGCAAATATACATAAGAGCTTAGTTACAGAATGACAGAATCACAGGGGTTGGAAGGGCCCTGGAGAGCTCCTGGGGTCCAACCCCCCTGCCAAAGCAGCTCCCCAGCTCATATTGCACAGGGCGGCGTCCAGATGAGACTTGAATCTCTCCAGAGAAGGAGACTCCACCACCGCCCTGGGCAGCCTGTCCCAGGGCTCCCTCACCCTCACTGGGGAAAAGTTCTGCCCCATGTTGGTGTGGAACTTCCTGTGCTCCAACTTGCAGCCATTGCCCCTTGTCCTGTCCCCACAGACACTGAAAAGGGGCTGGCCAATTCCCCCTGCATCCCCTGCCTAAGATATTTATAGACATTAATAAGGTCTCCCCTAAGTCTTCTTTTCTCCAGACTGAACAGTCCCAGCTCACTCAGCCTTTCCTCACAAGGGAGATGCTCCAGGCCCCTAGTCATCTCTGTAGCCCTTCTCTGGACTCTCTCCAGGAGATCCCTGTATTTTATATACCAGGGAACCCAGCAATGGAAACAATACTCCAGGTGGGGCCTGACCAGGGCAGAGCAGAGGGGGAGGATCACCTCCTTCGACCTGCTGGCCACACTCCTCCTGATGCCCCCCAGGATCCCATTGTCTCTCTCAGCCCCCAGGGCACACTGCTGGCTCATGGCCAACCTGTCATCAACCAGGACCCCCAGGTCCTTCTCCACAGAGCTCTTCTCCAGCAGGTCAAAAGTTGTGTCCTTGTAAACTGTTCCATGTTTAATATTCAGTTTTCATGTGACTCTGGAAAAATGAAGCTGAATAAAGGAAAATATATCTTCAAATCAACAAATAGTAAGCTAGATGTATGTGTTTTGCATGCTGAGACTTCTAACTGCCCTGTAGCAGATGATCTGCCTACCAGGGGCTTTGTATTTTGTCTAGCTTTGTACAACTCAGTCTTCTCAAATTCCCAGTTGCATTGCAGGGGTTTTTTTGAGCTACATCCCCACTAAAAAAACCCAAAACCACAACAGCCAAATGGGAAAAAGAACAGGGATGAATCAAATGTGAAAGAGCACAGAGCATTCTGATTTCAAAAGGTCTAAGTAGTGGGAAAGGAAATACACAGAATGTAAAAGACTTCACTCTCATCAAGTTTAGTTCATAAAATAGGATCATTTGGAGATGCTATTCCAGAACTTACGTGGCTTCAGCTCCCATGGAGTGCAGAGCTGAGAGAACATAGTGATGAACTGTGGCCGTTGTCTCAGCAGTTCCCTGGATCTTTCCATCCTGCTGGGCCATACCACCTAAACTCCTTGACATCTTGGATCCTCCTCATGTAATAAACTTACAAACCCCCTTACTACTCAGGAACAGCCATATATAACCTGTGGTCACCTCTGGCTAGAAGATAGCTGTTCTGTAGCAGCCCAAGCAAGACCATGGAACTTGATCTGCCAGTTATTTCACATCATCCTGCAAAGCAGCAGGGTGATTTTGAAGAGATAGTGTGGGTGCAAACAACAAAAGCAAGAGATGTTTGGTGTTATTCTGCTTTGTCTTTTAAGAAGGGACCGCATGTGACAAATTTGGGCTCATATCTTCCTTGGTGTTATGCCCAATGGGGTAGGTGAGTCCTGCTTGTGAGCTGGGAAATCCTTCACTATCTCTACTGTTTTACTACCTCCTTTTTTTGCATGCCCCCAGATTTTTTTTTCCAAATACTACTGTCAATTGCCCCTCTTAACAGAATAAGTTATTAGATGCACCACTGAGGCTTGTTTTTCTAATTTTAGGTATGAGTTTTGATCTTCCCATATGCAGTGACTGTCAATCAGACTTATTCAGGATGCATTAAAGGGGAATATTGGGGTGTATGTGTTACAACCTGGTTCCAGGCTACTGAGCTTTGCAGTTTCCTCAACCAACCCTGTGCTGAGGGATCACAAGCTTCTGCCTGCACTCTTGATGTACAGTACATTAATCGTGCCCTCCCTAATTCCTGCTTCAAGATAAATCTCTTGCGCTCCCATTATTTGGCTAATTGCTGTGGATTATATGGCAGTCGAGTGCTCTTTGGCAGGGCAAGATTAATGGAGGACATTTCCTTTGTTTTGATTTCATTTGCTAATTGCTGTGTGGAGAAGTGGTTATGTTAATTCATCCTCTCTGCCTGTTAGATCCCAGGGTTTTGTTTAGCATGTGCTGGGAAAGGAGTAAATTGCCAGGAATCCTAAATGTTTCTTTGTCTTGCTCTGTGGATTTTGGAGGGGGGAGGTGTTCAGGCAGTGGGTTGGTTTTATCAGTGGGTAGATATAGTGCTCATGTTTCCATGCATAGGAAGTGCTGATTATAGGTGCACAAAATGAGGAATAAAGAATATTCTGCATTTTTGCTGGAGGCTGAATCATCTGGTTTTTGGTCTCTTTGTACATCTGTCAGACTTGTGGTAGAAAGTCATGCACCCACTGAAAAACCTGAGCCTCTTAGCTGAGCACGTGTGTCACCATTCTGGCCACTGGACAAGATGTGTCAGATCCTGTGAGCAGCTCAACATCCTTCCTCTCCCACTGAACTTGATGGGAATTGAATGCTGGTACTGGCTCTGTTTTCATTATGTAATTTTTAAAAAAACCAGCTGTCACCAAATGTGCTGTTCTCCTAACTTTAGATAAATGTAGAAGTCCAAGGGAACCAGTCAGATAATAGAGCCATTCAGATTGTTAGCTAGAAAGGGGTCCAAGCCAGTCACTGGTGGCTGAAAATTGCTGCCATCTGTTGCCTGTTCTTTGGCTTTTGCAAAGTGTCTTGGATGTCAGTAATTCCTGCTGAGACAGATGTTCCCATAGCACATCTGCAATCAGGTATTTGTACTAATCGCCCCTTTCCATTGACAGGTTGATCCATGGCCATGAAAAAAATCCACCTTCACCCCAGCAGAGATGCCTCAGAACAGAGATTTTTATTAGAGGAACATCTGAAAGGCATAGTTGGAAGAAATCTGCCCAGTGTTTCATTGTTCTGTGGATAAATGAGACACCTCAGTCTCCAGAGTTATCAACTTGATAGTTTTTACTGGAACAACATTTTTTTGGTTCAGTGGCTGCAGCTATTAATGTGGGGATCCAGACATAAAATCTTTATTATAGAAGGCAACTGCCAGTCTTTCTACCAAGGAGGCTGTCAGCTGGTCCTCTTAGTTTGGGGAAGATGAACAATCTGGCCACCTTTAGGTCTGGTTGTATCAAAGAACTTTAAACTGGGAACAATAAAATCTGGATAGTGATAGAAATAATTGGGCTAAACACTTTATGTTTCTGATATTTTGTAACAAAATGGAGGGGCAGGGTTTAGTTGCCTTTGGATTAGGAACTCTCATTATTATTTCCTTTTTAAATTCCCATGGAAGCCTTTTTGTTTTCAGTTTATGGGAATATAGACAGAAGCACACTTACCAACTCTAGACTGAGAAGGCTGTGGGGGGACCTCAGTGCAGCCTGCCAGTCCCTGAAGGGAGCAGAGAAACAGGAGGGGATTCAGCTTTTTAAAAGGGCAGATAATGGCAGGACAAGGGGGATGGATTAAAGCTAAAGGAAGGAAGGGTTAGATTAGATCTTAGGGGGAAGTTTTTTCCAGAGAGAGTGGTGAGGGGCTGGAACAGGCTGCCCAGAGAAGTAGTGGATGCCCCGTCCCTGGCAGTGTTCGAGGCCAGGTTGGATGGGGCCCTGGGCAACCTTGTGTAGCTCCAGGCCTGAGGTTGGTGTCCCTGCCTGTGGCAGGGGGGTTGGAGCTCTCTGATCCTTGGGGTCCCTTCCAACCCAGACCATTCTATGATTCTGTGATTCTATGATTCTATGACTGTAATTTTTTCTATTGCCATGGAAGCATCTTCTTGTCTCTTTGCTAACCTCCCTAGAAGGAAGCACTTTTGTTGCTCACTCGATTTTGTTGCTCTTCTGTTGTTGCTGTTGTTCCAAAGTAGGCTCCTGCACTAAGGAACTATCTATTTCTGCAGTGGCTGTCTATTTCCATTATTGGTTTTGCAGCCTTTGAAATTTTCTTCCCACTGCTGTGAGCTTAGCTGGAAAATGAGCTTAACCTACAACATATCAGTAAACTTCTACCCTTTATAATGTCCAGACTTTACATTAAATAGCCATGCAATGTCATATCTGATCTTAAATATCACTGGATTATAAAGCTTCTTTAAGCTTAAGAAAACCAGAATTTAGTGTTTAGATTACATACTATATGCAAGCTGTCAAGGTTGCTTTGTGTAGGTCTTCAAACTGTATTTCATGTCTTGCAGAAGGGTCAGGATTTCAAGAGGCTGTGAGGAGGTTTTAAGATGCTGAGCAGTTTTGGTCTCACAGAAGATATCTGGGCAGGGTCAGCTTTGCTTTGCATCAGTGGTTTGGAGCACCTGCAACTCCTCTCATGTCAGGTTGGCAAACTTTTGGTCCCAAGCAGGACTCTTGGTGCAAGGCAGTCATTGCCTGGAATGTGGGAAGTGGTTTTCAGAAATCTCTTCATACCTACTGAGAGCTTTAGGAGCTATTGCTCATGGCCTAGCAGGAACACCTACTTCCTTTTGCTGGATGTGTCACTGGCAGAATCTTTCTGTAACTGTGGCTAAGGGTGGTGGAAACATGAAACGTTACAGGATGTTTCATGTTGGAAATTGTTTTGAGATAGGTTGTGACTAAGATTGTTTTACAGTAGGTGTCTGAGAGAAGGCCCACCACAAACTAAGTCATGTGGAAACGATTCCAAAACACTTAACGTGTTTTGCAATTCATAGTACTTACTATCCATGGCTATCAAAGAACTTTCAAGAATCACAGAATGGCCTGGGTTGGAAGGGACCCCAAGGATCAGAGAGCTCCAACCCCCCTGCCACAGGCAGGGACACCAACCTCAGGCCTGGATCTACACAAGGTTGCCCAGGGCCCCATCCAACCTGGCCTTGAACACTGCCAGGGACGGGGCATCCACTACTTCTCTGGGCAGCCTGTTCCAGCCCCTCACCACTCTCTCTGTAAAAAACTTCCCCCTAAGATCTAATCTAAACCTTCCCTCCTTTAGCTTTAATCCATTCCCCCTTGTCCTGCCATTATCTGCCCTTTTAAAAAGTTGAATCCCCTCCTGCTTATAAGCTCCCTTCAGGGACTGGCAGGCTGCAATGAGGTCCCCCCGCAGCCTTCTCTTCTCCAGGCTGAACCAGCCCAGCTCCCTCAGCCTCTCTTTGTAGGGCAGGTGCTCCAGCCCTCTGATCATCCTCGTGGCTCCTCTGAACCCTCTCCAACAGTTCCACATCTGTGAAAGAAAGGTTAATGCTGTGAGAAGTCTTTAACGCAGGGGCTATTGTTTTGCATGGAGTAAGCTCACAAAATAATGGAGTAGGAACTGGGCAAGGTGACTGGGAAATCCAGAGAGGAGAGTTGTTACTCATTATTCCAAGTGTCTGATCTTCCTCAGGAGTTAATGTCTAAACCCTGGCTATTGCTCTCTACTGTGGTACCATCAATGAAACAATTACAAGGCTAGATGGGGAGGTTGTGTATGAGGGAGCAATAGCATCAGAAGACCAGGACCTCTCCAATGCTAAAGCTTAAAACAATCAGAGGCCCATGAGATCTCTTTTATGGTACTAAGAACAACATTGCCATCATGCTATTGAAGCCATCATGTCTAAACCTACAGGAGCCAGAGCTGCCTGGAAGAACCAAAGATCATAGAATCATAGAATGGTCTGGGTTGGAGGGGACCCCAAGGATCAGAGACCTCCACCCCCCCTGCCACAGGCAGGGACACCAACCTCAGGCCTGGAGCTACACAAGGTGGCCCAGGGCCCCATCCACCCTGGCCTTGAACACTGCCAGGGACGGGGCATCCACTACTTCTCTGGGCAGCCTGTTCCAGCCCCTCACCACTCTCTCTGTAAAAAACTTCCCCCTAAGATCTAATCTAACCCTTCCTTCCTTCAGTTTCAATCCATTCCCCCTTGTCCTGCCAGATAAACGTGCCCTTTATTGTGCCTGTGTCTCTAAAGGCTGAACTGCAGTTATATTAGTCAGCAGGAAAGTTCTTACTGGAAACATGGGCTTGCATACACCAGTCTTTTGGAAAGCAGTTCTTGATGAAACATCAGCAGCATCAAATTTACCAGAAGAGTGGAAATGAATTTCATAGGCTCTAGAACTAGAAAGGATCATGCTAACCATTGGGTCCAGTTCCTCGTGGTTTGTGATAGACTTGAAAGCTAGGTAAAGGCAAGGGGGTTAGGACATTTAGTCACATGTCTGCCTTTTTGCCAGCTGTTGTTAGTGCTAGTAATAACTGATTCTTCAGGGTGACTTTCCTGATCTCCTAATCTTTTAATTAGCAGGAACTGATAACAAGGAGGTGACCTCCAGAAACAGGGCAATGAACATTATATTGAATCCAAAACCAAGAGGAGACTCTTACACTATTCTAGGTTTGAATACTGTATTTAACAATTTTTCCATCCTGCAGCATTGTTCAGGATGTGGCATTTCCCCCCATAAAATAAATGAATCCCAAAATAAATAAATAAAATAATAAATAAAATTAAATAAAAACCAAATTCATCAAAACCCACCTCATGTATTTTTAATGCACTTGTTCCAGGAACAGAGAATGATAACCCCTGCATACTCACACTACACAATAATTTTATTTCTTCCCTGAGCAAGAGAAATACCATCTGCAGCTATGGGGGGATGGAGTTGGCATGATCCATCAGGCTCTTGGCAGTCTGCTAATTGCAATGGATGTATGGACTTCCTCTGCCTTCTTCCTGATTCTGTGCTAAAATCTGCCTATTCATTTCATGCAGAGGTGACTCCCAGTAGTTGTTGAGTATCACTGGCATCTCAGCTTGTGCCTTTGATCAGGTTGATGCAGATTACCTAAAAATAAAAAGCTGTCTCAGTCATAATGCTCTGGACTGTCTTATCTTCCAATACTGCTTGGAAAGGACTTGTCTGATAGAAATGGAAGACTCAATCTCCTTCTTGCTTGTCCCTTCTGATTTTCAGATAGTTGGAAGATGCCTACAGAATTTGCATTGTCTTGTTTCAATTGTGATCTCTCTTGAATGTTTATTTCTTCTTTCCAACTGTTCATTCACTGTGATAAGCCTATTTGAAATGGCCTGCTCTGCTGTTTCCTGGAGGTGTCGGTACAGCTGAAACTGGGGGTTCCCTTCGTCCCACATGGGTCATGTAAGTCTGTGTAGTTTCTCTAGTGTTGCATCCCTGGCCTACAAACAGCACTGAGAGCTCTTTCACAGGAAGTGAACTTGATTTCCCCCTTCCTAAGTCCCAATGGCCAGAGAGATTGGTACCTGCTAGCTGATTTGATGCACACATCCTTGCAGATCCTTGTAAACTAGCAACCTAAAGCAGGCACCGCCTCAGTAAGGAAGGTAGCCTCTGCCTTCCTAACCAGTAAGAAATACTGCTACTTCACCTGTAAGAGAACATGAGAGATGTATTTTTTTCATACTTCCCTTTTCCCTCATCAAAAGAAAAAGATAAATCCAGGCAAGGAAATGCAGAAATTGTCATCAGAAAGTGTTTCTCTCTCTTGAGTATGTGATGGGTGTTTCAAGCAATTTTCTCCTCACTGAGGAGAGATCTAAGGACAGATATGGGGTCATGTGAAGTCATTCTAAGAGCATTGCTGCTACAGATAGAACTTGGGCTTGACATGGCTGTGTATGGCTGTTGTACAGCCATTTAGTGCACACCACATCTTATAGCTGCTGTCTTGGGTGAGCTGATTCCTGAGGCTCAGTAGTATCTGTGCCTTATAAGGCCATAAGTGGAGAATGTATGGAAACCCCCTTTGTGTGCTATGGCTCTATGCCTTGCAAAGAGGGTTGGTGTTGAGCATGCAGAAGTCAGATGGGGAGGTTGGTGGAAGGTCTTTCATGGGAGGATGTAAAGGATGCTGGTTATCTTGGAATCCTGCAGTGGGTCTGTGGAGCCTTTGCTTTGCTGCCATTCCTATCAACTCGAGTTTGAAACAATTTTTAGAGCTGTGTTTCTTGCTTGTTTTTAGAAGAGGAAGATATTTCCTCATCTCCCTCCAGCTGGATTGTACACATCCAGTGAGGTGGAAACATGTATGTGTGGGTTAGTTATTCTTTTGATTTACTTACACATGCAGAGGAGGTAAAACCACAGGGATGAGCTAGGAGCACATGGGTCCAGCCACTGCAGAACCACAGAAGATACTGACCCTTGCCTTGAAAGATGTTGTAGTTTTTATGTAACTGAATTGATTTCTATGAGAAAGGGATAATTTGACACAGAGTTTTCAAATCACTTGAAGATCCCTCCAGCTCTGTAAAAAAAATATGGAAATATCAGTGGAGAATATAATGCCCAGCTGTGCAAAGCCTGGCATGATTAATAGGGCCTGACTGTGAGAAATGATTTAGAACATGGCAGTCTAGTCTGAGATTCCCAAGGGAGAATAAGCAAAGCAGTCCTGTAACTCCCCACAGTCTCAGAAGGAATACCATTTAAAAATTAACTTTATTGCTAAATTAAATTTAAAATGCAGAATGCAACCAGACAGTGTCTTTTAATAGAGGCCAGAAAGGTTATATCCATTGATTTTTATTTTTCTCCATGGGATGATGCCATCTGAGAATACTGTCATGTCCCAAGTTGAATTGTGAAACAGGGAGTTTGCAAATGCATTTAATCAATCTGTAATTATTGATTTGATTTCAGAGAGAAAAGTATGGTCACTGAAATGACAGGCTGACTACACTTTCTAGTCTCATCCCAGGACATAAGGGAAGACCATACTGCCCAAGATTATTGCCTTAATCTGTCCCAGGAAGGCTTTAGTGCAATGACTGCCCTATCTTTGATGATTCCTGCATTGTAATAAGGGACAAAAATGATTTCTTGTTGTCACACATGTTCTCTTCATTTGTCTGAACTCTCAGAGAGAAAATTCCTCCAATATAGTAGCTGGCAGGTGTCCAAAATGGATTATAGCCAGAACCACCACCCCCAGAGAGTATCTGTTCTTTCTGGGAAACAGCAAATGTACATCAATCAGAACACACACAAAAGGCAGCCCATAAAATGTTAGTAGACATGACCACAGCTGAAACTCTCTGGCCTTTCAACAACTCTATATCATGCAAAGTCAATTATTGAACTTTCAACTCATCATAAACAAATTTCTCTTGGGTAGATGCACTTCTTCCAGCTTGTACAACAGGACCAACCCTACTGTTCTTAAACTGTTTATGGGTCATTTCCTTGACATGTCAGTTTTCCTGTCCAATGGAACAGAATCACAGAATCACAGAATCTTAGGGGTTGGAAGGGACCTCAAGAGATCATCGGGTCCAACCCCCCTGCCAAAGCAGCTCCCCAGCTCATATTGCACAGGGCGGCATCCAGACGAGACTTGAATATCTCCAGAGAAGGAGACTCCACCACCTCCCTGGGCAGCCTGTCCCAGGGCTCCCTCACCCTCACTGGGGAAAAGTTCTGCCCCAGGTTGGTGCAGAACTTCCTGTGCTCCAACTTGCAGCCATTGCCCCTTGTCCTGTCCCCACAGACACTGAAAAGGGGCTGGCCAATTCCCCCTGCATCCCATGTCTAAGATACTTATAAACACTAATTAGGTCCCCCCTAAGTCTTCTTTTTTCCAGGCTGAACAGACCCAGCTCACTCAGCCTTTCCTCATAGGGGAGATGTTCCAGACCCCTAATCAACTTTGTAGTCCTTCTCTGGACTCTCTCCAGGAGATCCCTGTCTTTTTTATCCCAGGGAGCCCAGAACTGGACACAATACTCCAGGTGGGGCCTGACCAACGCAGAGTAGAGGGGGAGGATCACCTCCTTCGACCTGCTGGACACACTCTTCCTGATGCAAACAGGGACATATCAGTTTTCCTGTCCAATGGAACAGGGACATATCAGGTTTCCTGTCCAATGGAACAGGGACATATCAGGTTTCCTGTCCAATGGAACAGGTTTACAGAAATCAAAATGTGTGGACTGAAAAAAAATTAGGGATGACACAGTGGGAGAAAGTCCTAAGCTATTTGTGAATAAGCAAATCCCTACAGACCTGTCAAATTAAGACTGGATGGACCAGTCACCTTCAAGAGGAGATAGTGTAAAGGAGCATAAAACATCCAACAGAAATTTGCTCACAGATTTGAAGCATAAAATGAAGAAAGAGCTGCTGAAACACATGTAGTGAAAAGATGAGGCTTGTAAACATAGAGAATTGGGGTAAGGAGCGTGAGGGAAATAAACCCTCTTATACTGTATGTAAGAGTGTTGTAAAGGAAACAAAAGTATTCAGTAGATTAGAAGGATGATATTGGCTGAGGATATCACTATGTCTAGTCAGTTTTTCAACTCACTTGGATAAAACATCAAAGAGAGAAAAACTACTTAAAGACTAACAATATGAGAGCAGTCTTCAGACAGGGAAGAGCTCCCAGTAATCACACTCTCAATGCAATTGCTGATAAAGTAGCACAAACAAATGTGTTTCTTAAGCATTGGCTTGTGTTTGCACATAGATGGTATGGACAAAGGGGCCTCCAGGTGAAGACTCTTGCTGTCTGCAGTAAAGGGAAATGGCTCCGATGAGGGATATTGACTGCCTGCTTTTATAGAGCAGTCATCACCAGCTGTTTTGGACTGGGCATCCCTGCTGGTAAAAGGTTTTTGAGCATGCTCCCCCAAGCCTGGGCCCTTGGAGTCAGTTCTTGAATCTGCTAAGCTCTAAAGAAGTTGCTTGATTTTATGAGCTGATGTGCACCCCTTGTTTTAGCTGGGATGAAATCCCTCTGATGGAGACACCATAAGGCCTGGCACGAACCAATGCAACTAAACACTTCATTGTCATGAATTCAGACAAAGAATGACATAAAATCCAGGCTGCCTGAAGAGTAGCTACTGTATGGTATTGTTTCTCTTGCACATTGATGCTCTTGTCTTAGAAGTGCCTCAAGGAGCCATTTCTGTTCTTTCTGCAATTATGGCCTTGTGCTGAGAGGGTGCTCAGCATTATTACACAAGGCAGTGTGGTGTGCTCTCTCTTAATGTGCATAGGCTGCAGGCCCTGCAGAAGGGGATGGGACTTCTGCTTGCTGATTTTAACAGACTCAAAACACAGCTTTTTCTCCAGAGCAGATACTGCACACTAGGGAATGAGGTGAGCAAGCTACTAAGACAGATGCCTTCAGACAAAATCAAACTTTCAGTCTTTAGGTGCCCGCTACTTGAATTGATTTGCAAAGTCCCCTGCCTTCATTAGGCTGTTTGCTAGGAAGTGTTAAGGGCTGGAGCACCTCTCCTATGAAAGGTAAGTTGAGAGAGTTGGGGTTGTTCAGCCTGGAGAAGAGAAGGCTCTGGGGGACCTTATAGCTGCCTTCCAGTACCTGAAAACTGCCTGTAAGAAAGTTGGGGAAGAACTGTTCCCAGGGGCACATAGCAATAGGACAAGGGGTAATGGTTTTAAACTGGAAAAGGGTAGATTTAGGTTGGATATTAGGAAAAAGTTCTTCACTATGAGAGTGGTGGATCAGTGGAAAAAGTTGCCCAGAGACATAGTGGATGCCCCATCCCTGGAGATATTTAAGGTCAGGCTTGATGGGGCTCTGAGCAACCTGATCTAGTGAAGATGTCCTTGTTTACTGCAGGAGGGTTGGACTGGATGACTTTTAAAGGTCCCTTCCAACCTAATACATTCTATAATTCTATGTTTTCACTGTTGTTTATGGAGAAATGAAAGTGATTTCTGCTAACAGATAACCATTTGGACACAAAAACCCCAACAGTTCTTTAAATGCAGTATTTCCATCTGGTTGTGAACAAGATATTGAACTTTTCTTTAGGACACTGTCTATGATCTAAAATACTAAATCTTGAACTGCACAAAGATAGCAGCACTCAGCCTGGTGACTGGTAAATGACAATTTAGCTTTCAGAATCAAGACATTTTTGGAAGCTGGAAGTTCTCTCTATTCTGGTCTAGTCTTAAAGGTATAATTTATTATAATTTTCAATATCATTTGAAAAACCCATGGGTTTTTTCATTGTTTAATCAAAACCATGGCTTTTTGAGTTATCATGATGGTATTTTTAATGTTTACCAACAATGTAATTTCTTTTAAACTGCCAGCTATCTGAAAATTGCATTTAACTTATTTCAAGGAATTCTTCTTAGCTGTAGCAGCCTGGGAGAACGACCAGTCAGGCACTAGAAGCTTGGTTTGCACTCTGTTTATGTGCATAGAACTAAAGACAAGAGTTATGAACAGGTTTCCCTGTCTTTCCTATGTGCCAGGGATCAGGAAGATTTCTTAGTTGTCTGGAGTAAGGAAAGGAAGTGGCCTCTCTATTTGCTTTACTAACTAAACTTGTTTCCCCAAGTAGGACTTTCAAAATCCACTGCAAATCCAGATTTTTCTCACTGTTGAACACCATGTAACCCCAGGAATATTGTAATTAATATGTAATAGTGTAATCCATCAGATTCATTCTCTTGTTCTTTGGATTAACAAATTTAGCTAGAACCCAATTTCTTTGCCCTATTTTATTTCCAGTCCAGTTTGCAGAAGTGTATGGATTCAGATCAAAGTCTTAAACTGAGAAACAGGAAATATGTGATGTTGAATCCATTTTAAACTTGTAATGCAATTTTACATTTTAAATTGCTGAGGAAAGACTAACTTTAGTTTGGTCTTTCACTATTGCCCTCCTTTTTGGCAAGTACATACAGACTGGTATGCTAAGTATGATACTACTCCTGACCAGGAGGATATACTATACCTGTACCAGTCTGAATCAAACAATGATACAGTTTAGTGTACACACATTTAGGATCCTAATTTTTACATTTTATTATGCTAGAAAACCATGGGTTCATTTTTATCAGAAGATAAATTTGTGTCAAAATCTAATAGCATTGAAATTGGAATTCAATTACAGTGCACAAATAGTTTGGAGGTTTTTTAATTATTACTTTTAGTTTCTATCCAGACTGTTGAAGGTAGTTTCACTTCAAACCATAAGAAAATATTTTGTACTGAAATCTGAGTCTAAATAAATCCATCTATACTTAGGGAATTAAACAGATTGTTTCTGTTTGTTCATGTCTTTCAGTACTTTAAGCTAGCTTAATTTACACTCTCACACCTTATTTTTCTTAATCTTTTGTAAAAGAAAAATGAGCTTTCCTGTTTTTTCAACTCCCAAGTGGTTTCTCAGCTTTCAGTGACAAGGCTTTGAACTGAACTTGTTGAATAAACCAAAACACCTCCCTGTACAAAGAAAAAAAAAGGCTCCTTTTGTCAAAGTCAGGTTCTTGTTTTAACAAGCAATGAATCTGTAATTTTGGACAGTGGGTTATATGGATTCTCAGTGCCAACCCAGAACCTGTACTGCTTGCTCTTTTCAAATTGATTCTTAAACAAATTCTTTTGAAAATTTCATGAGGGAATAGGCTTCTGCACTTCAGCTGTTCCACTCTACAGCTCAACATGAGTTTAAACTGCTTGGCAGCTTATTCTACACATCATGTGGCAGCAGCAGTGGTTGTTGCCTGATGAAAGGAGCAGGTACTGGGTAGGTTACATGTATACATGTTACTCTGAAAGTGGTGAACATGTAATCTTCATTCTACTATTGCTGACAGGCAGGTGTTCATAATCTCATTATAGCCTTTGTGCCTGGAGGTATGCATCTTTTCTCCTAAGCTAATTCTGCTTTTCTTTTTCTCCCCTGCAGAGGATGAGAATTAGGTTTAGGAAGTCCATTGCACATTGAAAATCTTGGTTTGGCCAAAAATCAGATTAGAATTAGGATGCAAGGATTCAGGTGATAAACAGCACAAAAGCTGTAAAGCTCTGGTTTATAATAGCAGCCCAAGACTGTTTTCTCCTATGTCTCTTCATCTTCAGCCATTCGTAGAGAGAATGAAACTGATTCATACCAAGGGAGACAGCCTGCTCAAGTTTTCATAATACACAGCCTGCAGTCTCCTTTGCTTTGTGTCACCTGCCAGGTCATCCTCTTGTGTTGTCATAATACAACTAGCTGAATGTAGCATTATTTTCTCTCTCCTCATAAATCATAGAATCATAGAATGGTTTGAGTTGGAAGGCACCCCATGGATCATAGAGCTCCAACCCCCCTGCCACAGGCAGGGACACCAACCTCCAGGCCTGGAGCTACACAAGGTTGCCCAGGGCCCCATCCAACCTGGCCTTGAACACTGCCAGGGACGGGGCATCCACTACTTCTCTGGGCAGCCTGTTCCAGCCCCTCACCACTCTCTCTGTAAAAAACTTCCCCCTAAGATCTAATCTAAACCTTCCTTCCTTTAGCTTTAATCCATTCCCCCTTGTCCTGCCATTATCTGCCCTTTTAAAAAGTTGAATCCCCTCCTTCTTGTAAGCTCCCTTCAGGGACTGGCAGGCTGCAATGAGGTCCCCCCACAGCCTTCTCTTCTCCAGGCTGAACCAGCCCAGCTCCCTCAGCCTCTCTTTGTAGGGCAGCTGCTCCAGCCCTCTGATCATCCTCGTGGCTCCTCTGAACCCTCTCCAACAGTTCCACATCTCTCTTGTATTGGGGGCCCCAGCTCTGGCCACAGGACTCCAGATGGGGCCTCCCGAGGGCAGAGCAGAGAGGGACAATCCCCTCCCTGTCCCTGCTGCCACCCCTCTGCTGATGGAGCCCAGGATCCCATTGGCCTTGCGAGCTGCAAGAGCCACTGCTGGCTCATGTTCAGTCTCTCATCCACCACAGTCCCCAAGTCCTTCTCAGCAGGGCTGCTCTCCAGGAGCTCTTCTCCCAGTCTGGATCTATGGCTGGGATTCTTCCGGCCCAAGTGCAGCCCCTGACCCTTGGCAGTGTTGACCCTCATTAGGTTCACTCAGTCCCATCTTTCCAGCCTGTCAAGGTCCCTCTGGATGGCTTCCTTTCCTTCTAGGGTGATCTATACTGCCAAACAGGTGGTTGCAGGTCCTAGCAGTGAAAACATTTGGAGCAATGTCAGCAGATGGATGTTTGTCCCTCTGCTTCACACTAAAATGTCTGTACTCCTATGGGAACCTGCATAGTACTTGGAGTCCTCTCTCCTATGTTCCACTTTTGTCCAGTGTCACGCTGCTTCCAGGCTGTGTACCCCAGGGAGTATGTATCACCATTTTTTAACTCCTGGCTCCCTTTGAATCGCCCCATTTGATGACTGGAGCTCTCCAGTCAGCTGCTCAGTCAGCAAGCTGTACCAGGACATGCTGCTTTCCTTTAAGTTTTCCCTGATGTGTTTAAAGAGGTATTTGAAGGAAATTCAGGCTGCTGGCTTTTGCCTGCCATTCAGAAAAATTCCCTCCCTCCCCCCCTTTCCTCCCTCTTTCCCTCTCTCCCTCCCTCCCTCGTTCCCCGTGGGAGGGCTCTTTGGAGGCATCAAGCAGGGACAGGGAGCTTCCGCACCCTTCCCAAAAGAGTTATTGAGAGCTTTCCTCCCAGTTAACAACTATTGCTTATTGCCGTTTTAACTCTCGCTTGTGATTAGAGATAGAGCGAGCTTACAGCCCTGTGCTTGTGCTCCTGAGGAGAAACGGGAGGTGTCTCTCCAGCTCCTGGCAGAGGGACCGGAGCGCCCGGGCCGGCCAGGAGCGCTGGCCGCGGGCAGGTAGGGAGGCTGGCTCCTGCTATTCAAGGCGCAGCCACCGAGAGGCACCAAATCCTCACGGTTGTGGCGGCGGAGCGCGGAGACGGGAGGGGCCGGGCGCTCCGTCCGCCCGCGGGTGGTGGGTACCTGCGGGCCGGCTGCTGCGCCTCCCCGGGAGAGCTGCGGGAAGGGGGGTCGAGGGGGTGGGGCTTCCCTCGGCGACTGTGCCCACCTCAGTTCCCTTGCAGAGAGGCGGGTTAGGGGCAGGGCTGCTGGAGGGGGACACCGGGAGCTGCTGGTGGCCCACGCGATGGGGGTTTGTCAGCGCGGCGGACGATGGGTACAGGAGTGCTGCAAGCTCCGGCTTACATCTCTCTTTTGGTTACTTACCTGGCAGCAAGGAGGAGAGAAGGAGAATGAGGCTGTCACCCCACTCAGTACTGGGGTGCTGCCCTCTGCCACCATCAGCACTCAGCCCTCTGCCAATTTCTTTCTTTTTCCTGTGCTCTACCTGAAGATGGTTGGGACACCCTGACTCCCTGATTCTGCACTCCGAATGCAACACAACTAAGTAATGTTGTTTACCCTGGGGAGCAGGGCACACTGAGAGGTGCAGTGGAAACCTTTGAAAATCACTGTCTTTGCGTTTGCCTCCATTAAAGGTCCCCATTTCACTAAACAGAGATGTAGGGAAGTCCTAGTGTGCCTACTGCCACCAGCTTAGCACACAGCAGCTAGCTCCATGGTGAGACAGGATGAGATACTGGTAGATGGTCATTTTAGGCAAGGTGGCAAGGGAATCCTTGAATACAGTTTGATCTTTTGACTGTGTAACTGCAGTAGGGGACTGATTAGGCCTTCATATTACAGGGAAATACCTTCCCTGTGATATGAAGGCCTAATCAGTCCCCTACTGCAAGAAGGGGACAGACAAGCTAATATAAAACTTATCGATTGAAGGTCTTCTTATTGCATGAAAACAACTTGGATGCTTAGGCTCCACAACTGATGCTCTGTCTTCATTGACATTGACCAGATGCTGCAGCTCAGAACACTGGCCTTCCTGCTTGTGCAAGAGAAAGGGCTAAGCTCAGAGCCAGCTTTAGATCTGTATACTCTTTGGGTTCTCATATCTGAGCTGCCCTGCAGTTCATGAGGGAGTTTGGAGGCACCTGGGAAAAAACCACATCCCTGGACATTAGTGGAGAGTGTAAAAAATACCTTGCACATTAGGAGAAAGAGGCTTGGCAGTTGTGGCTATTTTGTGCAAGTACTCACAGGGCTTACTGAGAAGTTCCTAACTGAAGCAAGGCTGTGAATGACTCCTATCACTTGTCAAAATAGTTCCACTTGTTAATTGTCTTGCTTTCTGCCTCAATGGAAGGTTTTGTTCCTGAACCCTTCCTGTACAGCCATGTAGTAACAGATGGACACAAAAACACTGAGTAGTTATTTTTTGACAGAGACCCTGAGTTCTTTATCTTTTGAAGAAACTGCCAAAAGCTGCAGAGACTGTAGAGCTGAGAGGTGGGGATGGTAGGCTGTAGCTTCAGGTTTCCAACAAGTGCCACCTGATGACACCAATTTTAATAGTTTTGAGACCTTGAAAGTGGGAAATTGAGAAATGTGGTGAGAAGTATAGGTTTGTGTTCAGAGGATGACTGGTGCATGAAACCTGATACCCTGCAGTCCTGTAATATCTTTTTCTCAGAGCACTCCAATGTACTTAGGTATGTTTTAAATGTCCCACTGTCCTATAAACAGGTTCAGGGTCCTAAGTCCTGAACTGACTGATGGGGGCCCCAAGGCATAGAACTGGGTTACATGGTTGTTGCAAGGTCATACTAGTTTATCAGATCCTGTTTGCTGGCTTAAAACTTTAAAGGTTTTACAAACTTTCAGAGCTGAAATACCTTTTCAGTGCTCTGGCTCTGTTTCTCTTAACTTTTTTTATGTAAACCAAATAAATCTCTTATGGGTAGGCTTCTCTGGAGAAGATCATATAATCCAACCCATGGTGGGAAGAGACTTCCAAAGCTGTACATGCTAGACAAAAATCCCTCTGAAACTTGCATAGTTTATCTAACTTCTGCAGAACCCTGACACATGCAAAAAATATTTTTGCCCTATATCTGGAAAGCACAAGGGGCTTGTGTATCACATGAGGATCCAGATCCATGGGCCCTTCCAGTCCATTAATTACAACAAGGGAGTGTTAAACAAATCTAAAATGTGAAAAACCTTTTAAGTGAGCAAGTCAAGGGTCTTAGGAAATCTCTGAATTCCTGCTATTAGCTTTTGCTCCATTTGTGGATTTCTTTACTATTTTGAGCACTGTGAGATCACCTGGAGAAGATTCACCTTGTATATGGAGTGGAAGCCAGCTAAGAGGGGTGTAATTTCCTATTAGTACTGTTTGGTTGTGCCTTTGGGAATGACTACATCACTACACATCCCTTCTCCTGCACTTCTCCCCTTCTTTTCCTAACTATGCCCTGACTGCAGCCTGCCCTGCCTTTGTATGCCAGAAGTTAAAAATGAACAAGGGAGTACTGGAAAATCTGATATGGAAATCAGGTGCTAAAGAATAGGGATATAATTAAGGCAGTCTACATAGCTTTATGGAAACTAGGTCTTGTCAAACAAACTTGATCTCAAGAATGTAATCTCAAAGAGTGGAATTTTAAAGGCAATTGTGTAGATGCGATGTGCTTATACTTTCACAAAGCATTTGACTTAGTACTGCATGATAGTCTGGCTAAAATGTTATTATTACATGATATCAGTAAAGTGCCTGTTAAATGAATTAAGAACTGGTTAGCTAAGAGAGCTCAAAGGCATCATTTGTGGGAAGTAGCACTGAATAAGATATTGTCCAGGGGATTCAGCAAGAACTGATATCAAGTTCAATGCTATTCAACAGGTTCATCCATGATTTGAAAGTAACTATAAACTGTAGTTTAAAGGTGAGTTTTAAGTTTTGCAATGTCACAGGACTGGTAGGGCAATAAGTAATGAGAAAAGCTTTATATAAAGTGATTAGCTCACAAAGAAAGCTAATTCTAACGAGATATGTATTAGCAGTCATATATAAAGTGATGTGCTTGGGAGCAAGTACCATGTCTTGTAACCCTCCGTTCTGTAGATACATTGAAAAAAGGCTTTTGCATTCCTTACAGTTGAGCACAGGAGCAGGAAGTGGGAGTGGTTTTTAACCTACAGGTATGGCACTGACAGACTGCTAGTAGAATACAGCATATAGCATATATAGAGTTTCTAAAGGAAGGCAGAAAAACTGAAGAGAGTGCAGCAGAGACACCACACCAAGATGACTTGGAATGTGCAAATAGAGTTAAGTTTGATTAGTTTCAAAAACATTGAGAAGTGACTTATTTAGTGTAGAAGTACCTTCATGGAGAAAAAAAAGATGAGGTACACTTTTTTCCCCACCATGATCAGAGGACCCTTTCACAACAAGAGGAACCAACATTTAGAACCTAGAGCAGTTTATATTAAAACTTCTAGTGTAGGTTATATGAAAAATAAGGTACTTTTCTTTCAACAGAAAGACTAGCAAGGTTTGGTTTTGTTTTGCATGTTTAACCAGTGCCTCAATGAAAGCGTCACTTCATCTCCTTGCTGTTGTGCTCAAAGTGTAATTCTGTGGCCTGAAATGTAAAGGAGGGTGTCCACATGATCTTTCTGCCCTTAAGTGTGACTCTGTGAAGTGAACAACACGTTGAAGGGTTTCCTGTTGACTTTCATCTTTGTCCTTGAGTCGTACTGAGGTCAGTATGACCTCCCACCTGGGGAGGAATAACCATCTGTATCAGTACAGGCTGGGGGATGACCTGCTGGAGAAGAGCTCTGTGGAGAAGGACCTGGGGGTCCTGGTTGATGACAGGTTGGCCATGAGCCAGCCGTGTGCCCTGGGGGCTGAGAGAGCCAATGGGATCCTGGGGGGCATCAGGAGGAGTGTGGCCAGCAGGTCGAAGGAGGTGATCCTCCCCCTCTGCTCTGCCCTGGTCAGGCCCCACCTGGAGTATTGTGTCCAGTGCTGGGCTCCCTGGGATAAAAAAGACAGGGATCTCCTGGAGAGAGTCCAGAGAAGGGCTACAGAGATGATGAAGGGCCTGGAGCATCTCCTCTATGAGGAAAGGCTGGGTGAGCTGGGACTGTTCAGCCTGGAGAAAAGAAGACTTAGGGGGAACCTAATTAGTGTTTATAAATATCTTAGGCAGGGGATGCAGGGGGAATTGGCCAGCCCCTTTTCAGTGTCTGTGGGGACAGGACAAGGGGCAATGGCTGCAAGTTGGAGCACAGGAAGTTCTGCACCAACCTGGGGCAGAACTTTTCCCCAGTGAGGGTGAGGGAGCCCTGGGACAGGCTGCCCAGGGGGTGTGGAGTCTCCTTCTCTGGAGAGATTCCAGCCCCGTCTGGACGCCGCCCTGTGCAATATGAGCTGGGGAGCTGCTTTGGCAGGGGGGTTGGACCCCAGGAGCTCTCCAGGGCCCTTCCAACCCCTGTGATTCTGTGATTCTGTGATTCTGTGACATGCAACCCTGCTGCTTTTCCCTGTGCCAGTATTCAAAAAGAACAAACCAGCTGATACACTGTGTATATCTATATACTCTTTCTCCCTGTATATATGTACATAACTTGCTACCCCCCATTGTTCTTCCCACTTGTGCCCCTTAGGTGTGTTTTCTGGCCATTCTGTTAACAGCTTAGGGTGTATTTCCAAGCTGCCACCTTTAGTCATCTTGCCAAGTCAGGCCAACTTGCACTATCTCAGTCTCATTTTCTGGCTCCTCAGCCCAGAGTTCTTGACTGTTCTGAAGACTTTGCTTAGTCCACCCTGCTCTAGATCCCTCTTCCTCAACATAGAATGTGTGTAGGCTATTTTTGTCTTTCCTTACTGGTAGGAGTCAATATGGGAAGCTGTGGGAAATGAAAAGGGAGCTAAGTAAGTCTCAGTACATCAAAGTTGTGACCCCCTTGTTTGCACCTCTTGGCTTGCAGATCCAAAGGAGGGGAGACACTGGAAATACTCAGAGGCTTTGAATGAAAATTAATAGGCAGTGATGGAGAACAAATAGACACAAGAAGATATGAGATACAGGGAGGAAAAAAAACAGTATGAGGGGGCTGAGGGAAGTTCTTTATAGTAAGATTTCCCATTAGAAGGTTTCATGAGACTAAGCAAAACCCTTTGCAGCCAAAACTGCTGTTTTGAACACCCAAAGCTTGTGTCCCCCTCACAAAAGAACTATCCTGTTTCTTTCTCATAATGGACATGGGCTTATGTCTTCTCCTTTTTGTGCTTCCAATGGAGTTGGATTCACTGAGCTGAGGCAACAGCTGATCCTATTCTACTAGTGCTGCTTTCCTGGTGGTATCCCTGCATTCCCATTGAGGTTGTGGGCAGGGTCAGTGACCCCTGCAACCACTTTGTGCCCTTTACCCTTGCCTTCTTTCTCTGTAATGGCACTACCACTGAATTAATGGCATTAATGTTTCAAGCCTTTCTCAGATCATTCTACTCCCATTGGCCCTCCTCTTTCATCTTAATTTGGCTGGAAGAAATGGCAGCTCTTTCTAGCTGTTTGCTAATGAACCTGGAGCAAGCAGGAAGAATGGCCTCATAAAGGCTTCTACATCCTCAGTTCAGACCAGTACTTGACTAGAGCAACTTCACAGTTGGCAAGAAAAGAAAGCAAAGCCTACAAGAGTCTCTGTGGACTGAGACTTTTTCTCAGATATGTTTCATTTTCTCAAATCCAATGAATTATTTTGTGATTCATATTTTTTTCTGTACCACATTTGCCTCCATGATGCTTTGCCAGAGGGAAAGAGAAATCCCTGGCTTGTAGGATAGACAGTATCCAAGTGGTCAGGTTCTTATGTGGGATACTGCAAATACTTACTGGAGCAGATTTGATCTCGGCTTTTCCACAGGTCAGTTGTATAGCAGCTCTTGGACTGAGCCTTGCCAAAGCAGCACTTAATAATTCACACAGAGTGAAAGAGTTCCAGCAAAAGAGACTGTTCCCAGAAGAAGAAATTACACCAATCAAGGCATTTAACTATGCTGAGTGAGAGCCAAGTTCGGGTCTTAGGTCCTGAAAAGTAGATGAGGAACTTGAGCCCAAATCTCTCATATCTGATGTAGGTCTCCTCCTACATGCAGACTTCTGTATTGCTCAATGCCAATTAGGGAGCCTTTTCTAGTAAGGGTTTCCTCAGGACAATGAGTTCCTGCAAAACTTGTAGATTTCAACAAATGGAGTATTTCCCAACAAAGATGGTTATGCCAAAGACAGAAGGGAAAAAAATCCCATGAGCAGTTCTATGGATAAGATGCTGAAAAATAGAGAGGGAGATGGTAAGGAGGTAATTAGATAGTTGCCCAAGCATGGGCAGACTTCTGGCAGCTGCATAAGCCATTTTTCTCTTTTGAGTGCCCTTCTTACTTGGGCTGCAGCATGTGTCAAGTGAAGGAATTTTACTTGGAATCATAGGGATGATTGTCAGGTTTGCATCATCCTCTCCCAAATGCAGTGCATGCCTGCAAAAGGCCACACACCCTTTCCTTTGCCTGTTTCCCTTCTGCGTGCAGGAGGAATGGATCTTTTGAATGATTGTGGTGCTTTTGTGTGCAGACATGAACTTTGGGATTTAGGCCAGCATGGAAGCAAGTCCTGCCATTACATTTGCTCTACTTTTCCTATTTTCAGTACCGTTGTTTTGGAGCAGCTCCTAGGGCTGTTTGTTTCAGATACATGGCTACTTCCCCTCTCTTCTCACATGGATCAGAGCTTCTAATCCGTCCTATCAAAAGAGATCTGAGGAGATATTTGATTCACCACCATCCACTTCCTAGAACTACTGATATGTTTGCTTGTAACTGCAAGGATTTGTGTCCTTCCAGACACCTGGTACTGCTTCATGTAAGCGCAAGGTCACTTCTACAGCACTGTTTTTCATCCAGCTACACCACTGCTTGGAAAGAATTTTCAAATAGCTGTTTGACCTTTGGAGCGAGTTTGTCCCAGTCTATTGCCAGTGGACATCTGGATCAGTATCATGGCTGGCACTGGCTGCCCCCCTTGACAGTTATGTTGGCAAAGAGGCCAGGACTCGAACAAACCATTAGATAATTAGAAGCTACTGCAGTGACTTGCAAAGAGCTTAAAGAAATAGATGCAGAGGGTCCTCTTGCACTCCCAGAAGTAATAATCCAAAAGATTAAAAGTGGATCTGAAAATATTTCCTTTTCTCTGAGAGGCACTCCTGGGTGTATTGCCAGATTTTGCTGACAAACTGCTTTGTACTCCTGGTGAGGCTTGCAAAACCAGGAGGCCTATAGGAGACATGCCTGGATCTTTCTATGGCTTATTCACCATCGATACAATGGTTAAATGTTTCAACTGCACAGTCTTCTACTGCTGGTTGAGGAAACAGAGAGAATGTAGCTGGACTCTCAGTGTTTATAGAGGATGGCAGGACTGGCAGCTAGACAAAGCTGCTCTTTCTCCAGATTGGTCTGTGGTGACCAGCAGAGAGCAACAAGCAATTCGATATGAATTTTAGGTGAAGCCATTTTATTAGGTGAAATCACACAGATTCTATACCTTTATTACTGCAAACGTGGCCAGCTAAAAAACTGCTCATTGGTTACACACGCTGTTCACACCACACTGTTTGGTTAGTAATTATAATGAGTTCTGATAAACTTATCTTATAGCTAAATATTGTTAGTTTACCTTCAATGCCTAAAAGCATCTGCACACCTGCTGGTTTTGACCATCTTATTATGGTTGGTTCTTAACATGTTCCGTTACTCCCAAATACCTTCCCATAACTGCTTGTTGGTTTAGGGCAGCCTGTACCCCTATTAACAAGGCCGCTGTGTTTTGAGAATGTGATTATTAGGATCTTCTCAGCATGAGTAACTTTTCCTCTCTCATGGGAACAGAAGGATATTGTCAGGGCCTACATCTTGGGAGAAGCGAGCTAGGCCGCGGGCAGGCCTGCTGTCTTCCCCGACATTCGTCTTCATGGCTTTTGGGTTACAGGTCAGTCAGTGCCAGCTCCATGGTGCAGTTTTTGCAAAGAACCTGCAGAATTTTTGGAAAATTCTCAAGCATATCAGGAAGGGAAGTGTTATCCTACCACCTGACTTCAGCTTTAGATTCTATAACTCTATATTAAGCTGAAATTTAAGATCGCTCCACTCTGCTCTCCAGGCTGAGAACAAAAGAGTGGAAGGTTTTAGAAGTCTGAAAACTGGATGCTGAAGTTGTTCTTCTAAGGAAATCAAGAGGGTGGGAATTGATCACAGCATCTCTATTCAAACTTTTCAATTTTGCCCATTTTTTTCATAAGCAACAGCAACCTTTTCCATTCCCCCTCTCCTCTGTTGCTCTCCTGTGAAAGTAAGATTGGGAGCTGTGCCTATACATGTAGGGCATTTTGAAACTAGCACTGTAAAGAGAACCTGGATTGCATACCTTTAAAAAGTGAAGATGGATTAAATATCTTCTTGTAGTGAAGACCTTCCTAAACCAGAGATGTTTGTGTCCTTTGCTTGATGTTCATCTGATAAATTGTGGTGGAAAATAAAAATCACTAGTCAGTAACAGCCTTTATCTGAATGGCTCTGAAGGAGGCTTTAGTGTGGAGTGTTTTCAGACTTTCTCTTTGAAATCAGAATGCTTCTACATGTGCTGTGTTACCACCATTTCACAGTCCAGAATCAGTTTGAACAAACTAAGCACCTTATTGCTGTTTTGGTAATATGCAGAAAACTTAATCCAGAGGGAGACCTGACTAACAAGCTCAAAATTTATTGGGAATTGAAGGTCAGGACACTTGTGTGAATTACAAATTGATAAATGAATGATAAATGTTATGTAGAAGAGTCTTCCTGCATCAGGGTGGGCAACAGGCACTTGGTAGAGGCTTCAGACAAGGCTGCCTGGTGACTGCCCTCTGAAGAGATTCTTGTTCAAGCAGCAGACACTGATGGTACAGGATAGGACAGGGGACTGGGAGGAACATGACCGTTCCTCAGCTTGATAGTACATAGGTTGCCTGAGGACAAGTTTCTTGCTTCCTTTGGGCAAGAAGGGAGGTCAGACTATGGGATTCGAGTCCTTGCTCACATGTGTATGCAGAAATGGAATTAAATCTCTCTTTCATCCAAACTATACTTTAAGAACTTGATTTAACCCTCCACCAAAAGGGGACAATAACACACTAATACATTTTCTGCCCAGAGCCAATAAAATTAATTTTCTGCTTATGTTTTAAAGAAAACTTCAATTCTTTTCCTCATCACCCAGGCTACCTCTGTCACCCAGAAGTAGGCATGAACTTTGTCCTAGCCCATGGCCTGGCCATCAGGTAAGATCTACATTATTTAGATCCTTCTGTCTAGAAGGCTGTCCTTCCTAGAAGACTGTATTGTAACGTGCTTGTGTTCAGTGGCAAAAAAATTTACTTTAAAATGTGAGAAATGGAACTGGCCCAAGGGTGGCTCTAGGACACTGGAGTTCAGAGAAGCAGGAGGTGGTAATAAAACCCTTTTTTTTTGTTGGTTTTTTTTTTCCTAATATGAATTAGTGTGTCTGCAAGCTTTAGCTATGCGTCCATCAAGCTTGGCATTGGCTACAGACATGGAATAGCATATTGTCACTATGGTTGTGCTGCCTTTTGAGGGGGCTGAGAAGAAGGTGGTACTTACCTGGTGCTATATGACCAGCAGATCAATTCTGTAGAATTAGGTGTTTCAAAACATTATTTATTTGTTCACTTCAACAATTGATAAACACTTTGTGCTTGTCTGACACCAGTTGTACTACACACTGTTAGGTCCTGATCATTCCTCCAAGCATGGAGTATCAGAGATAGTCTTTTTATTTCATCCTATTGCCTTTCAGCCCTCAGCCTCTAAATACTTCTGCCTTTCCACATCATGTGCTGGAAATACTCTTTCCAAACTTCTTTACCATGAATGTAGGATGTTGAAGTTCTACAATGCCTCTCAATAATAATGACTCAATTGCAATTTATCACTGCTGTCTGAAACTTGTCCCTGCCCCCTCTTTCTTTCCTTCCCATCATTTTATAAGTGTTCATGACCTTATTAGTTGGGTATTGCTGACTTGAGAAAGTGTGTGTCCTCCTGGAGAAAGATTGCACCTTTGCCTGTTTCAGTGACAAAGCTAGAAAGCTGGGCAAAATAAATAAAACATAATGCTCAATGTGAGATTATAATTAATAATGAAGCTGCTTCTTAGCTGCCTCAGCACTCTTTTCCTTGGGTTTCCACGGCATCTTCTGATGTGCCAAAGGTGAGGCATCGGTGCTCACAAAATACTGCTGCCAGCCATAACCTCACCAACACCTCTTAAAATTCAATCTAAAGCCAGCTAAGAAAGAATGTTTTGGGGCTACAAATACAAGCTTCTTGTACCTTCCTTTCCTACTATTCTTATCTCCCCTGGCCAAACAACTTTAAAGAGCCATCTCTGAGCTTATTCATCCCTTGCTGAGTTCCTGCTGGATCTTTCTTTTTCTCCTGGTTTTATCCCACTGTCTTTGTGCTGTCACTTCAGTGCAGTGCCATGTAGACAGAGGTTTCTTTTGCTATTTGGAGCACTTCCTGACCAGTTGCAGCCTTTTAAAGGCAGTTACAGCGACCTATTAATCATATATTGCAAGGCATCTGCATCAATTATATGTTTTTATGAACCCCACAGCCTCTAGTGTGCTCTCAAGTTTATACAGAGATCACAAACGATATACTAAACATACAAAGGAGTTGGTCTTGAAACTTATCTACATGGTTGTTTTCTTCCCACTTATTTTTTGGTTTAGGGGCTCCTTGTCCCCCCAGAATACTTGCTAACACCACCACCTCCCCCTGTGTGATGTCTAACTGTTTTGGCAGCAGTTTGCAGTGCTGTTTTCTATCTGCATCAGTCCTGCACTACATTTATTTCCTCTGCTGATAGTTTTGACTGGAATAGAAACTACCAGTGGATTTCTCTAAAAGGAACGCTTCACACTCCTCATGATCACCTCCCAAAATTAGTATCAGTTTTTTTGTCATGGTGACCAATGATAGAGACATTATTTTTACTTTAATTGGTGGTCTGTAACAAGGGAGTTAAACTGATTTCAGGGTTATAGCTCAAACAAGTATTTGAGTGATGGAAATCCAATGAGAAACTCTGACTATCACTAAGCTCTTAGAGAAAGGTTGGTGTTGGCATCACTTCCCTTCACCACTCAGAGATCTGCAGTGACAGAGCTTGCCATATTTCAAGATTCTTGTTTAGGGAAAATAGGGAGCTACATTTAGGAATGGAGTATCTGAATCAGCCAAGCAAGACAAGAGAAGTTCATGGAACTCACCTGAGGTATCAAAGAAACTCAGCGTTGGAGATGCAGTACTGCAACTGCAATCTTCTTCTCAGGCTGTGTGCCTCCAGCATAGAAGTGTATATATAACCTGTCTAACCTTGTGTCCATGGGGCAGTGTTAACATGACTAGAAAATGCTTCAGAGTTTGCAGCAAACTGCTAGTGGTGACCTCTAACTGGCCACAATCTGTACGATCCAACCCTTTGGAAGCTCACCACAAGCTGAAAGATCTGATGATCGTACTGTTATCTATATCATATTCCACTGTGAAAGGGATTAAAATATTACTTTAACACAGCTGATCCTCTGAAGTGCTACCAGGCATTTGAGCAACATCATTCTTTGTGCATGTAGAATATTTTTCTCTTATGGATATTGCTGATTTCCCCTCATTCTTGATTCTCTCTGCTGATCGTCACATATCATTTCAAGAGCTAACCCCATCTCTGACTGCAGCTATTTGTTATCAGCCCCTTTGCCTTTACCACTTCCATTTGTAATTTAAACACCCTAATTTAATAGGTTTGTCTCATTATTTTGATTAATCATATTAACTCATATTAATTAAGAGATGGATTTAGGTAATGACAGAGGTTAATGGAGTCAGTTTTCACTTTCCCCTGGTTTTTCAGGGAAGGGGGGACACAGGGGTAGGAGGGGAAAATAAAAAGAGAGAGTAGGAAGAGTGAAAAAGAGAAACCATTGGGGGGGGGGGAAATCTCAGTTAGCAATCAGAAATTCCATGCTAATTGAATGTCTGATTTTATTAATGATGAAATTTATAAAGGTCCTTAAGAAAAGAAAAGAATTTAGCCAGTTCAGCAGTTAAGTGTGAATATTAACTAACTCCAAGATAAAAGTTAAAATATCCATTTTCTTTTCTTTTCTCTGGTTCTTTAAATAAAAAGCTCTCTTTGACACTTCATCCCATTAGAGCGTTAGCTTCCTTTGCCATCCATTGCTAAATGGCTGGAGACTGCAGAGAATGTAATGTCCTGGATGGTTTAAGAAATGCTGACCTTGGAGGGCAGGAAGTTAATGCATGGATCATCATAGTGCTTATTTTCCTTGATGCTTGCTCTCTGATGATGCTTTGGTAAGTGGAAGAAGGATTCCAGCTCTGCCCTTATGGTCTGTCTTGTCTCTATCATGCTTGTTTCCCTGAGGCTCAAGAAAAAAAGAACTGCAAACAGTGTCAGATTCTGGCTGAACTTTGTCCTGTGGGCTGCATTTCCATCTCAACAAAGGCATGGTGAATCCTTTGCTCATAGAAGTGCCTCCATGATAGGGTCTCATAGTTATTACTCTTGGGCATGTACAGCAGCTGACTGCTCTTAATGTTTCTCTTTCTTTTGCTTTCTATCTACCAATGCTATATAGGCATAAAATCTCATCTGAGGAAGGGAAATCTTTATAGCCATAGTGCCCTCGTGCAGATGACGGCATGAGGGCAAGTCAGTGGAAAACTCTTTGATTCTTTGTGCCTGTTGCAGTTCTGTGTAGCTGTGCTGCTTCAGTGGCTGTTGTAAGCCGCAGTTACAGCTTTCCCCAAGCACCACATTTTGAAAACATTGGTCCATTCAAGGCCAAATTGGAGGCTGAGCTGGTCACAGCACCTCTGGGAATCACATATAGGAGAAAAAACCTGCTGGCAGGGGCACTTTGCCACCGGAGCAGGAGTGAGAAGATGGAACAAGCTGCACAGACGCCAAGGCCAGGCCCAAAGAAGGGGGGTGAAGAATGCACAAAGAGAGTTTCCCCTGCAGCTTGTGGTGAAGACCATGGTGAAACGGGTGTCCCCCCGAAGCCCATGGATGAGGACGGGGAGCAGAGACACCTCTGCCCTGTGAAGATTGATCCACGCCTCAGCAGGTTTGTGACTTTGCGGGTGACCAGGCCGGGGGGTCTGGGCCCGGCTGTCAGCACCCTATGGAGGGGAGAGTCCTGCTGAGAGGCCCGTGGTGAGG
>VZTU01004082.1:111119-130429 GCA_013400835.1 Zapornia atra
TGATCAAAGTCAAGAGTGGGAAGAGGCCAGGGGTGGGGGGAAGGAGAAGTGATGAGATCTGGGGAAGGAAAGCAGCTTGTGAGGGATCACTGGAACCCCCCTGCCCATTCCCTGCCCCTCCCTGTGCCATGCTGGGGGGGGAAGAAGGGAGTAAAATCGTGATGAGGTTTAAGTTTGCTAAGAAGGGAGGGGTGGGGGGAAGGGGCTTGAAGACCTGGCCGCTTCTTATCCCATTCCGGTTCACTGGGTGTATTAGTTGTAGCAAGTAGTAATAAATCACTTTCCTTTCCTTTATTCTGTGCTGAGTCTGTTTTGCCCATTGCACTAATTGGGGAGTGATCCCTCTGCCCTTATCTCAAGCCCTAAGCCTCCCAATAGCTATTTTCTCCCCTTTTTGGCTGAAGGGGGGAGTGAGCGAGCGGCTTGGTGGGGATTTGGCCTCTAGCCAGGGCCAAAACCACCACAGTGCCATGACATGTCAGCTGACCTGCTTCAGTGAACATTTGAACAGAAAGCTATTCTGGAGCTGAAACTGGTTTGTAGTGAACTGTGGGGTAACTGTGCAAGACCCCAGGTAACCTTTCTCCTTACAGAAAAGAATACTTTTGTGACAATGGTAACATGGTACAAAGTAAAGGGGCATAACCACACAGGAAGAGAAGAGTTATTCAAACCCTAAATTAATGAATGTGAGCAAAGTGTTTGTGTAAATGGTCACAACTCTAAATCAGAAAGAATTAGAACAAGAAAGTTGTTTTGTAAAGAAACTGTTAGCAAAAGGAAATATTTAACTGCGAAGGAACTTCATGTCTTTATGTATACTGTTCCAGTAAATGGTGCTGTTGAAGTGTAGCACACACTGGCAACTTGTGAAAGGTAGCCAGTAAGTTTTGTAAGACCATGTTCTAGTTTAAGTGCAGTGCACTATCAGTTCAAAGATTATTTGGCAATAAAGTACAAAGAAAAGCACCAGGAATATGATGAACATTTCCTGTGAGGTATTTGGGGAAACATTCTTTAAGAGTGACCAACTGCAGTCATTGTTATTTATGTTAAATCAGTGGAGTACATTGTAGTAGGACACACAGTACCTCTTGACTATCCAGATTTCATGGCTGCAGGACAGTCCCTTGTTCACAGCTACTTTAAGCTAAAGTTTGCAACATAGACAGTCTCATGTGAGTTTTTAATTTCATCCAACTGGAGCCCTTATGCCGAGCTTGACTGCCACTCAGGAGAAATTTTAATATCAATTCCAGAAGTTGATTACTTTTTGGTGATCTGTGATTAAAATAGCAGAAGTCTAAAGTGGAATTTTCCCATAATCAACATTTCAGAGTGGATGAATGAAGCAGATTTCAGTTCAAAAGGCACTAGAGCAGTTGAAATCTGCTAAGATGGACTGACCTTTTTGTGACTTTGATGAGAACATCAAAAAAACCAACTTTGCTTTTGCAGTGATGTTTCATAACAGGTAAAAACACACCACATTTCAAGACTGTTGGCAAGTTGAGAATGTTGCCATTCTATTCTTGTGATGTTAGAAAATAGTATAAAATGAATATACTTTTTTTGTTGTTCTTTCCTTAATGTAAGTCAACTAAAGAATGGTTTCTGTGCAAAGTGATAGTTGACCTGAACAGTGGAGAACCATTGAGTTCAAAAGATCCAGTTGGTGTTCCCAGTTTAATATCTTTTGGCTTGCATATAGAAATATAAGCATGTAGGACTTGGCATTTGAAAAGTACAAGGCTCAGAAGAGAGTGAATTCTAGGCATGAACATTAAGAGACTTCAGAAATAGATGAGTGCCTACATGCAGCCTGACATTATGAAATGACCCAACTTAATTTCACTAAATTGGGAATTAGAACAATACAACTGGCAGCATGGCTTTGTTCAGAGACCTAAGGTCTTGTTCCACTGGGAAAAGCCTCTCAGATAGATTTTGTCTCTGTGGAGTCTTCCTACATGGTTAGCAACCCATCACAGCTGCCGTTCAGCCTGGGAGTATTCCTACAACTCCAGCCTCTGAAATCCTGCTTTCTCTTGAAGAATTCTCATTTTATTAAAAGCATGCAAAGCCATTATCTCTACAGAAAAACCTGAAACAGTAGAATGTGAAAAGCTCAGAAAATGTAAGAACCCAACAGGAAAATCCAATACATATATATATATAATATATATACATAATATATATATAAATGTATATAGAAAAGGCAACAGTAACTCATGATGTTTTAAGACAATTTTGGGGATTAATTTTGAAACCTGATTCAAATGTGAAGTCTTTCATTTTGCAGAGCTGTCAATGATTTCAGTGGGGATCTGGCTAGACAGAAGAAACCAGATAGAACATTTTTATTGTGGGATTGGGAAGAATGGACTGCTCCTTTTAGGAGCCTTTTAGTGGATACTGTTTGAATTAATATGTGTTTAAAGGGCAAGTTTGAAGAAAAGAGCTTGACTTTAATGTTTATGGTTTACTTTTCATACTCCTTCACTTAAGTTTGAGGTACAGATTTTTTTTAAAAAATTTATATAGACATATAACCAGACATTTGCATACTGTAAATATAGGAGGTGTGAGGTAGTAATAAATAGGCAAATCAGATTTTAATATTAGCTTCTGACTCAAAATAAAGATTAAAAAAATAACAGTACAGAAAAATGATACAGATAGGGTATTTTTCTCAATAAAAAAAAAAAGCCATAATAGTTTAATTCTGACTTGACTTGTGTTGAATTTACACCAGACAAAAGTCAATGGAGCTGCTTCACAGTGTACAATAGCATAAGGTGAGAACGGAATCCTGTATCTTAAAATATTACATGTAAGTGCACACACACTTCTTTGTGGGTGCACTGCATCTCTTTGTCTATGCATATTCAAGTGTATATATTTCACAGCTGCTGTCTGCATCATTCACTTCCAAAACCAGCATGCATTCATTTTCATAACTTTTTGTTCTATTACAATATTAATGGGACTATCAATGGGAAAGGACAAGAGAAGCATTTTTAATGTTTATCTGACAGTTGCAAATTTCACTTGAGGTTGTTTACTGGGATCTGATTGTTGGCAAAGAGGAGTAGGAAAGGCAGCAAGATGAATGGGATCACAGGAAGAAGAGATGTATTTATGGGTCCTCTTAACACCATCGAAGAGTATTAAAAAGTCCTGTCTTATCCCTCCTTTACCAAGTCTTAAGTTTTAAGCAGAAAAAAAAAAAAAAGAGGGATTTTAAAAATTAACTTCCATTTAATCCAGGTTGTCTGTGCAAAGTGAAACACATTGCATTTAGGTATGTGAAAATTAGATGAAGGTCTCAGTGTATATGTTTACTTTCATCCCACATATTTTCCCTACTGGGGAAAAAGCCTGGAAATAAGAGAGAGAGTTTGTGGACTTGGGGATGAACCTGCAATGTGATGTCAAACTGTGTTACCAAATTGCTGTTGGAGCTTGTCTTTTCTGACCTTGAGTTCTAGGACTATGCTAAGTGAAGCTTATTTGATATGGAGATGTCCTGGTTCTGGCCAGGCCAGAGTTAACCTCCATAAGCAGCCAGCACAGGTGAGCTGAGTTAGCCCGGGCTGTTTTCCACACCACCTGACATCACTCCCTTTATAAGAGGTGCTGGGAGGGGTGTTTCTGGGTACCTCCAAGGCAATTTGAGTGTGGCTGGGGTGTTGGGTTGGTTCTCATCTTGTGTAGTACTTTGTGTTATTGTCAGGTCATAAGCTACTCTGTTTTATCACTGGGTGTGAGTGTAATTTGCCACGGGCTGTTGTTGTTGTAAACTGTCCTATCCTAACCCATGGAGGCTTTGTCTTTTTCTCCTCTGGGAGTGAGTGAGTGAGCAGCACTCAGCCACTGCTTGCTGAGCCACCACAGGAGAGAGCTCAACCTTTTCCCAGTTGTGCTCTGCAGTTTTAAGGACTCTTAAGTTTTACAAATCTGGGTATTGCACCTCCAACTTTTCTGTGCTGTAAAATCACCTCAGACAAAAGAAAAAACCAAACCAAACAACAAAACCAAAACCAAACCAACCAAAGAAAACTGGCAAACAATCTTGGAATTCTGCTTTTCTTTTTAAAATGTTTAAGTATAACTATTTAAAGTTAAAAATGCAGAAAGCCTAACTTTTCACCAGCCAATGTTTATGCATCAAAAATTTATAGACTGTAGATAACACAGATTGTAGAGTAATACCCTAAGAGTACTGTGTTCATCTCTGGTTGTCTCTGACACAGCTAACTGCAGAATTAGAAGAATTTTAGAGCTAGGTAGCAGGCTGAGATGTTTGGAAAAGCAAGGGGAAATCTTTGGAGAAAAGCATGGAAATGTGAGGGAAAGGTTAAATTTTCCATGCAAAATGAAATCCAAAATAACTGTCTGTGTAAATATGTTTCCCATTACATGCTTCTTCCTGGGAATTACAGCTCATGTGCTTCTCCTGTTCTTCTCACTAGGCTGGACTTTTTTGGTGGATTATGTCTTCTTTGATACACCTTGACTCCCCTACTGAGAAGCTTTGGTGAGGACTCAAGACCACCTCCACAGGTCATTGTGGCACAACTTTTTTTAATAATTAAAACCATGAAGTTTTCACAAGAAGCAGAAACATTCTGCAAAATAGTACTTATGTCAAAGGTAATTAATTTGGGGGAAGGCTTGCAAGAACTTTCACTTACCTGTAGGTAAAATAATAATTCTCATAGTCCATGAATTCTTACTGGGTTTTGAAATATCAGAGTGAGTAAACAATAAATGTTGAAAGGGGCAGATGAAAACCCTTGGCAAGGAAATCAAATAGCTGTACAAAATGGGGTTCTCAGCTGTAATGAATGGCTTGTACAATTCATGGTGTTTTGGCAGAGCAGTTCTCAGCCAGACCCAGATTGCATTGTCCTGTGCTGCCAGAGTGTGTTAGAAATGCACATTTCACAGGTAGTCCCTGGGAAAGACAGCTTGGGTGGGTAAACAGGGAATTTGTCAGTGAACCAATCAACCAAACCACTGACCTCTCTGAGGTGGTTTTGTGAGCCTGCCTGATATATGGGCCTTTTGGGTTTTGGAAGGGGCTTTCTTTTCTGGTGTACAGTGCTGCCTTTTCTGGATCACTCTCCTCCCCTTTCTGTGGGCTGGGGAGAACTGTACAGGCAGACAGCATATAGCCATGCACCTAGTCCAGCTGCTTGGAAAGACTGTTTTGTGGAAGCCAGAAAGGAGGTGCTGGAGATCCTGGAGAGACATAGAGACATTGGTGAAGTCCACACGTCACAGAATCACAGAATGGCAGGGACTGGAAGGGACCTCTGAAGATCAGCTAGTCCAACCCCCTTGCCACAGCAGGATCACCTAGAGCAGGCTGCACAGGACAGCATCCAGGCAGGTTTTGAGCATCTCCAGAGAAGGAGATTCCACAACCCCTCTGGGAAGCCTGTTCCAGTGCTTTGCCATGCTCACAGTGAAGAAGTTCCTCCTCATGTTTAGGTTCATTTAGGTTCTCTTCAGTGTTAGGTTTGGGTTAAGTACAGTTAGATTCCTTTCAGTAGTTTGGTTAATTACAGTTGCATATTCCCTGTTGTCACTGCCCCTGAAGAGGTCTGATCCTGGCCCTGGTTCCTGCCTGCAAAATCCAACTTGGAACTGGGATTAAGGTGGTCTAGACCAGTGCTTTATTAAAAAGCCAGTGGAGCAGCAAACATGTTGCACATCTTCATTGCCTTCAGCTTCCCCAGCACTTCTAAAGCAATCTAGATTTGTTTTGTCCCTGCTCAGAGGCACCCCTATGCACTTTACACAACAGGCAATATAGACTTAGCTATTTGCTTACCTTGGGGCTCCACTTGCTACTCTTGCCTACAGTGCCGCTGCTGGCTGCCCTAAAAGCTGGAGCCTCCTTATCTGGAAGGCCTCTGCAGGAAGAGAGGCACCCTACCCTTTAATAGTGAAAATGTTGGTGCAGTATCCACACATCTATTCACTGAGTGCCCAAATCACTGTGATTTCTCCCAAGTTTGCAAACTGGCCTTTGGACTCCAGTTCTTCATAGTGTGACAGCTACCACCATAAAAGCAGTGTCAGCAGAGCCTTTATCTCTGGCAACAGTCTATATCCTCACTCCCAATCACTGCATCCTTCTAAGCTAGATTCCTCTGGGAAGGACCTTAGTATGTCCTTTGATCACAAACAAAGCCATGTGCACAGGGGACAGCCTCACCTGTTGGGCTAAGCATTAAACTGCTTAATCATGCTTCATGCTTCTCCTGGAAGCTTGTTTCACAGTGTCATACCAAGGTGCTGAGAAAACTATGTTGTTACATGCAGGAATATTATTACAGTGCCTTATGGTGTTCATGATGCTGAAAGTCACATGCCATCTTCTTCTTGTGTGAAGCTCTGATCTAAGCTAATGTATTTGGTTTGTGTGGCAAGCTTTTGGTAGTTGGGAGGGAGGTGGCTTCTATGAGAAGCTGCTAGAAGCTTCCCCTTGTCTGATAGATCCAATGCCAGCTGGCTACAGCACAGATCCCTTGCTGGCCAAGGCCAAGCCATAGGTGACAGTGGCAATGCCTCTGGGTTAATGGAGTTAAGAAGGGGTAAAACCTCCACAACTATTTAGGGGCAGTTTTTGCAGCCAGAGAAAAGAGTGAGAATATGTGAGAGAAACTACTCTGAACACACCAAGGTCAGTGCGGAGGGAGGGGCAGGAGGTGTCCCAGTCACTGGAACAGAGATTCCCCTGCAGCCCCTACAGAAGCCCATGGTGAGGCAGGATGTCCCCCTGCAGCCCATGGAGGAAGATGGTGGAGCAGATATCCACTTGCAGCCCATGGAGGCTGATGGTGGAGCAGATATCCACCTGCAGCCCATGGAGGCTGATGGTAGAGCAGATATCTACTTGCAGCCCGTGGAGGCTGATGGTGGAGCAGATATCTACTTGCAGCCCATGGAGGACCCCATGCCAGAACAGGTGGATGTACCTGAAGGAGGCTGTGACCCCTTGGGAAGCCTGCTCTGGAACAGGCTCCTGACAAGACCTGTGGCCCAGTGGAGAGAGGAGCTTTTGCTGGAGCAGGTCTTGTGGCAGGACTTGTGACCCTGGGGGGGTACACATGCTGGAGCAGTCTGATCCTGAAGGTCTGCACCTGTGGAAATGACCCATGCTGGAACAGTTTGTGAAGAACTGTAGGCTGTGGGAGGGACTCATGTTTGAATAATTTTTGGAGGACTGTCTTCCATGGGAGGGACCCCACATGGAGTAGGGGAAGAGTGTGAGGAGTTGCACTCCTGAGGAGGAAGGAGCAGCAGAGATAATGTCTGATAAACTGATCAGAACCCCCATTCCCATCCTTCTGTGCCAGCTGAGGGGGAGGAGGTGGAGAATTGGGGAGTAAAGTTAAGTCTGGGGAGAAAGGAGGGGTGGAAGAGGAAGATGTTTTTAAGGTTTAGTTTTATTTCTTATGACTCTATTTTTGATTCGTAATAAATTATTTTTTCTAAGCTGAGTCTGTTTTGCCCATGATGGTGATTGCTGAATGATCCCTCCCTGTCCTTACCTCAGCTCACAAGCTTTTTTGTTATTCTTTTTTCTCTCCCCTGTCCACTTGATGGAGGGAGTGATAGAGCACCTTTGGTGGGCAGTCAAGGTCAACCAACCACAGCTGATTTGATTCCACCTCCAGGTCAGAAGCTGAAGTGCTAAAAGCATTTGCTTTATTACTTCTCTCTCTTTCTCAGCCAATGTCTTTTGGTTGTACCCACCTCTAACCAGAATGAACTTTTGGTAGACCACTGGAAATTTGGGGAGTTACATTTAATATATTTAGGATTACCTTTATTCGTGGTCACAAAATGCTTTTCAGGCATTTATAGTGTAACTTTTGATTGTGTTCCTAAAGTAAGAAAGTATTATCACCCTTGAAGGTAGGAAAGTATGGGTTAAAGGAGGCAAAGGGATTTGCCTAGGTCTGCAGACCTAGGCATTGACATCTCAAGGTGGGTGCCTTCCTTCATGACACAAAATGTGACCACATTGCTGATAGACTGGGGTGTCACTGAATGATTAGTTTGCTATGCTGGGCAGAAGTAGAGGAATTCTTACCTGTGCCTATTGGGACAACAGCACTGGAGAGAAATAGGTGCATGATGGGAAACAGGTGGCCAGTTGTGATTGGCACTTACAGAGGTTTTGTTGGGTGCTATGTGAAGACCAGAAGGAATTACTCTTAAGTATGGAGTTGAATTTAGCAGTAGAATCTATTCTCATTGAGTGTTGTGGGGGACCAAGAATCTAAATGAGATTAGGTATGCAAATCCATTGGTGGCTAATAAATGGAATGGTTTGAATGCACCCTTTGGCCTTATGAACTCCTGAAAGGACCAGGTGCTAGAAGAGCATATGTAGAGAAGGTAGGCTCCCAAGCATCTTGGGGTAGTTGTTGGTGAGGTATTTGGTATGATGGACCTTTGGTCTCTCTGTTCTTTTGAACTTGATAATGCTCATTTTGCTATGACATTAGATCTTAGGTCACTTCTTGAGAATGATGGGTAGTTAGTAATGTTAAAAGCTATGACCAGATCCTACAGCAACTCTTCTGCTCCTGTCTTACTTGCTCTGTCCTTGCAGCACTCTGTGCAAAAGTCCAGTTTGCTGTGTTCAAACCAGTTAATGAATACCAGTGCCTGCATGGGGAGCACAGGGCCTGTTCTCAGAAATGCTGGTAGGGCTGTGCTCAACCTATGATTATTCTGAACTAACATCCTGCACTGGTCTCTGACTGCAATGTGTCTCACTGCAGTGTCTCAGAGGCAGTTTAAAGTTGAGGCCGTTTCATGTTGAGGCAAGAGCTGAAGTTAACATTATTGTTCTACAATTTGACAAATGAGTTAATTATATTCTGTGTTCTCTAAGTGCTGTTACTGCCATACTGTTCATTTTGTCCTGACTGTTGCTGTCTTTGAGTTGTGAAGTAACCTGACAGGTATCTGTTTTAGAGGTGACAGTGTTTTAAGAGGAAGTGCAATGATTCCTATATTCCAAGGTCTTTTTGAAATTAAATACTACATGTACCTAGCAATAATAAGCCTTCTTTGAAACTCCAGTTGAGCAACAAAGCTGCTACCATCCCAGTGTTTTGTATATATTATAATAAGCCTTCTTTGAAACTCCAGTTGAGCAACAAAGCTGCTACCATCCCAGTGTTTTGTATATATTAATCAAGTATATCAAACCATATTTAGACAAAAATATGTATCATCAAAATGGTAAGATGTACAATGAAGCAATGGGGGCAAAACTTCCTCAAACCTATTTTCAGAAGTGCTAAAGAAGTTTAAATTGAAAATCTGCTATTCATTGATGGGCTAGGCTGGTAATATTAGGACTTGCTCCTGTGGCTTACATAGCTGGGAAAGGAAAATCTTGGAGCAGAGTGAAGTTTTTCCAGAAATCACATGTGCCTCTGCCTGCCTGCTTGGGAAGAATGTAAATGTGAGTGTGTTTCCTGGTGATTGTCCAGGTGATAGCCTCTTTGGCATTCCACCGAATGGCCACCTGTCTGCCTGTAATAAATGATGGCTATAAAGAGAAGTGATTGCAGCCATGATACAGGGAGAGGCATTTGTTTATATTCTTATAATATGTATCAGATTGAATAGAAATTATCACTTACAATTGACAAATGGAGAGCGGAGGTAGTTGGTGGGTATGAGGAAGCTCAGCCAGAGCTGGGCCAGCTGCAAACTTTCTGCAGTGAAGGCTGTCTGCAGAATGCAGGTGCCAAGTCAGCCAGTGATTAATGGTGGAGCTGGAGGCTTGCTTGTGTTAATGATCCACAGGTCTTTGTATAGCAGCACACAGTCAGTAAGGCCCCTTGTTGCCTCTCAGAAAGGATCCCAATGGGTAGAGCCTGCCATTTTGGGACTGGGGTGTGTAATTAAGTAAACAGGGGCCAAAACAGAAGTATTCTTGAGCAATTCTGCTGGAGAAGAGTGCTGGTGTGCAGTGTTGTCCCTCACAGTTTAAGTAGTGTCCAAGACCTGCTTAGGTTCAGCAATCCAGGGCACACCTGTCTGGCTCCAGAAGTGCTATTCTGTGTTACCGTAACAGCAATGCTGCTGAATGAACAGGGGAAAGGACCATTTCTTGGATCTCTTTCAGAACAAGAGTTTGCCTTACATCACTGCTTTCCTCAATGGCTGCTACTTTCTCCCTCTTTGCTCTGCCCCCTGTGTAGACACAGCACTTCCTCTTCTGGATCAAGAACCTGAATATGTCTAAGTGAGAAACCTAAGAACTGATCAGGGACTGGAGAGAGAACGAAGTGCTTTCAGCCTGCAAACAAGCTCTGTGTTTTAAGCTCACAGTAGCATTTGATCCTGTTTGGGAGGGGTACTGGAACCATAGAAAAATCTTGGAGCAAAGATAGGAAAACAATTCAACTGACACAATCTCTGCTGCCTGCATAAATTTACAACTAGACTGGACAAACCTCTAGACCATATGCAGCTGGTAGAAGCTGTGAACTATGTGTTCTCTATGAACTATTTGTCAGGACAGCTTTTTGGATTCTACCTGTGAAGACCTATTCCTGCAGATATTTGTGGTGATCTGCCATGCTCTTATTTGCTCTCTGGACCTATTTGGAGGTGGGGTTGTTGAAAGAAATTAAGTAGGAGTTGCGATAGAAGCAAAGCACAGGCAAGAATGCTGCAGTGCAGGTCAGTTCCATTCATTGTACCTGCCTCCTATTTTGTTATGAAGGAACAAAGATAGTATCATCTGTAGATATTTTGTAGAAAAAGAACAATTATGGAGCATGCAACATTCCCTGGTGTGGAGTTTAATGTCCCTCATTGACCTGTTCCCCTCTGAAAATATTCCATATATGCCCAGCAGCCAAGGGTGTCTGTGGGGTACAGAGCTGACTGGAGTGAAAGCTCCCTTTGAGAGAGGCTCATCACATAGCTACTGCCAGGAGTGGGAATAGACTTGGTTATAAGCTGCCTTTGTGCTTGTCTTTCTGCATACTAAAATGCTGCCTTGTGACTGGTAAGGAAGGCTACCTTCTAATTCTTGGAGTCTTGTCCCAAATCTGTCTTTTCAATTTGGTAGAAAACATATGTCTCAAATACCTGAGACCTCCTAACTCCTGCTGGATGGTAAATTGAGGGAGTGCTGCCAGTCAACCCTGTGTGAAGACTTTCAACTCACTCTATCTCTTGAGTTTCTGCCTAGATACTGAATACTACTGGGGAAAGGGTTATACATTAGTTGGGTAGTTCAAAACCATGTTGCTAAAAAGTAAAACACTTGAGAGAAGCATAAGTTTCCTCCTAATTCCTCCTCCAGCTCTACTGATGGCTGATACTTTAGGTTTTCCCCACCAGCAGAGGAAACTGTTTGACACAAAGGAACACTTGTTTTTCTTCTGCTGCTAATGACTAAAAGGCAAATAATGCTTTGTCTGACTTGCATGGGACAGCAAGCTGTTCTGACTGCAGGCCCCACTGACTTTGGCTTGCTTCCTGCCTTAAGTTTCATTTTGCATCTCATGTTTGTGCAGTGCAAACACTTCTTTCCAGAGATCTGGCTTAGATAGTTCTACACGTTGCTGCCTGGTTGTGCTAAGACAGACAGTTCCTTGTATAAATTCATAAATCACAGAATGCATGATGTATATATATTTTCTTATATATATTTTTTCTTATATATTTTTTCTATATATATTTTTGATGTATATATCTTTTCCATGTGGAAATTCTAATAATCAGCTTGCCTGAACAAGCAGGGGACCAAACCTGGTACATACACACCTCATTCATTCCACTATGTTGTTGACAAAGAGGTTAAACAGTACCAGTTCCATTACCCATGAGGAGTGCCACTTGTCACTGGTCTCCATTTGGACATTTAGCTGTTGACCTCAACTCTTTGAGTGTAACCATCCAGTCAGTTACTTACCCACTAAATAGTCTATCCATCAAATCTATGTCTCTCCAATTTAGGGACAAGTATGTTGTATGGAACAGTGTCAAGTTCTTTGTACAAGTCTGGGTAGATGACATCAGTTGCTCTTCCCATAGAAAACTGTAACCCCATTGTAGAATGGCACCAAATTTGTTAGACATGATTTACCCTTAGTGGAGCCATATTGGCTGTCACTGATCATCTCCTTATTTTCCCTGAGCCTTAATATAATCCTTTAAAAAAGCAAAAAACCCACTTTACTGCATTAGCTTTACCCTACTTTTCTTTAAATGTTACATTGACCAATACTTGTCCTCTTTGCAGAAGGAAAGTGTAGAATGATGCTTTGAGGGGGAATCTGAGTCTGAATTTATTGACATAAGTCTGGTCCTGAAAAGAGGATGTGATGAATAAATTACTTACAATTTTGCTTAGATAAATGCCACTTTATCATGGTATCATAAATAAAGTCTGTGCAGTTGTAACAATTAAATAAGGTACTGGCAGCAATTAGGTGTTATCTCCTAAATGTATTTGTTAGCTGGTGCTGACACATACATGTCTTAAACCCCTAAACCACCAAAAATGTGTAACAAAACAACCATGGCCTCCTGTTCTCTGGTGGTTGACTTTCTGATGTCTGATAGAACATTATTTATCTCTAAACTGGAGAGATGTGGATTTGATGGGTGGGACCATCCAGTGGATAAGAAACTGGTTACCAGCCCGTAGCCAAAGGGTGGTGGGCAATGGGTCAGTGTCCAGGTGGAGGCCGGTGACAAGCGGTGTCCCCCAGGGGTCTGTCTGGGGACCGGTGCTCTTTAACAGCTTTATCAGTGACACTGATGATGGGATTGAGTGCACCCTCAGCAAGTGTGGGGATGGCACCAAGCTGAGTGGGGTGGGTGACACCCTAGAAGGAAAGGAAGCCATCCAGAGGGACCTTGACAGGCTGGAAAGATGAGACTGAGTGAACCTAATGAGGGTCAACACTGCCAAGTGTCAGGGGCTGCACTTGGGCTGGAAGAATCCCAGCCATAGATACAGACTGGGAGAAGAGCTCCTGGAGAGCAGCCCTGCTGAGAAGGACTTGGGGATTGTGGTGGGTGAGAGACTGAACATGAGCCAGCAGTGGCTCTTGCAGCTCGCAAGGCCAATGGGATCCTGGGCTCCATCAGCAGAGGGGTGGCAGCAGGGACAGGGAGGGGATTGTCCCTCTCTGCTCTGCCCTCGTGAGGCCCCATCTGGAGTCCTGTGTCCAGAGCTGGGGCCCCCAATACAAGAGAGATGTGGAACTGTTGGAGAGGGGTCAGAGGAGCCACGAGGATGATCAGAGGGCTGGAGCACCTGCCCTACAAAGAGAGGCTGAGGGAGCTGGGCTTGTTCAGCCTGGAGAAGAGAAGGCTGTGGGGGGACCTCATTGCAGCCTGCCAGTCCCTGAAGGGAGCAGAGAAACAGGAGGGGATTCAACTTTTTAAAAGGGCAGATAATGGCAGGACAAGGGGGAATGGATTAAAGCTAAAGGGGGGAAGGGTTAGATTAGATCTTAGGGGGAAGTTTTTTACAGAGAGAGTGGTGAGGGGCTGGAACAGGCTGCCCAGAGAGGTGGTGGATGCCCCGTCCCTGGCAGTGTTCAAGGCCAGGTTGGATGGGGCCCTGGGCAACCTTGTGTAGCTCCAGGCCTGGGGTTGGTGTCCCTGCCTGTGGCAGGGGGGTTGGAGCTCTGTGATCCTTGGGGTCCCTTCCAACCCATGCCATTCTATGATTATTGATCTGAAGGGCATTGCCATTGCATTCATCTGGGTGATAGTTAAGTAATAATTTGCTGCAGATTCAGTATAGCCATGATTGCCCACTTTAAAGTTTAACTGAGTATTACCTTGCATGTTCTTCC
The DNA here is from genome assembly GCA_013400835.1 of Zapornia atra. NCBI lineage: Eukaryota > Metazoa > Chordata > Aves > Gruiformes > Rallidae > Zapornia > Zapornia atra. The sequence goes on from VZTU01004082.1 coordinate 124,994, forward strand.
TTTGTGCTGCTCTTGTAAGTTAAGTTGAAGGTGTCTAATGCCATGTTCATTTGGGAACACTGACTTTCAGAGATATGTTTGAGCTACAGAACCATTTAAAATGAAATAGAAAGATAACAGGCAATGACAGCATATCTCAACAGTATATAGTGCTAAATTCATTAACCACTATGAACTCAGAAAAGTTATGGGAGATAGAGGAGACTATGGCATATATTGATTATGTAGCAGCAACCTGAGTGTTTTCATAGCTGCAAAGGCTTTCCCCCAAGCACAAACTGCTCCATGTTGGGTGAGGGTTTTCTTTTCCAGCCAGGACTTCTGTATATAGAATCCTGGCCTTTACTCCAGTCTGGAAAGTCCTCCCTATTTCACTAGTGCAGATGCATGAAAACAGCTTGAGAGAATGAGAGGAACTGAAGAAGGTCAAATCAGTGTGTAGAGGATATAGTCAGTGAAACGATGAGTAAGTGTGAGCTGATAAAAGCTGTTCAGTGCTAGTGAGAAGCCAGGGGCTGAGCATGGTTTCTCAGCATACTTCCTAGAGGAGAGTATCTTAACTGCTTTTGGTAGGGAAACTTTCTATCTTTCTCCTCTCTATCCTCACTGACAAAATCTATGGGAACTATGGCAGTATTCATAGAATCCCAGGGGTTGGAAGGGCCCTGGAGAGCTCCTGGGGTCCAACCCCCCTGCCAAAGCAGCTCCCCAGCTCATATTGCACAGGGCGGCGTCCAGACGGGGCTGGAATCTCTCCAGAGAAGGAGACTCCACACCCCCTGGGCAGCCTGTCCCAGGGCTCCCTCACCCTCACTGGGGAAAAGTTCTGCCCCAGGTTGGTGCAGAACTTCCTGTGCTCCAACTTGCAGCCATTGCCCCTTGTCCTGTCCCCACAGACACTGAAAAGGGGCTGGCCATTTCCCCCTGCATCCCATGCTTAAGATATTTATAAACATTAATTAGGTCCCCCCTAAGTCTCCTTTTCTCCAGGCTGAACAGTCCCAGCTCACTCAGCCTTTCCTCACAGGGGAGATGCTCCAGACCCCTAATCATCTTCGTAGCCCTTCTCTGGACTCTCTGCAGGAGATCCCTGTCTTTTTTATCCCAGGGAGCCCAGCACTGGACACAATACTCCAGGTGGGGCCTGCCCAGGGCAGAGCAGAGGGGTGGATCACCTCCTTCGACCTGCTGGCCACACTCCTCCTGATGCCCCCCAGGATCCCATTGGCTCTCTCAGCCCCCAGGGCACATTGCTGGCTCATAGCCAACCCTGTAACAGTTTTGCCCCATGGGAGCAGTGTGTCCCATGACAGTATATCTCAACATATCCTTGGTGCATGATTATGTTCTGGAGCTGACTCTTAAGAGTGAACAATTACCTTCCCTATATTTTTTCAATAAGGAACTGCCATATGCTTTACATGGGTTAATGAATTAAGTACCCCATGTAACAGCGGTGTCTCATTATGCTTGTTCCAGGGAAACTAAGGATTCAGATGGGAACTGCCAACAAATAGTTGGCAGTAGTTGGGGCTACATGCAGACCAGCCAGCCCTGTCCACTAAGAAAAAAATGTACATCCACTCTGAGCTGGGTAGCTTTTGGGGTCCTGACTTGCAGCCACTAGCTCATGACACTGGCAGTGCTTCCTATTCTCCTTGCCTCTTTCCTTTCCACTTAGAATCATAGAATGGTCTGGGTTGGAAGGGACCCCAAGGATCAGAGAGCTCCAACCCCCCTGCCACAGGCAGGGCCACCAACCTCAGGCCTGGAGCTACACAAGGTTGCCCAGGGCCCCATCCAACCTGGCCTTGAACACTGCCAGGGACGGGGCATCCACTACTTCTCTTTGGCCATTCCTTCTGACCACCTGACCCGATTCCAAGAGGAGAGTGCTAATACCACAAGAACTCAGGGTGGGAATCTTTCCATTGCACCCTCTCCCCACCCCCACTCCTGTCCATACAAGATTGATAATGAAACCGATACCTTTCACCGGCGTAATTTTCATATTTAATGAGCGTGACTCAGAAACTATTACATTAATTAGTCAAATCCCACAAACCGTTAATGGTGCACGCGGTAATTAATATTGTATTCAATTAAAAGCTGACCTGTTTCAGGTGCCTTCCCCTGGTTTGGGGGGCTCTTTGCAGACAGCGTATGTTGCAGTGCCTGAGGCCAAGGCTTTTGTTTTGTTCCAGTGGTGGGCAAGGGAGGCATTCTTTTTTTGTCTGTTTTGCTGTTATATTTTTTTCTCCTCATGAACATATGCTGATTTCTCCCCCACCCTCCATCTCCAAACGTGGCTGCTCTCACTATACAGACAACCTGCTTGCTGTGATTTATGGGTTAGCACAGTGCGGGGCTCACAGACTGGAAAATTTCCAGTTTACACAAGAATTCCCTGAAAAATGAGCTTGGCTAATTTATTTCTTTCATTAACGAGTTCGAACTGTGAGATAATCTTTCTGAAGCCTACTACCCTTGCCTTCAGAAACCCTCAGAAGCTCAAAGGACCCGTGTTCTGCTTCTGCAGGGCTCAAGTTCACATCGTAACAAGCTGTGGACAAAAATGTGTGGTCAAAACTTGCTTTTGAAACCTCTTTAAAGAGGTGGGTTTTTTCCTCACCTGAAGGTCCTAGATCCTAATGTTAATGTTTCAGATCTGCTTATCTGAGTTAGCTCATTGTTGTAACTTGATGAAGTCTGTGGGTTTGCTGCTTGTTGGTTCTCTGGGAGCAGGGTGCCCTCTTTCAGCTTAGCCTCTGTATCATAGCAGCCCTCTACTATGTGGCTGTGGTTCACTGCCCTCAGAAGATCCACAGACCATATCCAGTAGTTTCCTGTGCTGTTTCCTCCTGTTCTGTAGGACACATAGGTCCAGTCCTGATGCTTCTGTCTGCTGATGTGATCTGAGGGCCACTGGCTGCAGTGACCATTCAGTTGGGAGTTGTAGCTGGAAATCAGTTTGGACCATTCCACCAGAATTATTACCAACAACTTTTTCTTTCTTTTTTTTTCCTCTTCTTTTTTTTTTTAATTTGTTGCCCTGGTCACAGTTATCACCTGTGACCAAGTGTTCAACAATGCCTCTATTCCACAGAATGTTAGGGGTTAGAAGGAACCTTGAAAGATCACCTAGTCTGAACCCCTGCCAGAGCAGGATCACCTAGATTAGGTCACACAGGAATGTCCAGGTGGGTTTTGAATGGCTCCAGAGAAGGAGACTCCACAACCTCTCTGGACTGTCTGTTCCAGTGCGCTGCCACCATCATAGCTCATTATCTTTACATAGAACCTCCTATACTTCATCTTGCACCCATTGCCCTATGTCCTATCATTGGACATCACTGAAAAGAGCCTGGATCTGTTCTCCTGACACTCACCCTTTACGTATTTATAAACATTAATGTGATCACCCCTCAGTCTCTTCTAAGCTAAAGAGACCCTGATCCCTCAGCCTTTCCTCATAAGGAACATGTTTCACTCCCTTAATCATCTTTGTGGCCCTGTGTTGGCCTCTTTCAAGTAGTGCCCTGTCTTTCTTGACCTGAGGGGCCTGAACTGGGCACAATATTCCAGATGTGGTCTTACCAAGGCAGAGTAGAGAGGGGAGGAGAACCTCTTTTGACCTACTAACTACACCCTTTCTAATACAGCCCAGGATGCCATTGGCCTTCTGGGTCACAAGGGCACATTGCTGACTCATGGTCATTCTGAGGTCCCTTTCCCCTGTATTGATCTCCAACAGGTCTGTCCCAAACCTGTATTGCTACGTGGGGTGGGTCTTCCCCAGATGCAAGACTCTACACTTGCCCTTGTGTCTCATTAAATTTCTTCCTGCCCAACTCTCCAGCCTGTCTAGGTCTTGCTGAATGGCAACACAGCCTTCTGGTGTGTCAGCTACTCCTCTTGGAGTGCTTTGAGGTTGGGTGAGTACTGAAAGACATGGCATCTTGCAGAGGACCATGGTAAACTTTCTGTAATTTTGAGGTTGCAAGGGTCAGGCAAAATTTACCTGCAGACTACTTCCCCTGCCATCATTGCTTTGAGTTACACAAACTGAGGATGAACTGCTCACCATGACTGAAGAGAAGCTGGTTTGGGAATTGTTATCTGCCTTCCATAGGCCTCTAAATCTCAGTTGAAATCTGATGGGACTTCCTCAGCTGTTGAAAAAAGGGTAGGCTATATTCATGTGCTATTGTTGACAAGAACCTTGACAAACATGTTGCAAAGTATAAATGGAAGTTCTCAGAAGCTGCAGATTTAAGTGTCTCACATATTCATACAGCAGGGAAAGGATGAGCATTCTCTGAATTCCAGAATACCCCTTAAATGTGACATAGGTGTTTCTTGGACAGCTGTATGGGTTGCTATCTGGCAAGTTGAGCCCTTGGTATTCTTTTCCTTCAAGAGCAATTTGGAGTTTGCTGGAAAAACAAGCAAGACCTTCCTACATGTTTATATAGTGTTATATAGTGACTATCATGTTAATATGACTTTCCATACTCTGTGTTGAGCAAGAGTAACCTTTGTAGTAACCTTTTGTAGTAACCTTTGACTTGGAAGGTTAGCTTACCTTGCTTCCTTGTGTTACTATGCTGGGTCATGTGGTTAGAGGAAACCAAGGAAATTTTCTGCTGTGTTCAGGAGCTAGAATATCCCCTGAGGAAGTGGTGATGCTCAGTGAGGAAAGTCAGGGCAGAGCAAAGTTGAGTGCATATTGAAGCTGAGCTCCTCGTTTTCCTCTAGAGACTGAAGTTAATGGGGTGGCATGTGGAATCCTCCTGGTGCAGAGCTACACGGTCACTGAATATCTGGCAGTTGTTTTTTCTTCCATCATTAGGAAGTTTATTGTGTCAAAATGAAGGCAACTGATTTTTTTTGGGGGAAGAACATGAAAATGTACATCCTAACAGGAACGCCAAAAGAATTCTCTTAACACTGTCTTTATCAATGACATCAATGATGGGATTGAGTGCACCCTCAGCAAGTGTGGGGATGGCACCAAGCTGAGTGGTGTGGTCGATGCCCTAGAAGGAAAGGAAGCCATCCAGAGGGATCTTGACAGGCTGGAAAGATGGGCCCGGGGGAACCTAATGAGGGTCAACACTGCCAAGGGTCAGGGGCTGCACTTGGGCCGAAAGAATCCCAGCCATAGATACAGACTGGGAGAAGAGCTCCTGGAGAGCAGCCCTGCTGAGAAGGACTTGGGGATTGTGGTGGGTGAGAGACTGAACATGAGCCAGCAGTGGCTCTTGCAGCTCGCAAGGCCAATGGGATCCTGGGCTCCATCAGCAGAGGGGTGGCAGCAGGGACAGGGAGGGGATTGTCCCTCTCTGCTCTGCCCTGTCTGCTCTCCCCATCTGGAGTCCTGTGTCCAGAGCTGGGGCCCCCAATACAAGAGAGATGTGGAACTGTTGGAGAGGG
>VZTU01004082.1:130738-238721 GCA_013400835.1 Zapornia atra
CCAACCCAGACCATTCTGTGATTCTATGATTCTATGAACACTGTAGTCTCAATCTAAGTGTAAGCTTTAAGATAGGTGAGCAAAAAAGCTTTTCATAATTTTGTGCTAAAGAGTGGAAGGTAAGGCAGCTAAACTGAGGGGAGAAAGCATGGCATGAGTGTTGCTTGATAAGCTTGAGAATGAAAGAGAAAGAGACCTTTGCATATGGGCTTCTAACCCTTCTTACTTAGAAGGAACCCAAAATTTAAGTAGGAAAATGTTTTTTCTGCCCCTGATTCCTAGGACAGTCCCACTCCTATAACCTAACTTGCAAATGAGAACAGATTCAAGGAAAACAAATTTCCCATCTCTAGGGAGAGTCAGAGAAATGAAATGTGATTCAGCTCTTCTAGTGCCTAAGAAAAAGACACTTCTAGATCAAATGGTGCTAGGATGGTAGATACCTGGGTTTTTTTTTTTCTCAGTCCTTGTCTTTTGGGAAAGCAAGAGAGTTTTAAAAATTATTCAGATCTGAGTTTTTCCATTTTGCCCTTCTCCTTAAATCTCTTTGCCTTGATATTTGATGTTTCCTTACTCTTCACCACTTCTGTGGCTCACAGCGCTTTGCCTGGTATCTGCTAAGCCTTCTAACTGTGAGCCCTGGGACTTCTTCACATTGTTCTTTTCCAGTGACTGAATGAGTAACTCCTTGGCTGATGCCCAAATTTGTAGCTACCCAGAAGCCACCTGGTATGACAGTTCAGGCTCTATTCCATAGTTACTTATCTTATTTCATATGTAATGTGGACAGAAACATTGTTTTGGCTTTTACCAAGATTCCAGCAGGCCAAGAAGATGCCTGAATGTGCCATACCTGTGAACATTCATGTGCACCATCATCAATACCCTCCCTTTGTTAGGAAGGCTAACTTGACCCACTCTTCTGGTTGAGGCACCTCTCCTTTCATCATCTCTGTTGCTACACATCATACCTTAGAGCAGCTTCTCTTGTCTCATTATGCATTCCTTTGGGACATTACCTGTCCATTCTGCTTAGAATGGAAGTCACCAAACTCTTGTCCCTGTATTAGACTAGGCCAGGATTGTCAAGAAGCAAGAAATAACTGATCCAAATCATGTCTGGTTCTCTTAGTTCAAAGGAAAAATGGCTGGGCAAGGGCTATCTTGATATTTTTTCCCCTTGTTTACAAAGAAGCTCCATAAAGTCTCATATTTTGAATATAGCCAGGGCAAACATGAGGTAGGCTTTTTGTCCTGGTAGGACTACCTAAATCCCAGTCCAAGTCAAAGTTGTCTCATCTTCATCCTAGGGCCCTCTTCCTTTGGTTCCATGACTGCCTTCAGCTGCTGCTACATATATCTTCACCAGTTACAGACTGTTACTACTTTATTTCATGTCTCTTGGAGACCGAAGCAAGAAGTAACTCTGATTCAAAAGACTTTTCCATTGTAGTTTCTTGGATGAAACATCTAAGAGTGTCAAATGTAGTGACATCCAGGATTAGGCTTAGAAACTGATGTTTACCAGCACCCTCAGGTACAATATATGTCATGATCTTAAACTTCTAGAGAACAGTTTTTCCCTTCTAAAGATCAGAATCTTCATATTACTCCTATTTAATCAATGGTGGTTGGATTGAAGAGCACAAGATTTCATAGAATCACAGGGGTTGGAAGGGCCCTGGAGAGCTCCTGGGGTCCAACCCCCCTGCCAAAGCAGCTCCCCAGCTCATATTGCACAGGGCGGCGTCCAGACGGGGCTGGAATCTCTCCAGAGAAGGAGACTCCACATCCCCTGGGCAGCCTGTCCCAGGGCTCCCTCACCCTCACTGGGGAAAAGTTCTGCCCCAGGTTGGTGCAGAACTTCCTGTGCTCCAACTTGCAGCCATTGCCCCTTGTCCTGTCCCCACAGACACTGAAAAGGGGCTGGCCAATTCCCCCTGCATCCCATGCTTAAGATAATTATAGACATTAATTAGGTTCCCCCTTAGTCGTCTTTTCTCCAGGCTGAACAGTCCCAGCTCACCCAGCCTTTCCTCACAGGGGAGATGCTCCAGGCCCCTAATCATCTTTGTCGCCCTTCTCTGGACTCTCTCCAGGAGATCCCTGTCTTTTTTATCCCAGGGAGCCCAGCACTGGACACAATACTCCAGGTGGGGCCTGACCAGGGCAGAGCAGAGGGGGAGGATCACCTCCTTCGACCTGCTGGCCACACTCCTCCTGATGCCCCCCAGGATCCCATTGGCTCTCTCAGCCCCCAGGGCACACTGCTGGCTCATGGCCAACCTGTCATCCACCAGGACCCCCAGGTCCTTCTCCACAGAGCTCTTCTCCAGCACGTCGTCCCCCAGCCTGTACTGATACAAGCAGTTATTCTTTGGCTTGCTGGACATGAATACCTTTCAAAACCAGGAGACATATCTGCACTTTTCTGTTCACAAAGCCAAAGAGCTGCTTCTGAGGATGGTAGTACCAAGGCATAAGGAAAGCAGCTGAGAGCTCTGCGCACCTGTGTGCCTGTGTATATACGCGCACGGGCGTGTGTATGTGTGTGTGTGTGTGTGTGTGTGTGTCTCCATTCCCAGCACAGGAGAGAATCCAACAATATTTCACCCAAATGAGAAATGTTATTCTGCAGATTAAAGCCACGCAGTGCCTGGTTTTGTCTTTATTTATGCCTTTCTATTTCCTTCTCTGCTGACATGGGTGCACATGCCGGGAAGCACTGAAGGACATAATTGGCGTTGTGAAAAATTATTGGGAAGCCAGGACGTTCCTTTGCAGTGATCCCCCCCTTCTCTTTCCCATCTGTCACCATCTAATGTGACAAAGTTTTTATCGGGCATCGAGGCAGAGGAGATTAAAAGTAAATACTGCAATCAGGAAGCAGCTGGGGGGAAAATGTAACACATTTCACACTAAGCTGAACAGCTCATCAACTTAGCCTTGTATATCTACGGCGGGTGGGAGGAAGGGAGGGCTGCAGGGGGATGGTGTGGTTCAACATGCTCCTCCACGCTGGGAGGCTGAAGAGGATCATGTGTTTGCCTATACAAATAGGGCTCATACTTTCTGGAGCTTGCTTGCTTTGGGAAGGAAAAAGCCCCAGGACTAGGGTAGTAGTTTTCCCACTTGCTTTTGTAACAAGCTCCTGTAAAATGCTCTTTTCCCCAGGCCCTAATTCGTATATTTGTGGATCCCTTTCCTGTTGTTGTGATGATCCTGGGTGCTGTCATATCCTATTCACCTAGGTGGGTTTTACTAGACACGTAATTCTGAATGGTGTGGGCTTATATCTCACCATCTCTGGGGAGCTGCAGGATGGAAAGTTTGCTGGCTAAATGGAAGGCTTTTTCAAGGCAGATACAATAATGTTTTAGGCTAATGAAACTGGACGCTGAGATTTTGGCTACATACTGTGATGGGTACTGTTATGTTCTGTCCGAATTTACCTGCCTGCAAAGGCCAAGAATGCCTTTGTTCTTATTTGAGTGTATAAAACTTAAGGTCTTTGAGCACTACCACTTATTTGTGTGTATAAAACTTAAGGTCTTTGAGCACTACCAGTCACATTCTTTTCTTCTGAAGTTTTGCAAAGTACTTTTTTTAAAAATTTTGAACCTGCTTCCTATGTCATCTCCCTTCTTCACAGTGCTGACAAGATGTGAGCTTGGTGCTGGTGAACAAGTAGTAGTTGCATGTGGAGGGCTGCAAGAATCTTCTCTTTATCCTTGTGATAAAGCTTTGGAAAGTAATGCAGGTTTCCATGGCATTCCTGCTCCTGTGAATATGTCTCCTGCTATGGAGTAATGGACTCCTAGATCAGGAGAATCTTGGTCTGAGTACCAATAAAAGTCTATGTCATTTTTGCTGGCATTTCTTGTGAGGTGGAAAACTATTCTGACAGCAAATAGCCTCTGACCCTGTTGCTTTAATTAATTTGACATGGTTTCCTTAATTTACAATTGCTTTCTTGTCACTTGCTTTTTAATGTTGATGAGATGTCTTGTCATTGTTATCAGGATAAAAGAAAAAATATCTCTTAACTACTTTCTCAGTTAGATTGATCAGTGTCTCCTGCAAGATGTGGAGGTTTGTTTTATTGATAGCCTTAATTTTCCTGGCACTCCTGGTGCAGTGGTGGTAGCCACCTGGATTGGTATTGAGTTGCCTTTTGGTGCCCTGCTTCAGTGGTGTCAGCCTGGGGCCATCCAGCTAGAAGATCTTGGTCAAGCTGTGGAACCCATGACTAGGAGAAACTGTATCCCAACCTCAAACAATAACTATGGGATAATTCTGTGGCTTTTATGAAGTTTACAATAGCAGATTGTAAATTTTTTACTACTTTACCAGCATGTCTGTTCCTCCTTCTAAATACTTACGTTTGCTCTTGTGAGTCAGATAAAATTCACCAAATAGGACAGTTATGGAGAAGGATAATTTCTAAACATTTGTTTGGTAACAAAAGTGGAACGTTTGTCTCCCAGTGTTAAAACCAAACCTGCTGCTGGACTACCAGCAGTGTGTCTGTATTGACATTATCAGCTAAGGAACTCTGATAACTTTATAGCATGAAGAGAATGGGGTAAGGATTTAAAATAAAGCAAAGGGTCATTATTATGCTTTTTCCAGTATCACTGCATTCTGAAAAATAGGTAAGTTACTGAGATTGTTTTTTTGTTCAGTAGCTCATATAAGCTCAATAGCTGTTTGCTTGTGTTTGGCAGCTAAATTGTTATAATGCTGTCTGTATCAAGCAAGTACCCTCATCATTGAGCTACTCCTTTGCTCTCCTGTTGATGCAGTTATATGCTTTATCTTAGTTCTATGGATCTTGATCTGGTCTTCTGTGTCTGTTTGTCCAAACATATGAAGGCCACTGTCACCTTACAGATCAAAACTGAGTGTCTTGCTCTTATTCTCACTCCCCTCCTACTTTTATCGAAGCCAAAAGGAGAATGAGCCCCACTGGCATGCAGAACATAAGACACAGAAGGAATTAAACAAGAGGGGGGGGGCTTTGGAAAAGTGATAGATGGGCAGAGGCTTTTGTGCAGGAAGGATCAGTCTGGGCCTTGAAATCCCCCAAGGATGGAGACTTCACAGTCTCTCTGGGTCGTGTGTTCCTCTGCTTATTTATGGTGATTGTCTTGTATTCAGTCAAAATCTCCATTCTTGCAGTTAATTCCCACAGTTTCTCATTCTCCTGCCATGTGTCTCCATGAAGATCCTGATAGTATCTTAACATACACCTTAATTAACACCTCTTTGGAAGGTTGCTTAGGGTTCCCCTCTTGGTAAGCAGGTCACTTGTATCAAAATGTTCTTAATTTTCTTGCTTTATGGGTACAAATGTAAAGTCTATGGTTAAATTGAAGAATCTGAGTTGAGATAAAAATGAGCTGAAATTTGGCCACACAAAAGTTGTGGAAGCTAGGTTGATAAGAGACTGTCACACCACGGTGGTCCCCAAAAATGATGATACAGCTTTAGGCTGTATCCATCATCTTTCAGTTCTTTAACACCATGAGCCTCCCATGCAGATATTCTGAAGAGAAGCTTCTTAGTGTTTGCCATATCTAAGCATTAGAGGGGAGATATCCAAGAAGAGAATTGGGCTCCCCTTAAGCCCTGTGCTAAATGCAGCTGTGCATTATATATGACTGAGATCCACATTTAAGCTATAAATGACAAATGGGAACAATGAAATGCCACCCTGTTCGCTGATGTGGGAGACCAGTCTTCAGAGTGGTTTCATGCCCTGGGTGAGCAGCAGGATCAGGTTCCCTGTTGGCCTCAACACTGCTGCTGAGCAATGCTTTTCTTGCCTTCTTTCTGCCTATATTGCAGGAAATTTCTGAGGCTCACATGTGCTTCAGCATCTCACTTGCCATGACGTTCGCTGTAACCACCTTCCACTGAGCTCAGAGGGGCAGGATATCCATGTCAGGGGGATGGAGGAAGACATTTCCACCTATAGGCTCTTTAAAAACCTTGCTTGTTTTCCAAAAGATTTCAGAGGTATTGGGCAAGCTGCTAGAGCTGGCCAAAACAGAGGTGGGACATGCATGACTGAGGGACTGACTGCAGCTATATTGGCCTGAATGTATTCTGCAACTGCTGGACAAATCCTTTTGTGCTTCCTATGTGATTCCCCCTGCCCTAGGAATGCATGTTTCATGGAGCTTTTCAGGCTGATGCTGTGAATCCCTCTGATAGATTTCTTTTTCAAAATACTCATGACTTCAAGGAGGGATTGATTTTATTTTTTCTCTCTTAACCATTGTCATCTTCCTTTTTTGATCTGACACTAATAAAGAATTTGGAAAACTGTCCATAGGAAGGAGTAAAAGAGGGGAGGGTTTGTTCTTTCTGTATTTTTTTCAACTGCACTCATTGCTGTCAACATGGTGATTCTGATTGGACAAGAAAGAAAACACAGTGGTCAAAACCAGAAAGTTATATGTAATTCTAGCACTAGATTGATACCTTTTTAACCTTCAAACATCAATGAGCTATTTCTTTTTGGGTTCCAAGAAAAGACATCTGTATTAAAATCCCCTACAAGGTGGGTCTTTCATGCTTGATAACTTGATGTGACTTTGGTTTTGATCAGAGTACAACCAGCATTGGTACTACAGCCATTTCAGAAGTGATACAACAGGTAACAAAGGGTACTGGGGAACATGTTCAGCTTATGCATGCAGAATACTTGTAAAAGCCTTTCTTAGCATTTCATTTTCACAGGTACCATGTTTATTTGAGATTTTGTGCATTTATTATTTTTTTTATTCACCACACTAAACTCTTTGCCAAAGTCATGGAGGTAGAGATGCTGTCACTCCTTTAAAGCTTTTAGACTGAGTGGAGAATGTGAGGAAAAAGTACTTCTGGTGATTACTTTTTATCTCAGTCATGAGTTTCCCACTTCACTATATCCCTCAGGCTTGGAAGATGTGAGGGCTAGGTTCTAGATTTGGGATTCCCTCATACTAGTCACCAAGGTGGGTTACAGCTGCAGTTGCTGAAGCCAGGCACATACCTGGTGAATCCCCTTCCTTACCCCAAGTTAAACAGAGCAGATGACAACTGGGTAGTTTGCTTCAAAAGTTAGTGCAGAGCATCATGCTGTAGCTAAGTGTTTGCTCAAAATTATTGCCAGAAAGGTTGCTTGAGCCTTCCTCCTGTTTCATTCTTCTGCAGCCCAGAAGAAACCTGTATATATTGATGGTTTCTGATGTTCAACTGCTAGTAGCTTTCTGTTTAATAGCAGTCTAAAACCAAACAAAACCCAGAAGGAATGGATTTGCACCCTGAGGCTGTAGCTGCTGTCATGTGAGCAGACAGGTTCAGCCCTTGGTGATGTCCTCTCCCATTAATGCTTTGCTGCAGGAAGCCCTGTTAGTAGTGCAGAAAGTAGCACTTTCTCAGGCAGGGTTAGGTAGATGCTTTGCTACTAAAGCTGCTGCCTTTTGGATAAAACATAAAACTGAGGTTCTAAACACTTGCCTGTTTTTTAGTTTGTGCACTGGTGGATGACCTGCTGGAGAGGAGCTCTGTGGAGAAGGACCTGGGGGTCCTGGTTGATGACAGGTTGGCCATGAGCCAGCAGTGTGCCCTGGGGGCTAAGAGAGCCAATGGGATCCTGGGGGGCATCAGGAGGAGTGTGGCCAGCAGGTTGAAGGAGGTGATCCTCCCCCTCTACTCTGCCCTGGTCAGGCCCCACCTGGAGTATTGTGTCCAGTGCTGGGCTCCCTGGGATAAAAAAGACAGGGATCTCCTGGAGAGAGTCCAGAGAAGGGCTACAAAGATGATTAAGGGCCTGGAACATCTCCCCTGTGAGGAAAGGCTGGGTGAGCTGGGACTGTTCAGTCTGGAGAAGAGAAGACTTAGGGGGGACCTAATTAATGTCTATAAATATCTTAGGCATGGGATGCAGGGGGAATTGGCCAGCCCCTTTTCAGTGTCTGTGGGGGCAGGACAAGGGGCAATGGCTGCAAGTTGGAGCACAGGAAGTTCTGCACCAACCTGGGGCAGAACTTTTCCCCAGTGAGGGTGACAGAGCAGTGGAACAGGCTGCCCAGGGGGTGTGGAGTCTCCTTCTCTGGAGATATTCAAGTCTCATCTGGATGCCTATCTATGTAATATGAGATAGGGAGCTGCTTTGGCCGGGGGGTTGGACCCCATGATCTCTTGAGATCCCTTCCAACCCCTACGATTCTGTGATTCTGTGATTTTTATAGGTGTTCCCTGACTCTCTCCTAGGTGTATTATAAAAACTGCTTGCACTTTGTTTGGGCAATCCCAAGTACTGTGATGAAGTGCAAGTAACTCAATGGGATTTATATGAGCTTATGAAGCGGAGAATAAACCCCATAGTTTGCACAGTAAATCAATTTGTAAAGCGCTTTGGGATCTTTCTGGATGAAAGGCGCTATCTAAATGTAAGCCATGACCATTCATCATTATTGAATATGAAATAGAGATATACACTCTATCAAGCTAGCAGCAATAGGCTCGGGCTCATGATTGCTCACAGGGCCCAATCAATCATCAGATCACGACATAATGCAGCTAGAATAAAAAAAAAACCCAACCCACCCAAACCCCACAGCAAATCATTCTAAGCATTGCAATTAATGGGCATCCAGTATAAATAGCAATCTCAGTCAGGGAGACTGGGCTTTTCCTGAGCAGTAGAGTTGATTCCAGAGCCATACAGTGTGAAAGAGAGAATTCCTAATCCAGTGCTAGTAAGGAAAGATTCTCACCAGCAGGATGTCTTCCAGATGCTCAATGCAATTAGACTAAAAAGACACTGTGTCTTTGCTTTTCAGGTTTGTATTTTGGGAAATGGAATAGGAAATGGTTTTGCATACAAAATGTTAGGCTTTGTTCTACATTAAATCACAGAGATACTGGTCATTTGTTGCACAGAGTTGCAGTCCAGTCACTTAACCTTGGGCATCATCTGTATGTTGTATGGCTCTTTCCATGCAACGTGCACAAACCCACAGTTTTCATAAGATGCAAAGGTTGGGATGAGACTGTGCCTGGCATGTCAGGGTGTATAATCTGTTTCTGCTGCTTATCCTTGGAGACACTGACTGCCATAATGTACCTCTTCTATGCCACTTGAGTTGAAGTGTAGGCTGCTCCAGTACTCTGTTTCAAGAGCCAAGCAAACTGAAGGCTTGCTTTGCTTGTGCAAGGGCTCTTTCTGTCTATATATTTGCCTTATGAGGGAAGGCAATACCTGGTGTGAGCTTCCCCTCCTCTACTCTTGAGTTGTCTTGGCATGTCTGTCTCAAGCTGCTGTGATGCTATGGGATATAATCTTCTGCTCTCATTTTCTGTTTGTTTGCTATTACCAGAGAGAGATTGAAATTTAATAAAATATAAGGGGGGTGGTGGTGGTGTGGCTGTGAAAATTGGAATAAGAAAGTGGGGGGAGGGGATGAAAGATCCCATTACATAAAACCTGTCTTGGGAAACTGCCATGATCACCAAGCAGTAGTTTGCAGATTATATATAGTCTATGGTGCCCTATATTGTCACCCTTAGCTATCTTCATCTCCAGTACAGAGGTGAAGCCTAACATGTTCTAGAAGTGCTAGGTGGAGCAGATCCAGAGTGCCTCAGACACTCCTTCAGTGCCAGAGGTGCTGCTACTGCAATTCAGTATCCAGAAGTATGACTGTAGGATTGGGAGTTGGACAATTAGCCAGTAGTTTGGGTAAACCCTGTGGATGAGACCTGCTGGTTGTCCTCAGTGTGGCTGTTTTCACTCACATTTTCCTATAGCTTCAGAGTAATGGAGTCCTGCCCAAAGGGCTTGGTCCTTCCATGCCATGTCCTCTGTGGAGATGGGAAGGGTGTCTGTGCTAATTCTATTTTATCTGTGTTTGGGTGCAGCTCTTGGTCACCCCTGACTCTGAAGGTTATGTTACAGGCAAAGCTCTTGCAAAGACTTCTTAGACTGAATTGAGTCATGATCATAGAGTGAGAAACATATATTGAGCAAGCCATTACCATCTTATTATTAGAAATTAATTAGTTGTTAAATAGCCATTTTAGTTTTTATCTTGGTATAGGTGTTTCAGAACCTGTAATAAAGGCAACAGCTGATGCTAAGGCTGATAAATAAAGTAGAAGTATATTTTCTCTTCATTTTTCCTACCTTTTATTTAGGGTGGGAATTACTCAAAAGGCAGGATTTCAGACATATCTTGTTCTTGTCTGTTTGAAAGTGATGCCATTTCAAACAACCATTACACTTAGGTTTGACAATACATGTTCTAGCTCTCCTCTAGTTTCAAGTGCCACATGCTGTTAGGGTGCTTTTCAGATCCATGCATGTGAATCCTCACACATCTGTAAACTGTTTGTTTCCCAACTGTGAAATCCTTATCTTTGCACCACAACATTGCAATTGCATTGCTATTTCTAGGAGCAATCGATATCCTTTCAGTCAGACTTTTAATAGCTTCTTGATTAATTAATTAGTTAATGTAGCTAATTTTATCGTTTCTTGATTAATTGATGTTTTTATTCAGTACTTCTAAATGTAAAGTGTGGTGTGAGTAGTAAGCAATAGAGCATTATTAATTATTGGCTTGTTTTAATACTGTCCTGATTGGCCAAATCCTAGCAGATAGTTTATGCAGAGTGAATATTGGAACAGTTCCAAAGGTATTCCTAAGTTTGCGTTAGCAGGGTTTGTAAATGTGTCTGCATTCATCACAAACACATCTCACTTAAATCACAGGGAAGGAAGGGCCAAAGGTTCTACCTTTCTCGGTGTTGGGTCCAGTCCTGTTTAATATCTTCATTGACGACCTTGATGAGGGAACAGCACCCACCCTCAGCAAGTGCCAGTGATCCAGAGCTGGGAGGGGTGGCTGACACGCAGGACACTGCGCTGCCATCCAGAGAGACCTGGACAGGCTGGAGAGCTGGGCAGGGAGAGACCAGATGAGGCTCAACAAGAGCAAGTGGAGAGTCTGGCACCTGGGGAGGAACAACCATTTGTATCAGTACAGGCTGGGGGATGAGCTGCTGGAGAAGAGCTCAGTGGAGAAGGACCTGGGGGTCCTGGTTGATGACAGGTTGGCCATGAGCCAGCAGTGTGCCCTGGGGGCTGAGAGAGCCAATGGGATCCTGGGATGCATCAGGAAGAGTGTGTCCAGCAGGTCGAAGGAGGTGACCCTCCCCCTCTGCTCTGCCCTGGTCAGGCCCCACNTAGGGGCCTGGAGCATCTCCCCTATGAGGATAGGCTGAGTAAGTTGGGACTCTTCAGCCTTGAGAAGAGAAGACTTAGGGGGTACCTAATTAAAGTCTATAATTATCTTAAGCATGGGATGCAGGGGGAATTGGCCAGCCCCTTTTCAGTGTCTGTGGGGACAGGACAAGGGGCAATGGCTGCAAGTTGGAGCACAGGAAGTTCCGCACCAACATGGGGCTGAACTTTTCCCCAGTGAGGGTGACAGAACACTGGAATAGGCTGCCCAGGAAGGTGGTGGAGTCTCCTCTGGAGAGAATCAAGACCCTTCTGGACACCTATCTGAGTGATATGTCCTAGGGAGCTGCTTTGGCAGGGGGGTTGGACCCGATGATCTCTTGAGGTCCCTTCCAACCCCTGCGATTCTATGATTCTATGAAAACAAGGAAGGGAGGTTTTCTAGGCCAAGCAGACCAGTAGAACCTGTAAGAGATGATTAAGTGTGTTGATATGTGAATAAATAACAATGGAAAAATCACCATGACATAGGATTTCACAGTCCTGAAGAATGTGGAATCATGCCCTAGGCAAAGGCAGAGGGTCAGAAGAAATGACCCACACTCTGCTGTGTTTTATGTTACCACCTGGAAAGGGTTTTTAGGTCACTATGGTTAGATCTCCAAAGCATCAGCCCAGTGCCCCAAGGACACAGTCATAATGCTCCTGCCCTGTCTCTAATCATCTTTCCTTAAGTATCTGCTCTAGGGCATTGCCAGAGGTAATGTTCTAACGTTGATTGCACCCTTGACTGACATAGCTACAGTGCTGGGCAAAATGGATCTTGTTTTAGGAGATTATTCTGCTTGGGCAAGGTGGAAAATAGAACAGAGAGAGGGGAGAAAGCAGCATACCTGCAGAGTGTGAGGCATTTAAAACACAGCTAAGTAAAACAGATACTTTATTTTAAGCCCAACAGCTGTGAAATCCACCCTAAACCACCCACAGGAAAGAGAAACATACCGTGAGTTAAAAAGTAAATAGTGCCAGAAATCAAGAGAGTTGGAATATAAAATTTGATGATGTGTGCACTGGAGGGAGGCAGATATAACCAGGTATGGAACTAGACTTGGGACAAATGTTCCTGAGGCAGTACTAACATGTTTAGGGCATTCTGGTGGAAGAGTGAAGCTTGGTGGAAGAGAAGTTTGAAAACGCAAGGGGCTGCAGAGCCACCTTTCTCCTCACTATTCTCTGCTGTCATCTCCTCTTCAGAGACCTACACTATTTTCTGCTACTCCCTTAACCAGTCAGATCCTCTTTCTTCTCCTCCTCCCTCTGTTTATTCAAACTCAGGAAGACAATGGGGGAAGTGCTTGACTCCTGGCCTTTCCTTTATCCCGAGCTCCCTGACTTTACTTGGCTCTGAATACTGAGATACTCTGAACCAGGGAACTGGCTGGAGAGCTGGGCAGGGAGAGACCAGATGAGGTGCAACAAGAGCAAGTGGAGAGTCTGGCACCTGGGGAGGAATAACTGCTTGTATCAGTACAGGCTGGGGGATGAGCTGCTGGAGAGGAGCTCTGTGGAGAAGGACCTGGGTGTCCTAGTTGATGACAGGTTGGCCATGAGCCAGCAGTGTGCCCTGGGGGCTGAGAGAGACAATGGGATCCTGGGGGACATCAGGAGGAGTGTGGCCAGCAGGTCACAGGAGGTGATCCTCCCCCTCTGCTCCGCCCTGGTCAGGCCCCACCTGGAGTATTGTGTCCAGTGCTGGGCTCCCTGGGATAAAAAAGACAGGGATCTCCTGGAGAGAGTCCAGAGAAGGGCTAAGGAGATGATTAGGGGTCTGGAACATCTCCCCTGTGAGGACAGGCTGAGTGAGCTGGGCCTGTTCAGCCCGGAGAAAAGAAGACTTAGGGGGGACCTTATTAATGTCTATAAATATCTTAGACATGGGATGCAGGGGGAATTGGCCAGCCCCTTTTCAGTGTCTGTGGGGACAGGACAAGGGGCAGTGGCTGCAAGTTGGAGCACAGGAAGTTCTGCACCAACCTAGGGCAGAACTTTTCCCCAGTGAGGGTGAGGGAGCCCTGGGACAGGCTGCCCAGGGGGGGTGGAGTCTCCTTCTCTGGAGAGATTCCAGCCCCGTCTGGACGCCGCCCTGTGCAATATGAGCTGGGGAGCTGCTTTGGCAGGGGGGTTGGACCCCAGGAGCTCTCCAGGGCCCTTCCAACCCCTGTGATTCTGTGATTCTTTTGCTCACTAGTTAGAGACTGTGGTGCAAGGACGTGTCCCTTCTGATTCTTTTGATTCTGGTAGCAGATATTTGCTCCTTGTTCACTCTCCTCAGTGGACCCCAGGTGATCAGGTTGTCAGGCACAGGAGGCCTTGGCAAAGGCAAAAGTTGTGGCATCTTATGCAAATGTATAAGACACAGATGCTGTGCTGGGAAAAGAAGTAAATTAGGAAATGAGGACATACAATTTGCAAATTCTGCCTAGATACCCTGTAAATTGCCAGTTGCAAGCAAATTCAGGCACCTCCACTACCCATCTATTTTCTGTTCAGCTCATGAAGTGTATTTACTGCCCTTGAATTCCAAACTGTGTGTGGATTTTGTGCTGTTGCTGAGGTGTATCAGAAAGGGAATGTGTTTTTGAAAGAAATACAGAGAGAATCCATGTGGCTAGAGAACAGCTCTGTAGAAAAGAACCTGGGCATCTCGATAGACAACTTGAAGGTCAATCAGCAGCATGACTTTGAGGTAGTGAAGGCTGAGCACGTCCTGGTTTGCATTAATAGAATTGTATCCAGCAAGTCGAGGCATGATTATTCCCCTCTATTTCAGGGATGGCAAGAGTGTAGCTGAAGTACTGTGTCCATTTTTGCCCAGTATAGGGAAGATGTTGACAAACTCGAGCCAGTCCAGCCAATGGTGAGAAAGATGGGTAGAAGTCTGGAGCACGTGAGATAAAAGGAGAGACTGAAAGACCCAAATTTACTCTGCTGGGGAAGAAAAAGCAAAGGGAGGTCTAATTGTACTCTTCAACTGCCTATTGTGCAGTTAAAGAGAAGACAGTGGCAGTTTCTACTTGGGGGACCAGAGCAGAAAGATGAGAGGCAATGAATGCAGCCTGCAACGAGGGAGATACAATAGCTATAAGGAAAAAGTTCTTCATAATGCAAGTGGTTGCAGAGAGGCTGTCTTTAGAGATAGTCACAAGTTGCCTGTAGCAGTCTGGTCTGAGTTCAAAGCTGGGTGTGCTTGGAGCAGTTGTTTGGATCTTAGATCAGATGACCTCCAGAGTCCTTTCCAATCCCAGTTCTATGACTCTAAATGTGATTTGTAAGACAGCTGCATGCACTAAATTATGTATTAACTTGGAACATGGCAGACCAGAATAAAACTAGTTCCTTGCAAGAGAAGTGGGCAAGAGCCAAATGAGAGGTACATGAGTTTTGGTGCTTTACCCTTCTCTTGAACTGAATCATAGGAGCTGGAAGGGAATGTGAAGCGCAAGGGCAGCTTGGGCTGCAGTGAATGTGAAATGGTTCAAGATCCTTAGGGCAGCAAGGAGGGTGCACAGCAGGTTTGCTGTCCTGGACTTCAGGATCTTCAGTGATCTCTTTGGTAGAGTGCTATGGGACAAAGCCCTAGATGGATAAAGGGGCCAAAGAAAGTTGGTTAGAATTCAAGGATCACCTTTTTTAAGCTCAGGAGTGATGCATTCCAACAAAAAGGAAGTAAGGCAAAAATGCCAGGATGCCTATGTGGATGAACAAAGAGCTCCTGGACAAGCTCAAACACAGCAAGAGGGTAGAAGCAAGGGCAGATAGTCTGGGAGGAATTGATGCCTCGGAAAGCCGGAATCAAAACTCATTAGCCTTGGTGCCTATGGAGGAGGTATCCTTTATTGCAGCACTGGGCACACAGGGGGTCGATCGCTCCTCCAAATGTGTGCCCCCATTAAAGCCAAACTTCTCCTATTGATACAGATTAACTATACCTATTCATGATCATGGCTAAGAAAAGGCAGGGCTATGCAAATTATTTCCAGGAAGTCATTGACATTAACTCCTCCCAGCTAGAGCATGCTCAGTGACACTCAGGGGGGCTTCTGGGGGTCTCCAGGGATGAAGGCTGGACGTCTTCCTCTCTCTCAGTGCATGCTCTTTACGGGTTTCTCCACGCTTAGCTGGGCTCCCAACACCTGCACTGACTAGTTAGTTTTTCACTGAAAACAAGATATCCTCTGTCTTTTAATTGGTCGTTAGTCTCATTATTTATGACCCCTCTATCTCCTCCTTCCTCTGGTTTCAAGGCTGTTGCACTATTATGGTTCAGTTTTGTAGCCACTTTTATGTGATCACAGCCAAGTTCTGCTAAAATTCAAAACTAATCTTTTCCTAAATACACACCAATTCTTACTTCTTTATCTTCAAGGCTGTTACTGTTGTATTGTTATGGTTAAGTTTTGCTCTCACAAGCAGCTTACACAGTTACAGCTTTCTCTTAAACTATCCTTTTCTTAAAACTATGACAATTCTTATATTAAAGTTGTATTAATTGTTTCTTAAGCTACACCTATACCATTTCACTCTTCATGATCACTTCTCACTGAATCAGAATACAGAGAAGTTGTCCTAGCAGCCAGAGATCAGGTTAGGATAGTTAAAGCCCTGATAGAATTCAATCTGGCTAGGGATGTCAGGGGCAACAAGAAAAGCTTCTATAGGTACATCATCTACCTGGACTTGTGCAAAGCATTTGCTACTGTCCTGCACAACATCCTTGTCTTTAAGTTGGAGAGACATGGATTTGACAAATGGACTGCTTAGTGGATAATGATTTCGTTGGATGGTTGCACTCAGAAGAGTTGAGGTCAACACCTAGATATCCAAATGGAGACCAGCAATGAGTGGCATTCCTTGGCAGTTGGGATTGTGACTGGTGTTGTTTAACATCTTTGTTGGCAATGTGGACAGAGGGGTCAATCAACTTCAGAGAGCAGTGTGGTGCAGTTGGCACACTGGAGGGAAGGGCTGCCATCCAGAGGGACTATGACAGCCTTGAGGGGTAAGATCATGCAAACTGCATGAGTTCAACAAGGCCGAGTGCAAAGTCCTGCACGTGGTTCAGGGCTACCACAAGCACAAAGACAGGTTGGGCTTGAGAATGGACTGGGAGCAGCCCTGAGAAGGCGGACTTGGGAGTGTTGGTGATGAAGTTCACCATGACCTAGTAATGTGTGTTTGCAGCCCAGAAAGCTAACCATATCCTGGGCTGCATTAAAAAAAAACATTGACAGGAGATTGAGGGAGGTGATTCTCCCCCTCTTCTCACCTGAGACCCCACCTGGAGTACTGCATCCAGCTCTGGGGGGCCCAGACATGGACCTATTGGAGTGCATCCAGATGAGGGCCATGAATATAACCAGAGCACTTTAGAGGGCTGGAGCACCTCTCCTACAAAGATAGGCTGAGAGAATTGGGGCTCTTCTGCCTAGAGAAGAGAAGGGTCTGGGGAGATCTTATAGTGGCATACTAGTACATAAAGGGGGCTTGCAGGAAAGCTGGAGAGGGACTCTTTGCCAGGGAGTGTAGTGACAGGACAAGGGGTAATGGGTTTAAACTAAAAGAGAGTAGGTTTAGACTGGATATGAGGAAGAAATTCTTTACAGTGAGGATGGTGAGACGCAGGAACAGGTTGCCCAGAGAAGCTGTGGATGCTCTCCCCCTTGCCCCTCCAGCAGTGTTCAAAGCCAGGTTGAATGGGTCTTTGCATAGCCTGATCTAGTGGAGGGTGTCCCTGCCCACGGCAGGGGGGTTGGAACTAGATGATCTTTAAGGTCCCTTCCAACCCAAACTATTCTGTCATTCTATGATACACCCAGCTAGTGATGAGTGTCAGGGGCATTTAAAAACAGAGGAGGCAGGTGTACCCCTGTGGTTTTATTTGCACTTGATAACTACCATGGAGAGCTGAGCAGCAGAAATGGGGAGCCATAATCAGAGACTGAAATCCCTCCTCTGTAAACTGCCCTTCTGAACAGAGACTGCTGTGGAATCTGGGCTTGCATTCAGACTTTGTTTAATGGCTTCTTGATTGTTTTCATGCAACTTTATTCTGGCAGAGGGAGTATCAGAGTACCATAATCTTTTTTCACTTCTGCTGACTGAGAGAGCTTTTGAAAACAGAAATCCTTAAGGAGTTCCTATACTTAGTGCTGAGTTTCAGGTAGCATGAGAATTGCATTATTATGCTGTGAGCCTGTTTCCAAATGTTTGCTTGCTTTTGCTCCTTTTATGGTTACTGTTTTTAGAATAGTTTAGATAAGAGTTGATACTTTGCCAGCCATGGCCAGCAGTACGTCCTGTATCTTGGGAGATTCAAATTAGGCACAGGTAAAACTTCCCTAGGCAGCCTGTGCTGCAGTGAAACATGTTGCCTGTAGATGTGGTTGAACTTTTGTCACAGAATCATAGAATCATAGAATGGCATGGGTTGGAAGGGACTCCAAGGATCATAGAGCTCCAACCCCCCTGCCACAGGCAGGGCCACCAACCTCCAGGCCTGGAGCTACACAAGGTTGCCCAGGGCCCCATCCAACCTGGCCTTGAACACTGCCAGGGACGGGGCATCCACTACTTCTCTGGGCAGCCTGTTCCAGCCCCTCACCACTCTCTCTGGAAAAAACTTCCCCCTAAGATCTAATCTAACCCTTCCTTCCTTTAGCTTTAATCCATTCCCCCTTGTCCTGCCATTATCTGCCCTTTTAAAAAGTTGAATCCCCTCCTGCTTATAAGCTCCCTTCAGGGACTGGCAGGCTGCAATGAGGTCCCCCCGCAGCCTTCTGGCTCATGTTCAGTCAGCCAGCCACTGCTGGCTCATGTTCAGTCTCTCACCCACCACAATCCCCAAGTCCTTCTCAGCAGGGCTGCTCTCCAGGAGCTCTTCTCCCAGTCTGTATCTATGGCTGGGATTCTTCCGGCCCAAGTGCAGCCCCTGACCCTTGGCAGTGTTGACCCTCATTAGGTTCCCCCGGGCCCATCTTTCCAGCCTGTCCAGAGATATCCTGTCCTTGGATATTTCCAGGTCTCAGCTGCAGAAAGGCATATCTGACATATTCTAGTGATGGTAATAGTCCCACTTCATGACTGGACTTTGTCCCCCAAATGATTTGATGAGCTCGCTGTATCAGGACAACTTCTGCTGTCTCAAGATCTCTGTTCTTAAAGGATTGACAGATCTATCTGCAGGGTAGACAAGGTGTCTCCCCTCAAACACAAACTGCAAGGTTCTCTTGAGCAGAGAATGGTGCAGTGTACTGCATCTTGGGGCTGAACTGGGTTTTCTGGAGAAGGTGTGAAGGGACTTTACTTGGCATATCTGCTTTCTGCTGTGAAGCTGATGACTTGGCGCATCTCCACATTAACTTATGTCAAATGGATGGAGACCCCTCAGCAGACTTAGGCATTGCTAGAGAAGTCAGGGTGTATATCTCATGAAATTGTTCAGCTCAGCCCTTTCTTCTACTTCTACCAGAACACCAGTTTTTGGCTCTGATTAGAACCACCATGTGAAGATCAAACCACAGTAGCCTATTCCCTGCTGGCGAGCAAGAATAATATGAAGGAATCATGGTTCATCCAATCTGACAAAGAATGGAAGACACTTGCAGAATTGTAGGTCTAGTCCTGCCACACTGAAGATGTCATATCTAATGGGAACATTCCTAAGACCTATCTGGTGGAGACAACTGAGTTAAGCTGATAGGCGAGCTCTAAATCTGCCTAGTCAAACTCGTGTTGGTTCCACTACAACATCCTTCTTTCAGTATGTGAGAGGCCTCACATGTTTTGGCTGGTCAAGGTAGAGAATGGGTTTAAAATGAGATTTAGGTTGAACTGGGAAAGCTTTCTTGTGCACACAAGTGATTGTGTATTATTTTCAGGACGTTACTGCCAGTTTAAGATGTATAAAAGACTTTCACCTGCCACTGCCTGGCGTATCAAAAACTATTTGGTAGGATGAGCTTCACTGCAGTGGTGTATCATCAAGGCTGAAAATAGGCTGGTGTTCTGCTGCTTTTCTTCAGTTTGCTAGACAAAAGCATCATGTTGCTGTGCCCAACCCAGTACAGGCCAGTGAATATGAAACCAGTGACTGTATCACAGAGCTGTTTCTTTGTTTTGCATTTGGACCTTTTCACATTGTTACATTATACAGCTGCCCCTGAGGTAATCTGTAGGTGTAGAATATGCCAAATCTTTCCATAAGGGAACCTGGAGTTCTGTAGAGCCACACACCCCATTACTCACATAGCTGTGCGCACACTTGCTCAATACTTACCCAGGTTTCACACTAGGATCTCTGGAGGTACAACCCAGAGTTCTCTGTGTTGCATTCACTTGAAAAACTCTGGTTAGGAGTTGGTTTTCACTGCCTCTTGCAAGAAGTTACCAGGCTTCCTTGAGCCTATGTGCACGGGTGCTGCCAATGTACTAAGGGAGTCCAAGCATGCTTCCTATGCTACCCACTCCAGTCCAAGACCGAGCTGTGGAACAGCTTGTGTGCAAGAGCTGTGCTCAGCTTGTGACTGCATTCCTTGTGGCTATAACATTCAAATAAAGGCTATGGCAGTGTGATTGAATGATTGAACAGTGCAGTGAGAAATGAAAGAGCTCTTCCTCTATTAAAAAAAAAAAATAATTAAAGCATTAGGAAAAAAAAACCTTGTGCAAAGGTTGACAAGATTATGTTGCAGGAAAGACAGATGCTGAGGCTTGCTGGCAGGAAAACAGCCAGACACCAGAATTATATTGTGCATGGAGACCATGCTCATGTGGAAGGGCTTCTTTCATGTATAATGGCCCCAGGATTTGGTTCAGGGTGTGTGGGGTGATGCTCTGTGTAACTGTATGTGTGCTGTCACGGCAACGTTATGGAGAGATCAGTTTGTGTTGAAATAGGTGCCATGCTCACCAAATCAGCAACCACATCTGGGAAGAGCCCTCCATATAATCAGTTCAAGATTCTCTGGGATAAACCACAACTTGTATGTGCACACTCTACCACTGCCCCTCAGCTGGAAACCATCTTGCATGATGTGTTCAGGGAAAAGGCATGGCTTGCACTTTGCACAGAAGCCAGAGCTATTCAGTGGCACATAATCTTACTGTGCAGTGAAGTTATTGGTTAGAACTCAGGGCCTTTTCCATTTATACTACAGCTTTCCCAATATCAATAACAGAGATAAGCTTTATGCCCACTTTGCATATTCCTTGGACATGGCATGATTGATGCTTGAAATGAAGTCCCAGGACATACCATCCCCTAACGGACTGTATGGCACATTCCAGAATCTTTTGCCCTTGGGCTTTTAGAACTTTCTTTGCTGACACCTTCTTGTCCTTTTTCAGAAGCTTGCCATGAATGATGGTAGGGTCTGGTTTTGATATGGTATGAGCTTTCTGTTTCATTGTCTAGAGAAGAGGCAGATGCAGCTGATCTATTGCCTTCTGCTGTGTCCCTCTGAGGTTATTTTATATGTTGCAGCTACATCCAATTGAAAATTGTAATTACAGTTGTACAAAGGAAAGCTAAATCTATTACAGTATGGGTCTACATAGATATCACAGAACTTCCTACATTAACCCACTTCCCAGGGCACTTTGCTGTTCTGAAAGCTTTTGAAAAGTTCATGTTTCCTTTATCAAATTCTTCTGGCTTTTAAAAGAGCCTAATTTTTTTCCTGGGATATTGTCACAAGAGGGCAGAATCGGGGTTTGTACATGCAGTAACATTTAGCACAACTGAACAAATTGCTAGGTACCAGATGAGCTGTGGTAACAGAGCTGTGCACACAACTAGCCTGCAGCAGACGTGGGGTAATTCCACTTAACACTGTCTTCTCCTAGGTTAAGTCAAATGACCTTGCATTCATGTGCTCAATTATCAAGCTAAGATTATATGCCACGACTTCTTAAGGCTCAGTAACTTAATCCTCTATCTGATCCCTAAAGGCTCTTTATGTACCTTGAATAGGTATCTTTCTTAGGTATTTTTGTAAAGCCAGACTGCACTTGTAGTCAGGGTAGCATACTGTGCTCTCTGGAGTGCTCTGTAGACCCTGCAGCTCATTCTGCTAAAAAAATGCCTTTGGAAATGTGGGACTATGTGAGAGCAGGCCAGGCCCAAGTGAGGATATCTTCCCCCTCTGAGAGCCCCCCAGCATGAGCTACCTGCCTTTGTATGGCTGAGTTACTCCTGCCATTGCAACAGCCTCATGTTAAGGGTGACTGGAGCTGTTGACTTAGATCTCTCTGGCTGCTATGATAATCACACACATCACTTCAAAATAATTCACTTGCCCATGTATCCTGGTTTGCTTAGATACTTAAAATGTCACAGAAATTTTACTACTACGGAAGCTTTAAATAGTTTTGGGTTTTAAGGCTAAAAAGACCAACACCAGAACTACATTGTTAAAATCTTTATTTACTGTAATTTAAAATAATTGTGATTTGGTTTCCCACTGATAATGGACTTTGTTCTTTAATTTATAAAGAAACTGGCCACAGTTTTGTAAGTAACAAAGCACTTTGTGAGAAATGCCTACTGAATTAGTCTGCATCCATTTAACCAACTTCTAAGACAATTAAGTTAAATGGATATGTCTGTTGTACAAATCCTCAGATACAGTAGGGTTAATTCCAGAGTTAGTTCAATAAAGTGGACAAACCCCCAAGAGAACAAGCATTTCTCAGTTTATAACTGACTCTACTAAATAATCATCAGTGACAGCACAGAACTGTGTGTCCTCTGCTTTCTGGGTGAGAACATAGTCCAGTTAGGATATAAAATGTGTCCTTTAAGATGACTGTCTTTACCAGCAGGTGGCACAGCTACAAGAGGTGCTGTATTTGATGTTTTCCTGCTAAACCTCTGGAAACTAGGCATGAAAGGAAAAACAGAAAAGAGACTTGTTTGTACACAGACTTCATGCCTGAGCTACCCAGGTTGCTGGATGAACCACATCATAACTGATGAAATACATTCTTCCCAAATTAACACCTCTTCTAGTTTGCTAAGCAGAAGCTGTAAGACACTGATATTTGTAGCTTCTGCAGTGCTACACACAACTGAGACTCTGATCATCCTTATTCAAGAAGCATCTTAATGGACACTACAGCTCCCACCATGAAATGGGGAAGGCCATTCAAATGGAGGTGACTCCTTGGGTAGAATCTGCAGTCTCTGGGATCGGTGCCACTGTAGAAGAGGATTGTGTCAAAGGTTTTGCTCCACTACTCTGAATTAGGAGCTTGTCCTGAGCTCCCAGCAAGTTGCTCTCATTCAGGCATGGTTTGGGTGACCTCAGTCTGAATCATGGCAGTTGTGCCTCCTGTTTTCTCTTTCTTTCAGATGCTGCTTAACACTTGAGATGGCTGTGGCTTCTTATCTGCCTCCCTTTGTGGGGACAGAGGAACCTGTGCTCTGTGTGTGCGAGCATGCATGTGTGTGTGTCTGGCTGCCTGTCATTACAGCACTAATGGAAATACTGCACGGATCACAACTCTCAATTAGCTCCTCAGGAGATTGCTGTGACAGCCAGTTACTGAACAGCAAGGCCTGAAGGAATGAATTAATTTGTAGTACACGGCAGTTAGAGTCACAGTGTTAGCAATGGAATGAGACAGCAATAGACCCTTATTAGGCTCAGACTGTGTGATGCAAGACTGCTACCTGGGGGACGTCTCTTTTTTTTTCTCCCTCACACCCCTAGGGTTAGGGAGGATCTTGGCCCATAAGAGAATGAGTTTGGAGTTCTTAGTTTGGTCCTTGGATTCACTGTCTGCCTGAAGCTATTTGGCAGTCAGCAATGGGCTTTCATTCAACAGAGACAAGGGCATGCCGCTCTCCTCCTGGCTTGGAGCCAGGCCAAAGCCACTAACTGAGTGGTATTCAGGGGAGGTAAGGCTATCTTTCTGTCTGTCTTCAAATAACATCTCTCTTCCTTATTAGTTCAGATAAGTGTATAGCACAGAGGGTATCCTAAGCCTGCTGTGCCAGTGGGCACTAGTGTCTTCCCTCTACGGTGCTGCATTCATATACAGAGGAGCAAAATGTGGTCAGTAAGACATGAGCATGCAGGCAATTTTTGTAGGTTCTTAGAAAAACTAGGAGTTTTCATAGACAGCCTGAAGTTTCCAGAACTTCTGTGCACAAGCTGGCATGTATTCCCTATACTCTGAAGTACCACAATGTGGCCCAGCAATACAGCTTTGGTTTTCTATCTTTATGTTTTTCAGGTCTGCTGCCCAAAGATTTGCAGTCTCTTATTCTGACATTGATAAAGCTGAATACAAAACAAAGTCTTGTCTTTTATCAGTTATGCAGTGACTTTTTCTTAAAACTTTTAAAAAACGTATTTCACAGAGGACTTCTTAGTGTGCAGAGTGGAGTTGTCACAGAGGGACACCAGCCTTAAGCATGGGATGCAGGAGGAAATGGCCAGCCCCTTTTCAGTGTCTGTGGGGACAGGATAAGGGGCAATGGCTGCAAGTTGGAGCACAGGAGGTTCTGCACCAACCTGGGGCAGAACTTTTCCCCAGTGAGGGTGAGGGAGCCCTGGGACAGGCTGCCCAGGGGGTGTGGAGTCTCCTTCTCTGGAGAGATTCCAGCCCGGTCTGGACGCCGCCCTGTGCAATATGAGCTGGGGAGCTGCTTTGGCAGGGGGGTTGGACCCCAGGAGCTCTCCAGGTCCCTTCCAACCCCTACGATTCTGTGATTCTGTGATTCTCTTCTGCTGATCAACCCACCTAGTGAGAAGCAATGTAAAGCCAATGAAGTTTTGGGCATGCTACTTTCTTTATATGGGACAGATCTTACCTCCAGAAATGTGTGACATGTGGAGCTGGGAAGGAGTAAGGTGAAAATAGAGGAATGTTCTTAGACAAATCCTTGCAGAAGGTGAGAAATAGGGAAAGAAAGTTTCCATGGATTGTTCCTGTGATGAATTTGGTGCTTGATGACAGAACTCTGCTGTGTTGTTCTGGTAAGGAACATGCCAAGTACCACACGGGAATAAATGGCTGGTGTCTCAAGTTCTTTCTGTTCTTGAGAGAAAGACGTATGAGGCATGAAGAAAAGTAGTTCACTGACAATGCAACCCCTGAAGGTGGTTGTCTGTTGAAAGAGGCATCTGTGCAGCACCAGCAGACTTTTTATGCCATCCTGGTCTTTAGGAACAAGAGGAGTCTTTTCTTTGAAGGAATTCCCCAGAGTCCTTAAGGCTGGGGTCCTTGCATTGTTAACATTACATTTGTTAACAGAAAGCAAAATATCAAGCCCGACCCCCTCTCAGCACTGGTATCCCCCTAACTTGCAAGTCAGCAAAGTGGCTGTAAAAGGGTTTGCAACTCTGGCAACGCTCCTCCTGTGGGCAGTATTGCCTTGGTGTGTTCTTCCTTTCCTTTGCATCGGAGTGCAAACAAAAGCTGTTTCCTTTTTTCAGCCCGTGGCTCTTTGCTTGATCTTTGTGTCTGCTGCTTGTATGAACTGTCTTCTTGTCCCTTGCTGCACATCGTGGTCAGTAAGTGGTGCTCCCCACTTCCTTCCTACAACTAAGAATGTGGTCATACATTGCTGTTGCTTTCAGGTATGTCTCACCCAGACAGTACGTCATACTCTGATGTAGTGTGTTGATACAATAACAGTATTTCTAATGAGAGCCTAACAGTGTTTTTAATGGTAGGACTTCCTGGCATTGTCCCCTTGTCCATCCTGGAGATTTCGCATGCTGCTACAGAGGTCCTTGAATAGATGCAGGCCATCAAATGAGATAGGCCCCAGCTGAGTTTTCATGCATAATGTTGAAAGTGCAGAGGAAAACATTAATGTGACAGACATGGCTTTAAGGAGACTAGATATCTTAGGAAAATGAGACCTTGGCATACAACATTTTTTGGATCCACACATCCCAGTGTGGCTTTATTCTTGCCAACTAAAGGAACATGTTTCTTTGCAGCGATATGTGATTTGGATAGGATATGGGATGAGCCTTCTCCACTGGCCCTTTACAGCCAGGATCTTTTCAGTAATGCAATTCCACTATGACCTGATGGCCACAGTCCAAATTTTTCCAATTTTGATCACAACTAGGCTGGTGTTTTGTTTTTTTTTTCTTCCTAGATATAAAATACTAATATTCTGGTCTCAAGTTAGTTCTTCTAGGTGCAAACCACTAGAAACAAGGCAGAAGTAGATCAGGTCTTCTGTTTGTCCTTAAGTGATGGTACAGTTTTTGAAAGTAGCAAATAGTTATCTGAATGGTTTTGTAACAGAGGCAGGGAGTAAAATGGATATGAAGAATAGGAGGGAAGAATCAGACCAAAAGAAAGAGGCAAAGATGATGGGAATACAGAACGAGAGGAAAATTGATAAATAAAAAAAAGAGAAGTGACTAAAGCAAAAGAAGAGAGAGGGAGATTCTCTCCTGATTAGAATTCATGAACTCCATTCTTACATTAAGTCTATATATGACACCTGGCCTTTAATGTGAAGCTGCCTACGAGCATTAAAAATTAAAAGCAGAAGGTAGGATCCATCCATCTCGGGCAGCGCTGCTCCCCTCCTATCTGAGCTCTGCACAAAGCTATTACACATTGATAAATTATTTTGGGTAATAGCTGAGATATTACATTGTTTCTGAGTGAAGGTAAAATCTCTCCATGACATGGGCATTTATCAGGAGCGCATTTCATCCTATTTATTATGGCCGAGACGAGATCGCAGGCTGCGGGCAGAGCTGGCACGTCGTGCTGATCACCTCCCCCATCGCCTCCCTTTCCTCTGTCACTTAGATGATGGGATATTGATGGAGCTCATGACAAGTTAATTATTAACTAAAGATATGCAGTTCACCTTTGCCAGGGGAGGGGGCATAGAAGAGAGCAATGATAGTTCTTAAAAAAATAAATATGTCCATTGTATCTTAGGATTCTTCTCTCTACTTTCCTCTCCCTTCTACCTGTGGTATTTTACAAAGCTCCAAATAAATCAGATAGGTTATTTGAATTCCAGCATGGTCTAGAAGGCCAACAGAAATGGAAGAACCTCTAAGAACTTTAGGTCTTGTTCAAAAAAAATTTTCACAAAAGTTTTTCTCCATTGACTTGGCATTGGAGATAAATGGGGAGAAATTTTCACTGTTCACTGAGTAATGATGGCTTCTCTAACTCTTGAGAGGGCCAGGAAGCAGAGCCACAGAATTTTGATTCTGTCCCTTAAATGAATGCTTTCTTTGTAAGGCAGCAATGTCTTGACATCCTCTGAATAGTTCTACTATTCCTTTCCATGGAGTGCTGGATGTTTTCCTGAAGGGTAGCTCGTTTTGCAGAAAGTGGGTAGCTGCAAAGATGTTTGCTTGCTTGCTTGCTCACCTAAGGTCCTAAGCTAAGCAAGATGAGTTTACCAGTATATCAGGGAATGTGTCATATTTGCATCCTGGTAGTCTTGGTCACTGAGGGAGACAGCTGGTGCATGTGAACCTTTGGGTTACAGTATCAGATACACTGAGATATAATAAAAAAGAATTTCTCAGCTAACCAGCTGTGGATTGAGTAGTCCTTGAGACTGCAGCATTCATGCAGTAGTACAACCAGTCAGTACCACCTCGTGTCTGTAACTATATATGAGTTAATGTCCCAGCTGAACTAGTCTTGGGAAGTTTCCCTGTTGGCAGTCTTAGCAGGAAGGCTGAGGTATGAACGACCCTCTGACTAATTCTGCAGTTTGTTGACTAGGTTGGAGCCAAGGCAGTGAAAAGGCAGTTGTATGCCAGAGGTAACTAGTGCAGCATTTTGTGGTAAGCTGCTTCTGGTTTGTCCGTAAGCTATCATAGCATTGTGTTGGTCAGGCAGTTCTAGAAGACAGGAGCTGCTGCTGGAAGCCACCATGACAGTGGTCATTTAGAAAATGATCACAAGGGAAAATATAGCAGTCTAACAAAGGAGTCATTCCCTCCATACAGTCTACAGCAAGACCTGTATAGTAAGTTTTTGTCACTTGGGAGTCCGTCTGGAAAAAGTAGGTGTGTGTTTTCAAAGCCCAAGCTGCTCTAGAAGCCAGTTGAAAACTACAGGTATGCCAAATTTCATGGAGGTTGATTTGAACCATAGAGCTCATTTATGCCCAATCTACTTCACCTCCTTGAAGAAAACAGAAGGTTATTGCTTCAGGATAGTGGCCCGTTACCTGTGGCAACCAGCAGAGCACAACATGCAATTCGGTATGAATTTTAGGTGAAGCCATTTTATTGGGTGCAATCACACAGATTCTAGACCTTTATTACTGCAAACGTGGCAAGCTAAAAAACTGCTCATTGGTTACACACACTGTTCACACCATATTGATTGGTTAGTAATTATAACGAGTTCTGATAAACCTATCTTATAGCTAAATATCCTTAGTTTACCTTCAATGCCTAAAAACATCCGCACACCTGCTGTTTTTGACCATCTTATTATGGTTGGTTCTTAACATGTTCCGTTACTCCCAAATACCTTCCCATAACTGCTTCTTGGTTTAGGGCAGCCTGTACCCCTATCAACAAGGCTGCTGTGTTTTGAGAATGTGATTATCAGGATCCTCTCAGCATGAGTAACTTTTCCTCTCTCATGGGAACAGAAGAATATTGTCAGGGCCTACATCTTGGGAGAAGCGAGCTAGGCCGCGGGCAGGCCTGCTGTCTTCCCCAACAGTTACCTTTGAAATTTTTCCTAAAATGAAGCTCCTGCTTTTGACCTGCTTGTGTTTTCAGTACCATATTTCAAATGCCAAGTCTGTCAGCTTGGATCCAAGAGTAAAAACAATAGATGTCCTCTGGGATTAAAGAAATGAAGAGAGGTTATTTTCCTAGTTGTCTTCTTATGGGTTTTGGTAGAGGATGCAAGATTACTACCTGGTGTTTCTGCAACCAACTGTCTCCTCAGAGAAAAATTTTACATACTTCCTTCATGCTTTTCAACTTAAGTATTTCAAAACTTGTGAAAGCTGCTGGACAAATATCTCTATTATTTTGCTGTAAAACATTGAAAAACAGTGCAGCAGCACTGAGGAGGGTAAGGGAAAACAGAATACTATTCTTTGAAATCCACCAATTCTGTTCTTTTGGATTAGTGCCTTTTACTGGATTTTAAGGAGCAGATATCTCTTTCACTGATTTTTGTATTTTCCTATGAAATCTGACAGTTCCAGGTCTGGATTAATTCCAAAAGATCATTTGTTATTATCATTATTGATTTAAATAAATCAGCTGCATTTCCTATTCAACAGCTTTGAGGAATCATTCTTTGAAAATAGAGATTTCTATTTCTTTGGCTCAAACTTGGAAGTTTAAGTACACTTTTTAAAAAAAAAAAGCATATGGATTTAGATTCTCAGGTAACTCTTCTTCCCTGAGACTATGCTAGAAGGTCTGGCACTGAAATGACTGTGTATAAAAGCAAAACTTTCAGAGTCATCAATTGCCTTCTACACATAGGCTTTCTGAAATCTCCAAAAATCTAGCTGCTCGCTATCAATGCTATGAGAAGGAGAGATGTGGTTGGGCTCCCATGTACAGATAAAGTGATCGCTGTCTGAAATGTGGTAGGTAGATTAGCTGCCTGGACTCCAAGTAAGAAACTGCCCATCACTGCACTAAGGCTAATCTCCCTGTCCTTGTCTGGTCATAGTGATCAGTTTGCCCTCTACTTAGTATCATAAAATATATAATAAAAATGTATTAACAACTGTGAACCACCCTCATCCCCTTTCCAAAACCCCCTGGGATCCTCCAAGGTTAGAGGATGTGCAGTATACTCACCTCAAAGAAAATGCACGTTCATTATGTTCACCCTTTTATTGCACACCTTGTCCTTGCCTGTTGCCTCTCTTGCAACTGCTTTTTACTCTGGGCCTTGGTCTGCAGTCTCTGCCTGCACGATGTAGCTGTGTTGTCATCACTAGTGAAATACTAATGGACGTCCCCTTTATCTTCCAAAGATGCCTTTCAGGTGAGTTTTGTGAGAACCACATCAGGCTGTGAACTTGTAAGTATGTGTTCAGGTGAGTTGGGCTCTTACACTGTTTGTGACTCCATCACTGTTTCCAAGCAGTGTACTCACCTGCTGCTTTTGGTAATGACAACATTTATAGGGGTTTTTTTTCTTTTTTTTAAACTTTACTTAGACTTTCCTCCTAAACACTTTCCTCCTAAACAACTAAAGTAGTAAATTATTTATCCAGTGAATACCTCTCACACTAACATAGATAATAGCAGGAGTTCAGAGCTGCTGTTGATGTAACACACGGTTCTGTAGTAGCATGAGAATAAGGAGGCAGTGGAGATGAAATTGGTCTGCTTGAACTTGGAGATCATTGTGTTTATAGAATAAGCACTGAAAGCTCCTAAGAAAAAGGTCTGTATTGAGAGACAGTAGTATGCATACATCTTCTCATTCAGAAAAGTACTTATCTGTAATATTAATCTCTGGCATAAAGATGTGTGGTCATACTACCCTCTGGCCACAGAAAGATAAGAAACCTGAGTTAAGTTTATGCTAGCTTTACTAGAATTAGCTTCATTTCAAATGTGGCTCAATGTGATTGAACTGAATTGTACCTAGGAGAGTGCATGCAGTCTGGCAATACAGGAGGTGTCATGGGGCAGGCAGTAGCAGCAAATAGGACAGGTATCACTCATCAGAACGTGGCTCCTGCACAAGAGCCAGAACTGAATGTGCAGTTTAACTGACATTGTGTCCTGTCGAATGTGCTAGAATTTTCACCAAGGGTAAGCAGTGTCAGGAGTAAATGTTCAGTAAGGCTTTATGGATGTGCTGCTTTATATGGGAAGTCATGTGCTGCTGCGATGTGTCAGACCTGATACCTTGTCTTTTGCTGTGACTGACACAAAATGAGTTGAGAAGGTGCAAAGACTCCAGGCAGCGGACCTTTAAAGGACAGCTGGACCATGGGCTCACATCTGCTGAGACTGTAAATGTAGAAATTGGCTTCTTGTGCAGTGGCTCGACTGTTGGCATCCACACCAACCAACGCAGACCATAGGTTTAGATATCTGTGTCCTTACCTCAGCCTTCTCAGTTGTGCCAAGCTTTGGGCATTAGTAGCAGATGAGGTGACGATTGCACCAGCTAATTATTTATGTGTGGAAAAATTACTTTGTCATCATTTACTTTCAGTGAATAATTCCTTTTCTTATCCTAGCTCTACACTAGTGGCATTAACAAGCCAAATCTTGGCTTGACTGTTCTTTCTCCTCAGTTTTCTCAGCAATTTGTTCTTCATGTCCTTCTCACTCATAAGGGAAAGGTAGCAAACAGACCTATCTGGTCTGTCTCCTGTGGTACCCTTTATACTTTGTCTTTTGTATTCCCTGAACTGACTAGCAAAACCACTTCACCCTTCAAATCTCAATATTTTGAAGTTTTAGGAAAATAACTGGTTCTGGTAGCAGTAAGACATTTGTTATTTATTAGTATTTATTTGGCCTAGTTTTTTTTAATTAAAGGCATATTTAAAAATTAGTTTGGCTCTAAACCATCTACCCTTGCTTGTGCTGAGTCTGTCACTGTACGTCAACTCCTTTCTGCCACTTGTTTCAGTCTTGCCTGTGGTGTCTCACCTGAGTCTTCATATGGATTTAGGTGGTAAAATAAACAGGGAGACCTTGTGCCTGAGGGAAATGCAGTGGCTTTGGATGGTACTGGAAAATAAGTAATTCCTAGTAATAACTTGATGTGCTCTAGGCCAGACATGTTGCCACGTTCCAAACATGGCAAGCACACACACAACTGCTGGAAGCCACGACATACTGCTGTGCCTGTTCCATATGCATGCAAGCATCGTGCACACCCCCTCCCCCCATAGCATAAATGGGGGATCATGTTCCATATGCTCCCAGGTCAACCCTGAGAAAGAGTTTAAGCAGCTCAGAGAAACATGCAGCAGCTTAAAGAGTTAACCCTACAGTAATTGGAAGGGGGGTGGGGGTAACAGTGTAATGGAGGGGTGAGGAGTTTCCATAAACCCATTGCCTCAGCTCAGAGAACCTGCTAAGGGGCAGTGGTCAGAGAGAAACAGAAGGAGAGAGAGAGATATCAAGTGTAGTAATCAGAATGAAAAATGGAGCTCCGGTTACTTTAAACAAGAGCTAATTTATCACAAGAACGAGTGGATAAGTAGCTGAGTTTCAGGCGTTCAGTAAGTTCCCCGTTCTGCTCCAAAAATTATTCCACCCCTGTCTCCATGCTCCCATAAATCATCCCCTTCTTCACTTCTGCTCCGATTACCAATTACTCCTGCCTACGACACGCTTTCCCCTGCCCGACACAATCTGATGGGGCCCTGCCTTTTAATTTTACAAATGCTTTTTTCTTCTTGCATCTCAGCTCCCCATCCCTACTCCTCCCCTCCTCAGTTGCTTTCTGTATCTTTGTTTCCCCTTTCCCTCCTCATCTACTTCTTTCTTTTTTTTTTTTTTTTTAATTTGAAGAAAGGGAGGGCAGTAATGTTTTCTGGCACCTCCCCCCATGAGGTTGACTGAGCTGAAGGAGAGGAATAGAAATTAATTATTTTCCCCATCCTGAACTCTCTTTGGGTTTGTGAGTCCTCTCCCTAAGCACATGGCAAATTCTAGATCCAGCACAGCTGTATCAAAGGTGAAAGTCTTGTTCTTGAAAGGATGTGTTGCTTTTTGTTGACTCTTTGAAGGAAAACACAGGTTTTTTTCTCCTCCCCACCCTCCCTTTTTTTCTTTATTGTACACAAAGCTTTTTGTAGAATAGAGGTATTTTGTGAGTTGCACAGCTGTGGGCAGGAGAATTCCAATTTCTATTGCAGTGTGTTATTTTTCTGCATATGCTTCACCACTGCTAATATTTGCACTGGAGTATTTCCTAGCTAGCTGTCATACAAATATGGAGGTGCTGATCTGGACACAAACCCTGATAATTTAAATTAGATTCACACAAGACACTATTGTTGGCTTCATTGATTCCATACATGAAATCAACATAAAACAAGCTTGTACTAATAACAAGTGTCTACTTTAGGAGAATGTGTTGAATTTATTGATATAATACCTTTCTAATATAAAAACCTTTGATACTGGTTATGAACAGTGCATCCTAAGGCTGGTGCACTACTTAGATGCTGGATAGATATGCACATGGATTGCATATATGAAAAATCCTAGAAATAACTTCAGACATCAAAGAATTGGCATGCAATAATCCATTGTTTTGCTTGTATGTATCATTTCACAACAGGAATTATTGCTGAATGTTTGCATAAGGTACAGTTGGAGCATTTGAAATTACTGTGTGCCATGTTTATCAGTTCAGCACAGGGGCAACGGATCAGTTTGATTTCAGTAAATTAGTTTATGGGGGCTTCATTAATTGATGCTTAAGTGGCTTGTGGAAAATAAAAAAAGTTCATGTGGACTGATATTCATGCATGAATATTATAGATGCTAGCAAGTCCTGAGTTGGAAGAGCCATCCTAACTGAAAAGAAATGTTTACTCAGGTCATCAGTCTAGCCTAACGTGCACAGAGCTGCTATTGCCACTTGTAAGATGTTCAACCAAATTGCCACAAGGTCTGCTGAATCTGAACAGAGAAAATCCCTTTGCCCTGCTGAGAACAGGGTAGGCAAAGTGACAGCTCTGCCTGCTATGCTGCAGAGAAAGTGGCTGTCCAGAGCTGATTTTTGTGCAGGATAATGGATGGAGGAGATGGATTACCAGGTGATAAATCACACAAAGGAATTGGCTGGTGCCAGAGCCCATGAGCAAGGAGATAGCTGGCATGCTCTGCAGTGGGTATTGCCATCTCCATCTGAGGAGCAGTAGCCTTTCTGCATAAACAGTAAAACAAAACAGGATTTAATTAGAGTGCAGCTTCTTGACATAAGGCCTTCAGAGCAAAACAAGGGTGGCAGAGGGAACACATCCATTCATGTTTATCTGGCAGTTTATCTTTTTTCTCTTTGGGAAAAGAGTAGAGGAAATCCTGTGTTCTCTTTTCCCCTTTCTATTCTCATGTAGTTTTTATTCTTATTCTTTAAAGCCCTTAGTGTTATTTTCTGATCAAGGACTATCACAGGCACCTTTCACTAGAGGAACTAACTGAGCATGACTCAAGTCATTCCTATCCCACGTGATTCATATACATTGCCTCTGTCCTGTCAGGCAACAAATGGTTGCTGGCACTCACTGTGTAACTCAGTAATCAATAATACTGCTCCACATCCCCCTAAAGACCAATGATACTTTGAGCTGGGCTGGGCTGGGCATTCCATTCATAAGAGAGAGTTACTTGGAGATGGTGGAAATCTGGCTTCACCTTATAGCATCTTCCTGTGGGCCAAAACACAACAAATACTGTGTTAGGCACTGTTGAGTGCCTCCAAAAAAATGTGCAGTGGTGCACTCTACATTTGAAATCTTGTTCCATGAAGAGCAACACAAAGCAATTCTTGTAATTCCACTATTGGCTATGCAGGTGAAAATAGAGCCTAAAAAGAGAGACATGCTTCTGACATATGGGGAAGGGTACTGGCTCAAGGTAAGACTTGTCAGGATGAAATGCATTCTGTTTACCTGTCTTTAATAATCATAGAATCATAGAGTCCCAATTTGAAAAGTACCTCAAAGATTGCCTGGTCCTAATTAGCCAGAAGACCCTCACTTTAATAATAATGCTTTATTATAATTTAAAGCATATGCTTTATTATAATTTAAAGCATAATGGAGAAAGGGGTTCTTGATACTGGCATTTAAAAATCCATCTTAGCTGAAGAGAGAACCTGTGACATAAAGAAGGATACCATGTTTTCAGGTGTCCAGCAGTGGGCTGACATCACAGTGGGAACTGCACTGAACTAAACTGAAAGATTCCTGACTTGGGAGTACCTCAATCTCCATTGCCTGTGCAGGTATGAGGATGACAAGAATGATCCCATTTTGACAGAGCTGGGGAGGAAAGTTTCCTGAAAAGGATCATAAGGGGAAGCTACACAAACAGTGCTTGTGCAAGGTGTTTCCAATGTTACATATTTCCTGAAATTTGCAGCAAAAATAGAGCTTGTGCAGCTCTCTAGGTGGCTGGGGAGGGACTGGGGGGCCCCAAAGAGTTAAGGAGATCACTGAACTAATTTTTTTAGGAGGATAGTAGGCCATGGACACATAAACTTTGTCCCATCAAAGTTTTGGATGTAATCTCTAAAGCCTTGTGTGGTTTGGGACTTCTTTAGTAACTGTAACCTGCCATTGTTTGCTTTAATAATGTAAAGGATTGGCAAAGTCATCTATTATACGTGGATTTTGCCCATAGATTGTTTCATGACTTGTAGGGCAGCTGAGATTCCCTCTGTACCCAGACATACGGGCCCTGTGTTAGCATCTGGCAGCGGGCTGGTGACACTGACTGTCTCTTTTAGGTAAAGATCCTTGAAGTTTGACCTATATTTTTTTAAACATAGTTTTAAAAAGCTAGTTTGATAGTAAATTAATCTTCCAGCTGGCTCTATCCAAGGACCTGGCATATACTGTAGGCTAACACGACAGATCCACTACCTTGCTCAGCTGTCTCATTGTTGAAAAACTCTGTATGAGTGATTTAATGTTCCCAGTTTTCCCTAGAAATCCCCACTATTTCACAACTGTCTCTTGAAAAGAAAAAGAGAGAAAGAGGCAATGACCTTAGTTTGCCTTGAATCAAGCTTCTTTAAGCTTACATTTTTAAATGGTCTGACATCTCCAGGGTTACATGGCAGTATGAAATTTGACAGGGAAAGAGCTTTTAAAAAAGACTGGTTTGGTTTTGGGATTTGGCTGCTAGAAATCACTGTTCCCTCCCTGCAGCTTGTGTTTTTCTGGATAAACACCAATATGGTACAAAGGCAGCTCAGTAAAGGTGCAGGCTCTATGTCCAAGCAGAGTCAGACAATTCTGTTGAGTAGTCTGAAACCTGGCAGAGTTGTGTAAGACTGCAAGCAGAGACTTCTGGGCTTGCCTGGGCTACCTCCCACCCCATCTCACCTTCCTTTGAATCTGTTAGGTGGTTTCCCCAGGGTCCCCACATACAAGAAGCAAGGGCCTTGAATTCTCTTTAGCAACCCTCTATGTGACATCAGCCATCCATTCCCCACTTCAAACAGCACTGACTCTGCTCTAGCTGGGAGCAAGAGCAAATCTGAGAGCTTCAGTGGTAGAATACCATTGAATTTGAGGTGAAATAATATACTTTTTTTTAAACCCACATTTGATGTAGGGAAATGGATGTGCCTGAGGCTTTCTCTGCAGAGCAACAGAGAGAGATCAACAGAGCAGGAGCAATGGCCATCAATGCTTCTCCCTGCTGCCTGTTCTCAGTACTGTCACCCTGCCAGTGAAAGCACTTTGATCAGGAGTCTGGAGGGAAAGTTTGTCCCTGCCACCCCAGCTGGGTGTATGTGCAGCAGGAATGGGGCTGAGAACTGCCTAATCATTCCACAGAAGGATGGTGGGCCTTGCATGGGTGACTGGATGTTTATGATACCATCACTGTGGGATAGGAGCCTTCCCATATCGAGAGATCTTCAGACTCTACTAATGCTACCTGCCACATCCACTGTGTCTTGAAAACAAATCTCAATAAGGGAGGTTATCATAGAATCATAGAATGGCCTGGGTTGGAAGGGACCCCAAGGATCATAGAGCTCCAACCCCCCTGCCACAGGCAGGGCCACCAACCTCAGGCCTGGAGCTACACAAGGTTGCCCAGGGCCCCATCCAACCTGGCCTTGAACACTGCCAGGGACGGGGCATCCACTACTTCTCTGGGCAGCCTGTTCCAGCCCCTCACCACTCTCTCTGGAAAAAACTTCCCCCTAAGATCTAATCTAACCCTTCCTTCCTTTAGTTTTAATCCATTCCCCCTTGTCCTGCCATTGTCTATCCTTTTAAAAAGTTGATTCCCCTCCTGTTTCTCTGCTCCCTTCAGGGACTGGCAGGCTGCAATGAGGTCCCCCCTCAGCCTTCTCTTCTCCAGGCTGAACAAACCCAGCTCCCTCAGCCTCTCTTTGTAGGGGACCAATCCCCTCTTACGTCTGTCACATCAAAGGAACCAATTAAGCCCTGCTGCCTGCTTGCCTAAACCTCACTTAGAAGGGAAAGGAGCTGGCAGGATTAGGGATGCACTGGGAGAGAGGGAAGTGGCTGTATTTCAGAATCCTTGCCTAGAAGTCATCACTGGTACTCTTTTGAGTTCTGTGTTTGTTTGGTTCTGTTCAGTGCCAGTGCAAAGGAACATGCCTTAACACTTGAGCTGCCTAAAGCGGTTTGAATGACTCCTGTAAGGCATTCAGGCCCTTCCTACCCCAACACTTATCTGCAGATTACTAAGTAACTGACATTGAATTTTCCAAACAACACTGTATGCTTCTTAATTTTCTGTGATAGATTTATTTAAAAGGAGGACATTTTACTCCTTAGAGGAGGGAGTAGCCTTTCCATGTGTTCAGAGGAGAGACACAGTTTCAAGTACTCACATCTTCCTCTATTGTTTTAGCCACCATTTCATTTACAGAAATACAGGAGAGACAGATGTGTGTTTACATTGCAGTATGCACATATATACCTGCACTGGTGGACAAGTGTTTTCAACAGAAACCATTCATGTGGTGCATCAGAGCCCAGCTAGCGTGACCTTAGGGGTTCTGCAGGGCTTCTCTATTTCTTCTGCAGGAAAAGCCTCCAGGGTTTATGGCAATAGGCTTTCATCTTCTGGTTAGGAAAGACCTTGAGCCCATGTAGCTTCCAGGGAAGTAGCTGGTGTTTCTGGGTGCTCAGTACTGTTCTGAATTGCAGCTTAGCTCAGTTTTGGAGTAGCCTGGCTCTTTTTATTTATGTGATTATAAATGAGGATGCTCTGGGTGGGGTTTTTTCATTCCTTTTTATGGATGTGCATGATTTTTTTATAATAAGGCACATCCTATAAATTAACAGATAAATCTGTATTGTGGTCACTTCAAATACTCCCTGTGATTCACAGTACAAAAAGGTGATGCTTTGATTTACCAACAGTCTGCCTAATTCAGCTTGCTTTCTTGAGTCTCTCCTGCTGTGTTAGGGCATTTCTCAGACCACCTACCAAGCTGCATTTTTATTGTTATTAAATGTCTCCATCCCTAAGTGCTAGAAATCTATCTTCTTTAACTCCAGGCACTAATATCTCTGGAGAAATGCTTTTTTTTATGTTAGTTCAAAACAAGAAGAGACTGGATTAAAAAAAAATGGATGAGTACAAAGAGTCTGGCTATGTTCCTGAGATCCCAAAGAGTGTGTAAGAAAATATAAGATTGTAGTAAAGAGTCCTTAGCATATCACCATTGCTCTCCCCAACAAGGGGACAGGTTGCCTACCTCTGTGCCATAACCCATGTACCATTAGCAGGCAATAGGGATTCTTCTCTAGCTTGTACAGTAGTTTTGTACTCTTAGAGGAGGAAGACCTGCACAAGAACAAAATAGAAGATGGGATAAAAAGCAATGAGATAGCTGGCTTTGATAAGATAACTGGCTAGAGCTTGTTTATCATGAGTTCAGAAAATCATTAGATAAGGTGCAGCATGGTGATTAGGGGAGGAATCCTAAGGGTGACTGAAGGGGAGGACAGCAACAGGTAGTGCTGGAAGTCGAAGTATTTTGCTGAAAGGAGGCTT
Source organism: Zapornia atra (assembly GCA_013400835.1). NCBI lineage: Eukaryota > Metazoa > Chordata > Aves > Gruiformes > Rallidae > Zapornia > Zapornia atra. The sequence goes on from VZTU01004082.1 coordinate 168,737, forward strand.
TTCTCAGGACTGATCTTGTCTTGGCCATTAATGGCCTTAGCCAAATGATCAGCTTGGTGCTGATGAAAGGTCCAATGTTAGGAGGCATTTTCAGCATAGAGATGCTTCTGGTAGAGAAACCAGTGTGCAATTGGCCAAGAGCCTGTTATGGCTACTCCTGAAGCAACACATACAAAACTGGGCACCAGTATCCCAGATGGATGGGTAAGACAGGGAACTGAGCACAGAAAGGTCCAAGGATGACCAGTGAGATGGGGAATCTGTTTTACAGGATATTAAGAGCCTTGCCAGTTCAGTCAGGCAAAATGAGAAAAGAGGGGATATGACTTCTCTCTATAAATACATCAAACCACAAAACTCTCAAGAGAGAGAACAGCAATTTAAGCTTAAGGACAATGTTGGCACAAGAACAAATGGGTATAAACTGGCTGAGAATAAATTAGTCTGGAAATTAAATGGAGGTTTCTAACCATCAGAAAGAGAAGTGAGATTCTGTAACATTCTTCCAAGGGAAAAGAAACAAGGAATTGTAAGATGGAGTCTAATCTTTTATGAAAGGGTGATGTGCTGGTAGCAGAAAGAGTGGGCTACATGACCAAGGAGTCTGTGTTCCCACTCTGCTCCCCTTCTCTCACCCTGTACCATGCCCCTTCTCTCTCTTGGTACTCTGAGCTCCACCTGCTCCTGCTCTGAAGGCACCATGGACCCCTTATCAGAATTCTGCATTGCAATAGGTTGTTTTTAATCCTCCCCATATCTCCCTTATTTTTTTCCTTGCCGAGCTTGCTGGGCTGTAATGTTTCCCTTCGTGTAATCCATCACAGACACAGTGTCGCTTGTGCAAATTAAAATGCACCTCAGAATAATAAAAATGGGGATTTTTTTTTTTCCCTTCCTTCCCAGCAGCAGTTCCTCAACACAAACCATTTGTCTCTAGGAAGAAATTCAAGAATGTTAACCCTCTGTGTGCTCCTGTGGGGTACCCAGCACCTCCTGTGGAAACACCACTTAGTGAAGACCGGTTCAGTGGAGCAAGCTGCCTTACGTTGTGGACCTTGCAGGTAGCTGGAACTGGAACTCACCTTTTTCCTTGTGAACACATTGATGATTGGGTCCAGTGCAACAGATTAAAGGCCTTCCATGTCTGGACAAAGAGGCACAAGCCAGGAAAATGACATAGCAAACCATGTAGCCCTCCACAGGACTCAAACAAATGGTCTGAGATGAGGATTGTACATTGGGACCTGTAGAGAGAATCACTGGAAAGTATCTGAATGACAAAAGAGTCACCAGGCTCTCCCATACAGCTGTACAGTTCTGGAGGCTGTAATTGGCCTGTGGGTCAGCCACTGGTCACTTGTGATTTAGAAATAAAGCTACAATGAACCATTACTGAATGAATTCCTTGGTTGCTGAGACAGTGCATGTAAAAGGCTAACTCAAGGACAGGATTTTATTTCTTCTTTCATTTGGGGAGAGGGTTTGAATGTCTCCTCAGTGGCATATAAATTCTATGAAGCTAAATATGCATTTTAAAAATCCATTTGATGTGACAAGAAAGGTCCAGAATTGGACTGAGAGGTAGGCAGGTACTAGAGGATTTGAGTGCTTGGCCATAGACAGGATGGAGCATTGCACAGCCATCTAGGATGGGATGACACAGAAAGTTGGGAGGACATGGCAGTGGGGACAGTGGACCAAGACTGATGACATTGCCTGTGGAGGAGCACTGGTGTTTGGACAGAAGGTGCTTCTGTAAGGTCATTATTAAGAGATAAGACATGTTTATGGTTTATGGCATAGGCTTTTGTTTTATGGCTCAGGCTTTTAGACATCCCAGATTTTGCTCAGATGCAGCTGGATGATTTTTTTTACTTCCTCAAACAACTGTTTCACCCCAGACTTTGACTCCCATCACAGATACTGCTTTGCAGTTCTGGTAAAGCTCACAGTGGGTCATATTATACTCCAACAGGACCAGTATTCCTTATTCTCCAACTCCTCTCTTACTCCCCCTTTTCCATTTTAGGAGCTAGCTAAGCTCTTCAGCATGTGACATTACTGGAAATAACATTATTAGTAGTAGCACTTAGAGGGCTTTCCATCTCAGGCATGGGGCTTGAATCATCCACTTTGACTTGGGGAGAAAGCATGTCCCCAGAACTGGAGCTAGGCTAAGCCAGGCAGGATGCAGAAGAGACAGCTGGTGTGTGAGGGGGAAAAAAAGGGCCAAGCCCAGCATGAAAAAAGCAATTCAAAGCTTCAGGTAGATAAGAAATCTTTATTGTTCTTTGTCCTTATCAGGAATGACAAGGCCAGGAATGGTTATACTAATGGGCATGTATCCAACAGTGGGGGAATGTACAGGCATGCTGAACATCAGCAGCTGGGTTGCCAGAGGAAGCTCTTCTCTCTTTGGGCAGGCCTGATTTTGCCCTCACTAATTCCAATGACCTCAGCCATTCTCCTGTGCTGTAGAGGCTGGGTAGGTGGCTGCAATTCATTCTGTAGAGCAGCAAATTCTATTTCTATGATGTGTTTTGTCTCAGCAGCAAGGCTGCTCTATTCTTCATTTTCTTCAGGGGTCCCAAACAAATGATATAAAATCCTGGGAGATTGTTCCTTTTCATTTTATTATTTTTTCCAGTTCTTCCTACTGTGAGTCTTGCTGTTTCCAAGCTTCACCCTTATCATCTGAAAAGAATAATTCCAAGTTGGATGGATCTCTGCTCAAAATTTTTGGTGCCAAAGAAATAGTTCTGTTTTCTGACAGTGACATTGTCTTCCTTAATCTCCCTCTTGTAATGCAAATCTTCTCATAATTCAAAGACCCACCAATTTTCTGGTCAACTTTCCATTTTCAGTAGCTATAGAGAAGATTTTAATTCCTTCAAGCCTCAATTCCAAATGAAATCAAGGCTTAAGTGGTCACACTGTGACTATGTTGATATTTTTTCACTCATTCTTCACAGTAACTTTTGACTTGTCCACTCACCCCCAAATTAATTTACCTGAAAGAGATGTAGAGATCTTAAATGTGCTAGGTCCTAACAATTTCCCTGGTCAGACAGCTTTTCAGTGTCTGCACTGACTGAAAGTTTTCCAACCTCATCCCTGGTTAGACAGAAAAAAACAGCCCTGAGAAGGGTGCATGAATGTCCCAGTTGTGGGAAAAACTCTGATGGGTGTTCACTTGTTCTTGTACACAGCACAGTAAATTCCCCACTGCTCACAGCTAATGGGTTAGGTAGATGGCTTCAGGATTGTGGTGGGTGAGAAACTGAACATGAGCCAGCAGTGGCTCTTGCAGCTCGCAAGGCCAATGGGATCCTGGGCTCCATCAGCAGAGGGGTGGCAGCAGGGACAGGGAGGGGATTGTCCCTCTCTGCTCTGCCCTTGGGAGGCCCCATCTGGAGTCCTGTGTCCAGAGCTGGGGCCCCCAATACAAGAGAGATGTGGGGCTGTTGGAGAGGGTTCAGAGGAGCCACGAGGATGATCAGAGGGCTGGAGCAGCTGCCCTACAAAGAGAGGCTGAGGGAGCTGGGCTGGTTCAGCCTGGAGAAGAGAAGGCTGCAGGGGGACCTCATTGCAGCCTGCCAGTCCCTGAAGGGAGCTTATAAGCAGGAGGGGATTCAACTTTTTAAAAGAGCAGATAATGGCAGGACAAGGGGGAATGGATTAAAACTAAAGGAAGGAAGGGTTAGATTAGATCTTAGGGGGAAGTTTTTTACAGAGAGAGTGGTGAGGGGCTGGAACAGGCTGCCCAGAGAAGTAGTGGATGCCCCGTCCCTGGCGGTGTTCAAGGCCAGGCTGGATGGGGCCCTGGGCAACCTTGTGTAGCTCCAGGCTGGAGGTTGGTGTCCCTGCCTGTGGCAGGGGGGTTGGAGCTCTCTGATCCTTGGGGTCCCTTCCAAGCCATGCCATTCTATGATTCTATGATTCCCCAGAAATGCTTGGTTCTACCTGATGTGTGAATTTGTGAGCTGTATGGATTCTTCCAGGCTGGGTTTGCATTTTTGGTTGCATTTTGTCACATGACATGTCTGAATTTCCACTGACTATTCACACTCTTCCCATTTTGCTTGTGTTCTTGAGCATAAGGTGTCTTTAGCAAAGCAGCTGATTCTTTTTAAGTTTCTATGTCTATAGCCACCTCTCACAGCAGGTGAGAATGTAGCCAGTGGTCTTCAGAGCCAAAAGAAGGTGTTGCAGAGCCTTCTTGCTTGATGGGGCCTTACAGAGCTGTTTGCAGTGAGAGGAGGAGGATGCCTCCCTAGTTTGTGGCCAGTTGGTGGTTAAGTATGTAGATTGGAGAGGCTTGAGAGAAAGCATTTGCAAACCAAAGGCATTGTAAACAATATGGAGAGTAAGGAATTGTGAAAGCCTATGTTTGAATCCTTGCTGTGCTTGACCTTGGAAGATCACTTTCCTCAGACTGTCCCAGTTTCCCCAGGTGCAAGTGAAGAACAGTAGGAGCTATCTGTGTCTCTGGCCATTAGTGGAGGAAGATGGGGTGTAGTTGTCAGGAGAAGAATCACCAGGTGCTGTTACTGCTCTGTTAAGGAGAACTGGAGTTTAGCAGAATGATTTTCCAGCACCACCTGCTATTGAGAGATTGGTCTGTTCTGGCCAGAACTGTTTGAAAGTTCTATGTGCAAACATGATTTCACTGAGTGTCATATTTTCTGTTTGATTCAATGAGGGAGCAGGGCCAGCCATGGGCATAGAAGGAGACAACAGGGAGCTGGTAAAAGCAAAACCAGGCATAACACCCCATTCTACTCTTAATTCTATGCTGGCTGTTAATCTTTTCCTCACCACCAAGCCTTGGACTGCAACAAAGGCAGGAGGGTAGCTGCACTGAGCAGAACACTAATTCATTGAGCCTGCTCCTCACAAAGGCTGACAGAGGCGACTGCTTTTGCAGCCTTGCCTACTGCCATCGCTCCAGTGACCTCTCCTGTGAAGATGAGGTAAGCCCCAGGGAGGGTTATTTATTCCCATCTGCAGGATAGCAAAGCTTTCTGTGGAGTCTGAAGGAGGGGAACACTGTGAAGGCTATTGGATGCTGTGGTCCTCATCTTCTGGACTGCTCTTTCCTTTCTGTGTTAATGCCCCAGTGGGGCTGCTCTTCCCTTTCTGTGTTTAGGCCCCAGTGGGACTGCTCTTTCCTTTCTGTGTTAAGGCCCCAGTGCTATCACCTTCCTCTGCAGTGTCACACAGCACCCTTTGCTATCTACTAGGGCAGTGTGGGAAGAAGTCCATGATCATCTCGAGCTCTCGAATCCACATTCTCTTACAGCTCTTCTGCACTGGCATCCAGTGCTGACCTGGCCCTGTCTATTGAATTCAATGCACTGTGGAGTAGCTGAAGCTCTTAGCTAACTGGAGAGAAATGGCTACCACTATATCCCCTGCCCTCTTCTGCAGGAACCCAGGGAAGATGAATTGGTCTGTTGACGCAGAGCAGAAGTAACTTGATAGTTGTGTGCTTCTCTGGAAAGAAACCACACTGCCCTGTGCCCACATCTTGTTATGTGCTGGCTTCATTGCTCTGACAGCATGAAAGATGTTTGGTTTTGTTCCTAATGCTGTTATCATTTATCATCATCTCGTAGAGCCAGAACCTGCTGCTCACCTACCCTCCCTCTATGCCAGGTTTTCTGCTCCCTCTCCACTCCTGCCCTGGTAGGGAGACAGCTTGTATGCCAGAAACAAACGGTTTTTACCTGAGTACTAGAAAAGGCCCAGCATCCTTTCTGCTCCCTGAAGTGACTGCTGTGACTGGTGGTGGTGGTTTGGCTGGGTTTTGGCTCTTGGACTTCAGAGGGGCAACTCCAACCATGGAGTGAAGGGCTGATATTCAGCTTATTTGATAGCTCATCTTTATCCCATAGATTGTAGCTGGTCCTGAATGTAGGGAACTCTTACATAACTGGTGCCTGTGGCAGGACATAACCATCAGAGAGTCAAGCTGTAATGGTAAGACTGCTTGCAGAAGGACCAGCTTTGCTAGGGTTTTAATGATGTGAGCTCCTTTTTTGGGAGGATTTGGTCTAGTGTCCTCTTAGTGTTTTAGAGGTGCACACATTACAAATCAGCACCTGGGTGGGTATCACCATGCCTGGTTTCAAGCTCATCATTGATTAGGTTGGCCCTACACTATTAGGTGTTTTCTAGGAGAGCAGAAGTTACACTTTACTGACAGGTGTATCTGGAAAGTACTTCTCATGCAAACTCTTTGTAACTAACTCTGTGTTGTTTGCCAGTTGGAAGTGCAGCGCTGAGAATTGTTAGATTAAAATCTCCTCCCTAACACACCACTAGCTTTATTCTTGCTAGGCTCAGAAGGATTTTGATAAGTATTGGACTCCAGGCAGAAGCCTGTTTTGGTATAAAATCTTCCAGTAAGCAGAATGATCTCACTGCATGGGCAGGCCGACATCTTTTTCCTATGCATCTGCTGGAGCTGCCAGCACTAGACTCACTGTCCTTATTTATAGAGCAATATAAATGTTCTGAGCACTTTATAGATACATAAAAGAGAAGATTCCCAGTCTGCAAAGAGCTGACAGTAACTCAGATGTACAGGAGTCATGGGACAATTACTCAAGTTCTGAAGAGGGTAGACACAGTGGAAGAGGCACTCAGGGCAGAAGTCTTTGCAACAGGAGGCTGAGAGAGAAACTACTGGCAACAATTTGGTGTGTGGCCAAGGTGATGGTGAGAATAGCTAAGAGAAGGTGGCAAGGTAGAAGACTTGAGTTGACTAGGAAGAGAAGGAGGAAGCATAGGCAGTGAAATTGCTATCCATGTGTGGATGAAAAGCAACCTAACCTGCAGTGCTCCATTCCTTTTCTGCTCCCAGCACTGAGAAAATGGAGAACATCTGCACCCTCCCCACTTTCCTCCTACAGGTCTGGTTGCTGAGAAACACAGGGAATCATGTTAATAACTGGGAATGATGTTAATGACTATCATTAGCAGTATTTATATCTGCCAGGAAGGGATGAGGGCAGCAACAGCCAGAGAAGTTCAGGTGTAGTTGGTACCACTCACTCCAGCAAGGAACGTGTCTTCATGGCTTAGATAGAGATCACCCATGCCTGAAGACCATCCTGTGCAGTCACAGGTAGACCCATGCTGGCATTCGTGCTGCTACCTCACCAGGCACTGGCTATGGGCATTGCAGGGCTTCCACCTTCAGTCTCACAGAGCTGGCACAAGAATTGAGGTGTTTTCACTTGGTCACTGCCTCTGTGTAACGTGTCTCTCTCCTTCATGACGTGCTAAGTGAATCCTTCCATTGTTTCTCTCTGTAACTCTAGTTTCCAGTGGTAGCCTGTGGGTCCCTAGGTTGGATGCAGACCCCTGGTTTAGGTCCATCTACACTTAACAGCAGCAGAGTTGCATTATTTTAACCTCTCCTTTATGGATCCATGGTGCCCTGTGAAGGGAGATACAGGCTGCAAGTCAGCAATGTCTCCTGTCTGAGTCATCTGTGCTGACCTTCCTCCACAAGCATGCTGGTGATTGTGGAAGATGGCTGCAAGGTCTTGATATTTTTAGTATCTGTGGTAATGGGCAATGACTGCTAGACAGAAAGACACCACACCCCCCCCCCCTCCTTTCCCTTCTGACTTTGTGCCCTGCTTGGGGCTAAGCACTTCTGCCTTTTATTAATCTTCTCCTGGGACAGCACTATCAGCGGCCCATCAGCGTTCAACATGCCCTCAGTCACTAGCGCTAACTCGATTAGGGCACTGAGGAGTGACTTACAGGGGAAGCTCTTCTCCACAGGCAGTATTTGCATACAGTGATTGATGCTGATACGTCCTCTAAACACATCCACATTTTGCATTTTAAACAAAGCAATTGCTGTGGAACCGCTCCCTGTCACTCAGTGAGATTCCCAGTGCTAGCACAGGACGTACCTTCCCTCACTTGAAATGGCCTCTCTCTTTCCCAAAGAGGGCTCTCAAGTGGGATGGAGAGAAGGTCGCCGACTCCACCTTATGTTTGGAGGGGAAGAGACAAAAGCCTGCTGTGTGTCTTGGCTTCTGCTGTTGCTTATGGACAGTTCTGGGCTGTGTGGGCAGTGTCACACAGTCAATGGGCTTTCCAAAAGAAGGTCAGTGGGACACACAGCCTGGAGCCTCATGTGTTTCATTCAAACAGTCTTTCCTGGTCAGGTTTCAGCTCAGGGTAGGCTCCCCCACATTCCCCAGCATCTGTCTATCTTGGGAATACATGAGCTGGCAGCACCCATGCGGCACTGAATATGTGTGTATTATCCACATGTGTTATGCATATATACAATATATGTTATATGTATGTATACACTCACATTTATGTATATATTATATGTATATTATATGTATATCTTAGATATATGTTAGGTATGTATACACACACACATATCACAGACTCACAGACTCGTAGGGGTTGGAAGGGCCCTGGAGAGCTCCTGGGGTCCAACCCCCCTGCCAAAGCAGCTCCCCAGCTCATATTGCACAGGGCGGCGTCCAGACGGGGCTGGAATCTCTCCAGAGAAGGAGACTCCACACCCCCTGGGCAGCCTGTCCCAGGGCTCTCTCACCCTCACTGGGGAAAAGTTCTGCCCCAGGTTGGTGCAGAACTTCCTGTGCTCCCACTTGCAGCCATTGCCCCTTGTCCTGTCCCCACAGACACTGAAAAGGGGCTGGCCAATTCCCCCTGCATCCCCTGCCTAAGATATTTATAAACACTAATTAGGTCCCCCCTTAGTCTTCTTTTCTCCAGGCTGAACAGTCCCAGCTCACTCAGCCTGTCCTCATAGGGGAGATGCTCCAGGCCCTTCATCATCTCTGTAGCCCTTCTCTGGACTCTCTCCAGGAGATCCCTGTCTTTTTTATCCCAGGGAGCCCAGCACTGGACACAATACTCCAGGTGGGGCCTGACCAGGGCAGAGCAGAGGGGGAGGATCACCTCCTTCGACCTGCTGGCCACACTCCTCCTGATGCCCCCCAGGATCCCATTGGCTCTCTCAGCCCCCAGGGCACACTGCTGGCTCATGGCCAACCTGTCATCAACCAGGACCCCCAGGTCCTTCTCCACAGAGCTCCTCTCCAGCAGCTCATCCCCCAGCCTGTACTGATACAAGCAGTTATTCCTCCCCAGGTGCCAGACTCTCCACTTGCTCTTGTTGAACCTCATCTGGTCTCTCCCTGCCCAGCTCTCCAGCCTGTCCAGGTCTCTCTGGATGGCAGCGCAGTGTCCTGTGTGTCAGCCACCCCTCCCAGCTCTGGATCACTGGCACTTGCTGAGGGTGGATGCTGTTCCCTCATCAAGGTCGTCAGTGAAGATATTGAACAGGGCTGGACCCAACACCGAGCCCTGGGGAATATATGTATGTGTATAAAACCCATCCACCTTGCAAATTGCCCAAAGCAGCAAAGGATGCCATGTTTTCTTCCAGTTTCTACTGGGGATTTTATTGGCAGAATGTGTCCAAGTGAAGCTCTGAGGTGAAGGTGCCTTTCCCTGAAGAGTAGAGTGCAAGGGAGGCCAGGGGTGGGTTTAACTTCTGTTTGAAGGAAGGGCAGTAGGAACAAAATGAAATCTGTGGTAATAGTGCTGGCATTTACCAAGGGAACACGGCTTGCTTTGCAAAGGCACACATTGTTTTATCTTCTTTATTATATCCCAACTGTTTCCTTCCTTTCAAAACAAAAGGAAATGTGCCCAGAGAGTATCCCTCTTCGACCAGGAGCAGGGACATCTCTGTAATTTAGGCTGCAAGTTTCCTTGGAGAAGGCACTTAGTCATCCCCTTTGCCCATGGAGTTCAGGGGTCACTGAGGAGGCTAAATAAATAAAAGTCATTGATGTAATGCTGTCCAGAGCTCCCAGAATGATCATCTTCAAGAAGCTGCCAGTGCTTTTTGAATTCCAGCTGCTCATGGCTTACTGCAGTGTGAGGGTTTGATACTTTGAACAAAGCTCAGAGGCCCGTTGGCACCGTGCTCTAGTGAGACACAGGCAAGTTTTGCTTAGGCTTAGTAGGAAATACCCTTTTTCACTGATTCTTGGCATTACCTTCTCATCTTTGCTCTTGCCTCAGAGGACTTATTGCCCATTTTGCATCTGAAAACTTAATGGTTTTGCAAAGCTAGGTACTTCATTAGGGGGCTCATCCTGTCTGGCTCCATAGATGTGGGAGCTCTGTAGAGAAGGTGGCCCTTTCATCTCCTGCCACACCAGATTAATTTTGCAAATGTGACAAGCTCAGCTTTGCAAAAATAACATATTGCCCACGTCTTGTTCTATTTAATACTGTATTCATATGGCCCAAGCACTCAGTGACGTGGGCTGGGGAAAGAGCTCTGCAGACTTCTTTGTTACTTGACTGGCAGCTGGCTTCCAGAGGTAATTATAGCTGCTCAGTGCCCTGCTACACCAAACCTCTTGGGGATTAGTGAGGCGTCAGGTGCATGGTGACTCAGAGGCAAGAACAGAGATGCTCCAGTTCCCAGGCCATAAGCTTTATAAATCCTGATATCCACTTGGTCTTGGGACTACAGTGAAAAGGAAGCACTGCAGTGACCTTGCAGAGGGTGTTCTAATTTTCCAGAAATCCAAATAAGGAAATTTAGACCTTGGGAGTTTGAAAGGGAATTGCATTGCCATCGTGTGGATGCATGGAAGTTAATGTCTCCTTAGAAAAATGTCAGGTCCCCCTTTTCTTAGGAAGGCAAACACAGTCATGACAGTTATTCACAGAGACAGAATCACAGAATCATGGAATCATAGGGGTTGGAAGGGACCTTGAGAGATCATTGGATCCAACCCCCCTGCCACCGCAGCTCCCCAGCTCATATTGCACAGGGCGGCGTCCAGACGGGGCTGGAATCTCTCCAGAGAAGGAGACTCCACCCCCCCTGGGCAGCCTGTCCCAGGGCTCCCTCACCCTCACTGGGGAAAAGTTCTGCCCCAGGTTGGTGCAGAACTTCCTGTGCTCCAACTTGCAGCCATTGCCCCTTGTCCTGTCCCCACAGACACTGAAAAGGGGCTGGCCAATTCCCCCTGCATCCCATGTTTAAGATATTTATCAACATTAATTAGGTCCCCCCTAATCAAAATGCTTAACAAAAATAGAGTGAAATTATAATAACAATTTAACCATGGTAGTTGAGTAAACACTGAAGTTAGTTTGATCAAAGTGGTATGGGTAATTAGTATGAATTACAGTCTAATGTGTTCAATACTGTCACCACTTAGTGACCTTTGGTGCTTACAGAATTAGACGTTAAAAATGTAAATGTGCTGCAATATAAAAAGAAGTCCTGAAACTTAGAAAATTAATATGCAAAATAGATAAAATAGTACAGGATCAGCATCACTCTTTGGTGTCGCCTTCTGGGTGGTGTTTCCAGACACCAGACTGCATGAAGACTTATTAGGCAAGATCCTATCTATGCTCTGCTTGCACAATAAAACCTGTTCAAACTGGTAACTTGTTGAGCTTCTACTTAAGTAAACGTGATTTTCTGTAGTAATTACCGTACCAGAAGCAAACCTGCCAAAGTAATGAGTGTTAATTAGGCTCTATGTAATCTTAAACTAATCTAAATCAATAATTAGTAGGCAAGAATGGGTAGGTTTGCAAATACTCATGGCACAATGAGCTAAACAGAAGTGAAACTGTAATAATGCCTGTGCACCTTTAGGGCATGTGCAGCCTGGGTGCCTCTGCACCTCCACTGTAGGTTTTTTGAGGACACATACCAGAGCTTCTGGGTTTTCTGATTGGAACCTCTCTGCCTTTAAGCCTCTGATGTTTCCCCATGGGTAGGACCCTAGGCACATTGCCTATCTGCCCCAGAAGAAAGGCATGTTGATTTCTGGTTTTGTCTTCAAGCTTCCCCTGCTGCCAGTTCTGTGAGAGGAGCTTACTCTGTATGTATCACTGCTCTGCTCTTGGCATGGCACGTCCTGGCTGGGTTCTCTGCAGTCTGGCCATACCCTGGCAGGCATCTTTCCTAAGTTGCTGCTTCTTCCTCACTCTTTACTCAGAAAAATGAGTTGTGCTGCTGTTAGAGGGCTGGAGCAGCTGCCCTACAAAGAGAGGCTGAGGGAGCTGGGCTGGTTCAGCCTGGAGAAGAGAAGGCTGCGGGGGGACCTCATTGCAGCCTGCCAGTCCCTGAAGGGAGCTTATAAGCAGGAGGGGATTCAACTTTTTAAAAGGGCAGATAATGGCAGGACAAGGGGGAATGGATTAAAGCTAAAGGAAGGAAGGGTTAGATTAGATCTTAGGGGGAAGTTTTTTACAGAGAGAGTGGTGAGGGGCTGGAACAGGCTGCCCAGAGAGGTGGTGGATGCCCCGTCCCTGGCAGTGTTCAAGGCCAGGTTGGATGGGGCCCTGGGCAACCTTGTGTAGCTCCAGGCCTGAGGTTGGTGGCCCTGCCTGTGGCAGGGGGGTTGGAGCTCTATGATCCATGGGGTCCCTTCCAACCCAGACCATTCTATGATTCTATGATTCTATGATAAAGAGAAGTCCTGAATCAGTGGGGATGGGGGATGGATGGGAGTGCTTATTTCCAGGGAAAGAGTTTCCAGGCACAGAACCAAGACACCCGTTGGATCATTCTTTTCTGTGTATCTTGCCAAGGAAACTGAAGAGATCATCTGCCCTTTTGTTCCATCATAAGAGTCCATCTGGATCAAGCATCATATAAGGGTTCATATAGAAAACTCTTTGCTAAAGCGTTGCTACAGGGTGTTACATGGTCTTCATGTGGTAAAGCACAGCTTGCAGTAGTTTAATTAATTAGCCTCCTAGAATATATAGTTCCTGTCTGTTAAGACTGGGACAAGTGAGGGACCAAAGCTGGATCACCAGGACATCAAGTATGATGTCTGCTATTGCCTCTTTCCTCTGTAGGTACCCACAGTGGTAATACAGTTCTTACATCAGTAAATACAAATATTTTGCTTATGAAGTTTTTCCCAGGACAAAATCAGGTGGAATGGAGGAGGATCCAGGGAGACCTTATTGCTACCTTCCCATACCTAAAAGGGACCTACAGGAAAGGTGGAGAGGGGAGGGACTCTTTGCCAGGGAGTGTAGTGACAGGGCAAGGTATAATGGCCTTAAACTAAAAGAGAGTAGATTTAGATTAGATATAAGGAAGACCTTCTTCACTCTGAGGGTGGTGAGGCCCTGGCACAGGCTGCCCAAAGAAGCTGTGGCTGCCCCCTTCCCTGGCAGTGTTTGAGGCCAGGTTGGATGGGGCTTTGGGTAACTGGTCTAGTGGAGGGTGTCCCTGCCCAGGGCACAGCAGGGGGGTGGTATTAGGTGGTCTTTGAGGGCCTTTCCAAATCATTCTGTGATTCTGTGATGAGGATGAAAAGCGATTTTTCAGTAGGACATAGCCAAATGCACAGAAAGTAATGAGGAATGATCTAAGCAGGAGACTTCAGAAGAATCAACAGGACTTGTAAGGTACTGAAGAGTGTAAAGATGGCAAGGACACTGGAGCAAAACTGAATCAATTCTTTGTGCCAGTCCTTTCCTGTGATTCTAATTTCATGAGATAATTCAACCAATTTACCTGATTCAAACTAAAGCTCAGTGATCTGTGACTTTCCAGATCACCCCATATGCCTTTTTTAGAACAACTTACACTTTCTACCCTTCATTACCCCAGTAGAACAGCTGATTTTAATGATGGAATTTGTGATTTTAGCAGCTCAGCCACTTCCATCCTCCAAAAACCCTACAGATCTCTTGACTGTACATGGTACACTGTGCTGCTGATTTGTTATTTAGCAGTTTATTCCAGCATCTGCTCTCCTGACACTTCAGTCTCAGAAAGTGTCTCATCTTCATTACTTGGAAAGGGTAATTCTAGGAGAGAGGTCTCTTCAGAAGGTCTCTGGTGCAGTCTGGCACAGAGAAGCACTATCTTCTGATGTGTGGGTAAGTACTTGCCTTCAAGGCCTGCTTCTCCAAGAGAGACTGTCTAGTGTGATGCAGAGACACCTACAGCCACCTGTGCATAAAGAAGAGCACTAGGAACACATGAACAAGGGTGTGGGAGGGACCCTGTGACTCACACAAGTGTATACAGGTTGGACTACATTTCAAAGGTAACCATAGTTTTGCTCTCTACCTCCAGCAGTCCTTCCTCTGCATCTAATGCCCCTCATTCCCCCTGCTTTGGAGTATTTGCTTCTGACTATCAAAACCTTGATTTGGGGCAATAGATTGAATTCTGCTTCTCAGCCAGAGAGATGATGATTCCCAGAGAACTGAGCATACAGTGAGGGTATTGGGAAATCTCTTGCTGATGGGAAAAATACCTTTCATCTTGTCTTTTGAGTTTGAAGAGTGCTGGGCTCTGCTCTGTCTTATTCAGGTGGACCCTTCTCATCCTGCTCAATAATCCTGTTCCACATGGAATATGCAGTAAAAGCTCATAATAGCTTCCTGACACCCCACCTGTATGTGGGTATCTGATTAAGCTTCATTGATGTCTTCTGGAAGTTTTCAGCTCCATTGATGCCAAAGCTCTGAACTGACACATTCTCCCTTTCATGATGTATTTTTCCCCCCTTCCCCTTCCCCTTCCCCTTCCCCTTCCCACGAGGAGAAATCATCCAAGGTTTAGTCTAGGAAGAGAAGGAACAGAGAAGTCATGCTGAGGGCTAGGGTGAGGAACAAGGTGCCATTAATGTTTTCCTCTGTTAATGGTTGCTTCTCTCCTTCCTCAGCAGAGGCACTTGCCAGGCCTCCAATCCTGACTCCCAGTCCCTGATCCCGGTCCCTGTTCCCAGGCTTGGTCCCTGCCCTGATCCCAGTCCCTGATCCCGGTCCCTGATCCCAGTCCCTGATCCCGGTCCCTGATCCTGGTCCCGGCTCCATCCCGGTCCCTGATCCCAGTCCCTGATCCCAGTCCCAGATCCCAGTCCCGGCTCCATCCTGGTCTCTGTTCCCAGCCTACGGCTGCAGGGGTTGATGATGAAGGGAGGGCAAAAATCTTCACGCCTATGTCACGGTACCCTGCCAGGCTGATAAATGGGAAACAGGCAGTAAAGCTGGATATGCTGATTAGTTAAGGAATAAACTGCATCATGTTCTCATACCTTTGTCTTGCTTCCCTCACTCTGTTCTCCTTGAAAGCTCAAAAACCATCTAAACACAAAGGCAGGAGCTTTCCTAAGTCATGATGAATAATCCAGTAGAAATAAGTGGTACCTATGGTGTGACTGGCAGGGATATAATGTTATGCCCCTGTCTCCCCCTCCCATGAAGGAGCAGACATTGGGGACTGTGAAGAGAGATGAGTAACAGAAGAGATAATTTTTTTTAACCTGCTTAGCAGCAGTAACTGTGAAGCATAAAGCTAACTGCAAAGGTTGGTTGACTCCTCAGACAACTCCAAAGCACAGAGATGCTGAGATGCTTCTTAATGTTCCTTTTGTGTTAGCATATTTTTTCTCTCATGTTTGTTTCAAAGGCACTGTGTGTTCCTGGCTTGCTGGGTAGCTAGTTACCTGATGAATGTGCATGGAAGAGATGATTATCTCATTTCTCATTAATGGCTGGGATGTCACCAGGACGCTTCCATGAAGGACATCTAGTCAGCTCTGCTCACCTTGTGAAGCAGTGTCCCAGCACAGGTTAGCTCCTCTCCCATGGCATATCATTCAGTTGTACCATACGTGGCTCAGCTGTCATCAGATGTAATTCAGTTTGGGTTAATAACTATTTTGCCAAGTGAACACCACCACATCATGGGAATGCAGCTTTTCTAGCTCAGCACTTGCAACACCACGTGTTGCTACGTGCAGCATGTGGCCTTGCTGGCCAGGAAGGGTTTTGAGGTTCTCTTGAGTTGTGCAGGGGAGCCTGAGGTGAGCATGGCATTACACTGGTTTGCTATAGTTTAGCTAGTTAACTGGAGCTGCCACAGATGCTGCTGTGATCTAGGCTGACTGTGGCCTTTGTCTCAGATCTGTACTTCCTTCCTGCCTGAAAAGACAAGCTTGAGAATGAAGGGGAAGGATGAGTGCCCCAAATGGCAGTAACGGTGTCATTTTGCAAATGCCCTCCTGCAGCTTTGGTTTGGCATCGCTTCCATGGCACTGTATTCCCTGCAGAGCTGGAAAACTGGGCATCTAGTAGGGCCTCAGCAGTGGGGAAGCAGTAAGCACTGTTAATTGGGTGACCCTCTTTCCAAGCAGAAGGTATCCCAAACAGTGAGCGGGCTGGCCCTGTCCTTAAGGGAGCTGTCTATCCCGCAAGGGGTGTGGAGCAGCTCAGTATGGTGGGCTGCCAGCAGGGATGCAATATTCACTGCCTGCCCCCAGGACATGGGCAGCATGCCAGAAGCAGGACAGGAGTAAGAAGGCAGGAGGAAGAGAGACTATCACAGGAGTGAAGAAACAAAAATGTATCAGAGAAGGAGCTGGGAGTCCTGGTTGATAACAGGTTGGCCATGAGCCAGCAATGTGCCCTGGGGGCTGAGAGAGACAATGGGATCCTGGGGGGCATCAGGAGGAGTGTGGCCAGCAGGTCGAAGGAGGTGATCCTCCCCCTCTGCTCTGCCCTGGTCAGGCCCCACCTGGAGTATTGTGTCCAGTGCTGGGCTCCCTGGGATAAAAAAGACAGGGATCTCCTGGAGAGAGTCTAGAGAAGGGCTAGGAGGATGATTAGGGGCCTGGAGCATCTCCCCTATGAGGACAGGCTGGGTGAGCTGGGACTGTTCAGCCTGGAGAAAAGAAGAATTAGGGGGGACCTAATTGGTGTTTATAATTATCTTAAGTATGGGATGCAGGGGGAAATGGCCAGCCCCTTTTCAGTGTCTGTGGGGACAGGACAAGGGGCAATGGCTGCAAGTTGGAGCACAGGAAGTTCTGCACCAACCTGGGGCAGAACTTTTCCCCAGTGAGGGTGAGGGAGCCCTGGGACAGGCTGCCCAGGGGGTGTGGAGTCTCCTTCTCTAGAGAGATTCCAGCCCCGTCTGGACGCCGCCCTGTGCAATATGAGCTGGGGAGCTGCTTTGGCAGGGGGGTTGGACCCCATGAGCTCTCCAGGTCCCTTCCAACCCCTGTGATTCTGTGATTCTGTATCAAAGATTAGCCAGGAAACCAGGCTGGATCATAGCAGGTGCCTCATCATGAGAAATCGTAGAGGTGCAGTGGAGAGAAGAGATGCACAGCAGCAGCAGTAGTGATTTAGGGTTTTCTGCATCTAGAAAAAGTGAGTCTGAGCTAGAAGTGCTGAAGCAGTGGCAGAGTTGGGGATTGCACCTCAAAAATCTGACGCCCATGCTAATGCTGTTCCCATGAGCATGATGTCCTCTCTTGGATGCTGCTGAACTTTCATGATGATGTGATGATAAAAACAATGAGAGGAAATAAGTGATTATCCCAGCCTTGATTACAAGGGTTCATTAGATTGAAATATATCTGATGAGATTGTACCTCCTAAGACTGACCCAAAGGATCATTGATTTGTAGTAGCATGAACCACTGTCAAAAAAATGCCCAAACAAGAGTTTGGTTAATGTGTTTGAGTTTAATAATGTAAATGGTAATAGAAAATTACTTGCAGCATTGACTGCTTTCAGAGGTGCAATGGAAAAGAATTTACAATGCTGGAAATGTAATTATTGAAGGTGATTATAATTTTGGCTTCAGTTAAATAGTTTTCCTTCCAAATATAACACTCTTCACTCCAATGAGATTATTCATATCTTATGTATTGCACTTGACTTAATTGGCATATGGTGTAAATTAACCCCTCTCAAAACCATGATTTATATGCTTTGTTCTAACTGATCTATTAAATGCAGCCTTGTTTTGTGTTGATTCTTGCCAATTTAGGCAAAGTGATTTCAGTTTGCTCTGTCCTGGCTTCTCCTTATCTGATCACTGCCCTGCTTTTTATTATTCAACAATTGCACTTAGGTTGGGGATGTGTGATAAAGCTGATTGGAAAGGTAGTGCCAATTTCTTGAAATCAGAGCCCAAAATGTGTAATAATTTCATTCATCAAAATAATGCACTTGATTCTGAGATTTTTTTAATAGAATGGTCAATGTGCTGATTTTTGAGCATTTAGAAAGACAAGAATTTGGTATTTCTGAATTAAGCACATGGGGATTTCTAAACAGAAATCAGCTTCTTATTGTGCAATAGGAAGGTGAATGTTTAAAAAAAAACCCATTCAAGGAATGCATTAAAATCTGCTGGTTTTAAAACATTCATTTGTGTAATTAAAGGATTAAATCAGAAAGCAGCCATGGTGCCTTTTTAGCTTCCTGTTTGTTTCAGATGGAGAAAAGGCCACATCCATGTAAGGGAAGAAGGATTCCAACCTGTTATTGTTCTTACTGTTAGGAAACATGGTTTAAACTGGCTGATCTTGTTTCTAAGCCATTTTGAAGGTAACTCTGTACTCCAGTAGTGCTGTGACTGAAAGCATGACTAAGAGATGCAATGAGTGTGTATGTTTGTGTGTAGTTAGCTACAGAAAGAGAGGTCCATATCTGTCTTTGTATCTCAGATAGGGACTAGGTTTTTGTACTTGTCTTTAAAGCAGCAAGATCAAGCAGTGGATGGCAGCCATTTGCCTTTCTCATGGTCACATTTGCCTAACTTTGTTCATGTAGTGGGTACCCCCAGTGAAAGGGTAAGGCTGGCAGCTCTACTTCCTCCCTGAAAAGAAATGATTGTGGGTGAAATCGAGAGACCTAGATGATTTGTGAATGGTAGGGGAAAGCAAGCAGGGGGCTGTTTGTTTTGTCTTCTAATACAAGCTGTAGGAACATAAAATAGGATGAGGTGGTGCCATGTTCAGAATAGGCAAAGGAGGTACTGATCCAGGGCACTCTTTGCTGCAGGGGCTGAATGAGTGGGATTGAAAACAGGACTGGAGAAATTAACGTAAGAAAAACACTGGGGGTTGTTAAATGTGAAGACCTCAACTCTAGCTCAGGTAGTCTTTGATCCTTAAATCACTGGGAGACTTAATGATACCTCCGTGCCCTGTTTTTATGTTCTCTGGTGTCTGCTGCTGGCTGCTTCAGCAGAGAGGAGCATTGGCCTAAATGGGCCTGTGGTCTGACCCAATGCAGCTGCTTCTGTAGGCACAGCCAAGAGACGTTGCAGTCAGTGTGGGATTGCTTAGATTTACAAAGGGTTTGGTGAAGCACTTGAAGTCTTTAGCAAATCTGTGGCATGCCAGTGGTAGCTGTTGTTTGTCGACTCAGTTTTTCTCACAAAAGCTGCTTTGAGCCTTTGGGCAGTTCTGATCGTTCCTGTGACCTCACTCTTAATCTTGGATGCTGCTACTCCCAGAGGTGAAGACTTTTTCAGCCTCACCCATGCCCTGTGGAAGGAAGCACACTGAGACCAGAAGCATGATGGGCCTCTCCAGGCTGTCAGTGCTACTGTAAAGCCTCTCTGGCCACAGGTCTTTTGGAACAAGGCTGTTGGTTTTGGCTGGCCAGCAGCAGG
Organism: Zapornia atra; assembly: GCA_013400835.1. Classification (NCBI taxonomy): domain Eukaryota; kingdom Metazoa; phylum Chordata; class Aves; order Gruiformes; family Rallidae; genus Zapornia; species Zapornia atra. The sequence continues at coordinate 188,242 of VZTU01004082.1, forward strand.
GCTGTTGTGTTTTGTTGAACCATCCTGGAGTACTCCCATCTGGAGTCCTGTGTCCAGAGCTGGGGCCCCCAATACAAGAGAGAGGTGGAACTGTTGGAGAGGGGGCAGAGGAGCCACAAGGATGATTAGAGGGCTGGAGCACCTGCCCTACAAAGAGAGGCTGAGGGAGCTGGGCTGGTTCAGCCTGGAGAAGAGAAGGCTGCGGAGGGACCTCATTGCAGCCTGCCAGTCCCTGAAGGGAGCTTATAAGCAGGAGGGGATTCAACTTTTTAAAAGGGCAGATAATGGCAGGACAAGGGGGAATGGATTAAAGCTAAAGGAAGGAAGGGTTAGATTAGATCTTAGGGGGAAGTTTTTTACAGAGAGAGTGGTGAGGGGCTGGAACAGGCTGCCCAGAGAAGCAGTGGATGCCCTGTCCCTGGCAGTGTTCAAGGCCAGGTTGGATGGGGCCCTGGGCAACCTTGTGTAGATCCAGGCCTGAGGTTGGTGTCCCTGCCTGTGGCAGAGGGGTTGGAGCTCTGTGATCCTTGTGGTCCCTTCCAACACAGACCATTCTATGATTCTATGATTCTAGGTTCCTTGTTCTTTCTAAACCCATCTTACTAGTTGCTGTCTCTTCCAGGCACTTCAGCACACTGTTAGGCTTATCCTTGCTCCCCAGGAGCAGGTGCTCAGGTTTTGCTATGGTGTCATTTCAATTGTTTGCTGCAGGAGAGGGTCTCTTATGAAGAAAGCCAGACTTACAGCCCAGCCTCTCCAGCTTTCTGTTACTGCAAAGTCGAACACCGAAGCTTTCTGTATGTCAGCTAATGTTTGCTCTGATTCCCTGTGTGATGCCTTAGCCTGAAAGAGGACTATCTTGTTGGTTACCATTTCATGGGCAGGTAGCCACAAGCAACTACCACTGTAATGTTTTAATATTTGGAGCTTAGTAAAATATTGAGCAGTTAAATGTGCCTGTAACTTGGGGGAGAGAAATGTGTTCGAGAACTCAATATGATTAGTATAAAACTCTCCTTGCCTCCCCAGCTAATCAAAGAAAATAATTTTTCTAATATTTCCTGGGAAGCTCATCTGTTAAGAGGAGATGTTGGGTTGTCCTCAGTTTCTCCCAGTGCTTGGTGTGATTGCTATAAAGACTACTCCCCCCCACCCCTTTTTTTTTTAAAAAAAAATAGAATTCCAGTGTGATTGAACACTAGTGAGTAAGGAAAGCCTAGAAAAACCAAGACAAAGCAGAAGGGTGACCAGGAAATGGAAGGAAGGCAGTTGCAACTTTGGAGGTAAGGACTGAGGAAAGCTTATGTCCCTGGATGGATGTTTGAAGAGACCAGTCGACTCCAGGCTCTCCGTAGTGCTCTGCCTACCCCTACCCACCTCTTGCCACCAGCAGCTCCAGGTGCCACATAAACTTTTCAGAAGCCCAAAGCTACTGCTTTTTGCAAAGCCACAGCTGGAGCATCTCTGTGCAAACACCAAGTAAAGTCTGGTTTAAAGTCCTACTGCAGTGGCCAAATCCAAACCTTCTGAGACCGAATACAACATGTGGGGGCTCAGTGCTGGTGGGCTGTGGGGAAGGCTGTGAGGTGCCTCTGGGAGCTGGAAAGGGATTGTGCGGCTTCAAAGACTGAGTCTGTTTACACACATCAACCCACTGGAAGAAGGACGCAGCAGTATTGGCCAGGTGAGGTGTGTAATGGAGATGGTGGTGCTTACACAGGGTGTGGTGCTGTCTGTGCTCAATAGCCAGAAGGAGAATTAAAAACCTGGAGTCCTTGTTTCTCACATCTCTGCCCCGATTACCGCAGCACGTTTCCTTCTGCTTTCTCAAGCAGACCTGAGCTTGCCCTCCTGCCCCTCCTGACCACCAGATCAATGCAAATGCCATGACTTCAGCACTTGCACACACTTTATAAGCACTGGACAGATGCTGTAATGTTTGCAACACTCATGAAGTCACCGTTGGGTTTAAGCCAGTGGTCTATTTTATGATTACAGATTCTGTGTCTCACTGGAACAGCTTCAAGGCTTTTCCATCAGTAGCTCATGTTTATTCCTTGCACCACTGAAGTGCAGAGCGTGGGGAGAAAACGGGCAAGAAACAGACCGGTCCATGGTGAAACAGGCCTGTCTGGCCACCCCTCTGCAAAGTGAGTCTCACAGGGCTCAGAAAGTTGCTGGGAACTTTTTTCTGGATACAGGAAATCCCCAAACGAGCCTTTCTGGGGCTCTTCTCCCCTTCTGCAGCATGCATCAGCCATGCCTTCCCCCCCCCGCCCCACTCCCCCAGCCTCTTCATGGGGCCATGTGCATCCTGAGGGACAGAACGGAGCAGCCCCTCCTCCACAAGAAACATTACTCTGTCTGGGTTAGTTTTGACATTTCTGTGTTTTATTTCTTGTTTTGTTTGAAATGACCTGTACCACAAGAATACAATTTAACAGGTTTGGTTTTCTCTCTCTCTCTCTTTTTTTTTTTTCTTTTTTTTTTTTTTTTAAGGAGCAGATAATAGTTAAGTAGATACTGTTTATTTCACTGTCTATAACTCCCTGCATCATTCTCACAGCCTCTGTCTCTCCAGCTTCTCCATCTGCCACAGCCACAAGAACAACAGCATGGCCTTTGGCCACAACTGTTTATAGCTTGTGGATACAGAGTGGAAGCTCTTTTTTCTCAGCTCCCATTGTTAATAAAAGCTCAACAAGTTACATTCTAGGGTCTTTCTCAGTGACTTTTCCCTCTAGTAGCTGCTTACATTTCTGGTGCAGCGTATTTTGTTTTATATATTTGTAATAGTTTAAAAAACAAAACAAAAATGACTTAGCTTACAAAGAGAAAAATAATGCCCCCTTCGCATGAGCAATACTGCAAGGTTCTGATTGTTGTGTGGGGTTCATAGCTTCACAGTTTTGCTGGGAGGTGTAATGCCCAAGTTTCCCCAGAAACCTAACCATGTGTGTGGTATTTTACCTTTTCTTTTAATTGATCCCCATGAAATTTATTTTGCATTACAGGCCAGACACCGCTGTTCCCAGAGAAGAATGTGCCCAATACAGACGAGGTGGTCACTTGGGAAGAATTACCTTTTGTAGTAGCTGGCAGGTACGTGGTCTCTGTTATCTGCACATGCAAATCAGGGGCTGGAGCTGCCTTTACCACAGCTGCTGGATGTGGGCTTCATGCTTATTCACTGAAACACTTACCTCTGCAGCTTTGCCTTGCTCTTCTTTAAGTCATAGAGCCCATTTGTGTCCCAAGGCTCTGCCATCTCTTGGAGCTGCATGGTGCTGACTCTGTGACTCAGTACAAATGAACGGCAGACAGGGTCCTGACCCAGAATCTGTTTCCTAGTTCAGCTCTCAACTTCCACATCCCCAGGCCTTTATGTAAGAGACTGTGAGCAAAGACTGAGGCAGCGACTGGAGCCCAGTTCCCTGCTACAAAGCCCTCGGAGAGGACTACACTGTCACCCTTCCCTGCAAGCCCAGCTCACTGAATAGCTGGACATGCCCCTCAGCTGTGGCAGCGTGACACGACTAGCGAGGCACAGCAGGTCAGAATACCTGGGAAGAGATGCGTGTGAGTCCTGCACTGGTCTGAAAGGCCCAAGAGACCTGACCTGGTTTCAAATTTAAGATAGTACAAGCCTTTTAAGGGTTAAATCTAGACAGGTGTTTCTGTCCTGGTTCCTGGGGAAGGGTTTGCATTCCTTGCTTAAAGAGACTGATACATGCTTGTTACTGTCTGGTCAGTTCCCATCCTATTTCAGAAGCACTGGAAACATTTACAGGTATATTATCTTCAAGCAGTGGAGGAATATCCAGATGGGCTCCAAGGCTGTGCAGCTGTAATGGAGAAAGAAGGTCCTGGGGAAAAAAAAGTCTGTTATCTTTATATTGTTCTGCCAAGGCAGCAGTTGCCTGCGATCCATAGCCCTGTGCTAAGTAGCCAGCAGTCTCTGTGGGCTGGAGGCTAACTCAGCAGCTCTCCACACTCATGTTCAGTAGATAGCTCTCCCCTTCTCCCCCCGTTCTGGACAGCAGGTCTGAGTCCAAATACAACAAAGCTGGAAGAACTTTTTGGTTTGTTTTTGTAGGTGACCTTTCCAGCCAGGGTCCAACAGAGTAAGGATTGCCTCTCAGGATCTTTTCAGCCCATTTTGGGACAGCTACCTTTGCACAGCAGGTTGGGGGACAATGTGCTGTGTCTAAGCTGGGTGCGAATCTGCAGGGAAGCAACAGTGGTCAAGTGAGTCAAACTTAGATGCAGTAGTGCAATGCAGCACATTTGTGACAGCATTTATGCCACAGCCAGAAGGAGTTGCCAGGGTGCAAGACATGGCAAGCTGGCTCTATAGTGATGGCGTTCCTTTCTCTTTGGTCCCTCGCAGTCACAGGTGGGAACAGGGATTGTGAGTGCAACCAAAAGCCTCTCATTTTTCTCCCTAGCTGCCTCTGGGAGGGAGCTGGGGAGAGAAGCAGAAGTATCTGTTCAAAGCACAAGGTCACTGTGGAATTGCTACTGCTGCGAGCATGGAAGCAGTCCCAGCTCCTGTGTGCCTCCTGCCCCTTAAGTCTCTGTTGGCTTACTAGTGTGCCTGAAGCAAGACTGAAACCCTTTTATCAAGTGAGTACAAAATGAGTGAGAGTGGCTACAACTGTGTAGTGTAGGGAAAACTCAAAGGGGGTGAACTGAACTAACTCAAGTACAAGGAATGGGCTGACTACAAGAGCTGAGAGGTCGGCATCCATCAGTGCCCCAGTCTCTGAGCTAGACTGGGGGTTGTTCTGCAGCACTGACAGCCCTGCCGTGACACGTTCTGCTCCAGTAGAGAACAAGCACCCAGTGTCTCCCCGATCACACACCTCAACCCTGGTTTGGAAAGCTTCCTGCTAGGGCAAGGAACTCCTCTACCACACTGCATTTCTCCTGGGCTATCCAGGAAGGGATGGAAGCTTGAGGGGAACAGAGGCAGTAGAGTGGTGTCTCCAATGTAGCTCAGAGGCTTTTTTTCACCTCTACTGCCACACCACTGACCACAAAACAGATAATACATTCAGGTTTCATCAGTTCAGACTGGCTCAAACTAAGTGACCTAAATAATAAAATCTCAGAGAATACCAACAGCCAGTTTTGTCAGTCACCCACATTCCCCTCTGGGTACCGAGGGAGCCAGCAGTTGTGGCTTAAGCAGCAGATCTAAACCAGGGCTTGGAGACAGCAGGAACCTGGTTACATGAGAGGAGTAAATAAACATTTCCCCCACTTCTCTTACCACCTCAAGGTCAAATATTTACTTTCTCATCAGTGAGAAAACCTCTTACCAGGCCCAGGTATAATCTATGCTAGCTCTTTTGCTGCTGTTGAGGATAATGGGATGAGGCAGGGGAAGACAGTAGTTGGGATGTTGGGGGTTTCAGGCCACCCTCCTATTTCCCTAGGCTGCCACAAAAAAAGCAATCTCTCAGGCTCAAGAGTTGCCTCCTCTGAAAAAGCAGTGCCCTTGATGCCTAACTAGCATTTGGCAAAAAGCCTAAGTCTCTGTGGACACGAAGAGTGATGACGTTAATGAACTCTAGAAAAGCCCTGGTTTGGGGTGTGTTTATACTCGGGCAGTAACCATGCAGACAAAGCCTTGTCTTCTCTGCCACAAGGAACAAGTGGGGAATGGCACTCAGCTGAGCTGAAGAGGCAGGTTTGATACACTACAGGGTGAAAAGTGTGGAAGAATTTAGTTAGCACCACATAGGAGAGGATGCAGAGATTATCAAGTCAACCCAGTGCTGAAGCGTAACTGGCTCCTCTTTTTTCGCCATCTGGGCAAGGGGACTTGCATTCTCTCGGGGGTCACACACCCTACCTCTTTAGGGGCCTGCAGGGATTGTACATGGGAGGGACTAGCCAGGCATAATGACACACTGTACAAGGTCGCAGAATATCTTACACAGTTAGGAGCATCTTTCCCAGTAAGAAGTGGGGCCTGTATGTACAAGTGCTAGCTGTCGCTAGAGGAGCCTGGGAGGCAGCCGTTTTGATCAGGAGAGGTCCAGCAGCACTCTTCTCCAAAGGAGCATCTGCTCTATGGTTAGAGCCAGAAAGGTGACAAAAAGAAGGACCGTGGCTGCTTCCCTTTCCATCTGACCCCTCAACACCAGCAGATAAAGTTTATATTGACTCTATTTTTCCTCTCTTCCTGCTTCTGTCCCCACTCCCCCTCCAGCACTGGCAGAGGGGGCTGGGGAGTAGGTGGCCTGGACAGTGCTGAGAGCATCACTGCACAGAGGGGCTGAGCCCCGACGACCGCCTCAACAAGTGCAAGAGCATATTCTGGTATTTCCCACAGAGAAAACAAACAAAAAAAAAAAGAAAAGAGAAACAGGTGACTGATTAAAAGAGTTTCCCCCCCTCCTGTACACGAGATTCTGCAGTCACGCCGACAGATAGACATTAAATAATTCTTCCATAATAAATGATTGGAGATAAAAGCCGGCGGTGGCTGCTGCTGCTGTTTGGATCGCTCCATTGTCTGCATCTTTGTTTCTAGTTTGTTCCCCGGCCACTCTCGGCTGGCGCTGGGGCTGTCAGACCTTTGCCTCTAGCATTTCTAGGAAGAGTTTATGCATAGGAACCTTGCCCTGCAGTTTGATGCTGTAGAAGTGCTGCACAGCTTTGGCGGCCGTCTGCCGCAGGAGGGGCAAGGTCAGGAGCAGCTTGCCTGCTCGCCGGGGCTCCTCATTGCGCTGACTCAGCTCGTAGTCCTGCAGGGCTTCGTGGAGAAGGTCCTGGAGTTTCTGCACTGCATCCATGTCCTCTATGTGCATGGAGTCTGGGGGGGAGGGAGAAAAATCAGCAGACAAGTGAGACATGAGGAAGGAAATCCTTTATGGTCCTGAAGATAGAGCTGCTTTTCTTTTTCTTTCTTTTTTTTTTGGGGGGGAGGGAGAATGGAAGGGGGTGTGTGTGTGTTGTTCTTTTATTTCTTAAGGGAAAAAAACCACCCACTTTGTGGGGAGATATTGGTGCTGCTGTTGTGAAGTTTGGCATCAGCCCACTGGGTTGGCCCAAGCATTGCAGGGATGGGAAAGCTGTAGGGGGTGCATGACACATTGTGCCCTATGTGCTGCCCATTTTGCCAGCCCCCCCCTCCCCAAGGCTGTGTGGGGTCAGCCGGGGCCCTTTGTGACGTGCACATTCACTTGCCCTCCATGCTCCTTATGGGGAGAGTCACCCTGCAAGGGGCAGCAGCTGCTGTGTTGCCGCTTGGGAACAATCTCATTAAGAATAATTAACACTGCTATAGCGCTTCATCTGTCTAAACTGCCTAATTGCCATGCAGCTGCTCAGAGTGTCAGCAAGACAGAAAAGCCCCAGTAGGTCATAACCAGTGTGCCCATGGGTGCTGCTAGCTCCACCTTTGTGCATATTCCCCCCCACCCCCCTGCCCCTTGCCATTTGCAGAGACTGCCAGCAGCTGCTCAGGGAGCTTCCTGCTTCAGTAAAGGAAACTGACACCTCCTTCAAGACCTCTTTCCTTAAGCTACCAGTTAAGATTTCTACAAGCTGCCAGAGAGGCTAGCAGGGTTTGTGAGGCGAGCACAGCTCCCTGGTGTGTTTCTGAGGGAAAGGGTAGTGACCCAGTCCAGGGCCAAGCTGGGGAACCCGAGTTGAACTTGCAGGTAAGTCACAGTGACAGAGGGCAGCACCAAAGAGCAGGGAGCTTAGGGAAGCTAACCAGGCACCACGTCACTGAAGATTTTCTCCCTTTCATCTTGCTGATACTTGCTTCTTCCTTACAACACTGACAGAACTGGAGATGCTGTTTCCTTGTCTTCATTGTTCGGAGACCTTTAATCAATACTGAACCCACTGATAAAGATTCCTGCCACTGCTACAAATCCAGAAGCAGCAGCAAAGGGACACTACAGCAAGCACAAATGCACACACGTAGTTGCACCATCTGCCACTGCAGGCGGGCTCTGCAGCGTGGCACTGCTCTGGCTCAGCCCACACACCTACAACACAAACGTGAGGACGTGGGTTCCTCAGTGTGACAGCAGTGAAGGGGAGGAAAGCTGTCTGAAGTGCCAAAAATCTCTCTAGAAATATGTGATGGAGAGTGCAACACAAATTGGAGACTGTGAATTTGGTAAGATACATGGATAGTAAATGCTATTTATGATGCACGATCTATGAAGTATTAGACCAGTTGGGAAAATATTATGTCTAGCAAAAAAGCTGTTTAAGAAGCTGTTTAGAAGGAATGCACTAATTAGAAGATATTTAAGGGTTGTATTTCCATTAAGCCTACTAAGGAAAGATTGTTCTTGCTGCACTTGTGTTTTGTATCCAAGAGACCAGTCCAAGAAACTCAGAGAAGGGGGCTGGCAGGTCATCACAGTGACCCATGCTAGCCACAGACGTTGGTGCTGAAAAGTAGGGAGGGAGAAGCATGTTGCCAAATCAGTCTGGCAACTTGTCCCAGACAGGTAGCACCTCTGGAAAACTTCCATGCACCATACAGAAGCGAGTGGGATCTGTTTCCTGCCAAATTGTGGAGCTAATTTTGGAGACTAGAAGCATTAAGATCTGGAGCTTGGAGAGGAATGTCCTTCAGCTGTTCTGTTTAATGTCCTTCTGGCTAGGGGCGCAAGGGGCAGAAGTAATCACAGACTAGAGTTTGCAGATCCCAGTGGGTGCTAGAAGCACCGGGCATTGAGTTATGCTTCAGGTCAAAGTGGGTGCTCTGCTTTTGGGTACTGCTGCTGTACAGTAAGACAGAATGCCAAAGCTGTATCCTTCTGCCACCTGACTTCTGTAAGATGAGACTTAACAGCACTGAATAACTAGACAGATACAGGGAGAGGAATTGGGGAAATAAAGATCAAAGCCTGCCCTATTCCCCCCACCCACCCCACTGCCCTTTGCTGAAAGAAGCTCAAAATTGGCAGCTGACTGCAAAAAATAAAATAACATTGCAGGATTAATTTCCTTGCAATCCATCAGTGAGCTGGTGTCGATGGCATTGATAAACTGTTAATTACAAAATCAATAGCTATGAATTTTTACAGCTGTCAGAGCACTGAGGTGGAGGGAGGCTGCCTGACCACATCCCTGAGGGTCAGCTGGCCTAGAATCATAGAATCATAGAATGGCACGGGTTGGAAGGGACCCCAAGGATCATACAGTTCCAATCTCCCTGCCACAGGCAGGGCCACCAACCTCCAGTCCTGGATCTACACAAGGTAGGGGCCCATCCAGGGCCCCATACAACCTGGCCTTGAACAGCTCCAGGGATGAGGCATCCACCATCTCCCCGGGCAGCCTGTTCCAGCACCTCACCACTCTCTGTAAAGAAGTCAGGCTTCATGTCAGGAGCCCTTCTCCAGCCCTGCTGGCATGGGGTACATGGCAGGCATGAAAATGGACAAGGGCCACTGCCTCTTCAGCTGACTCTTTTCTTGCAGTTTCTGGCAGGAGCAAGAGGAACAGGGACCTCACAGGACCCATTAGTACAGAAGTTGCTACACAGCCCCTTGCTGCATGCAGGCCTTGTTTCCTCCAACTCAGCACTAAAATGCACTGGGGCAAAAAACCAAAGGGAAATAAGGTTTGGCCAGTCTGGGATGTCCTTAACTGAACATGTGCTGTATGCTAACCTGGAGGGATAGATACATGTTGATCAGTTTGTATTCTTGAGAAAAGAGGACCTAGGAATGCCTCAAAAGGGGCTGCTGGCTCTGCACGTAAGTCTACAGCACCCCATCGCTGTCAAAAATGGGTGATCAGCTTGCTGCTCTGGGCATTAAGAATTCATTTCTTAGCTCTCTAAAATGCAGTTACTGAAGACAGTTTGCTTGAATTGTCTTTGCCAGTCCCAGCAGGTGTGTCCTTGGTGCAGTACGCTGAGGACTCAGAGATCAGCCACAGCTCTGGCAAGGTCGGCCTACTGTCAGCTTCTTGTCTAGTGAGCAGTGTGTGAGCTCCCACTTCTGTTTTCATTTGGTTTAATTCCTAGAAACAAAGGGTCAGAATACTCAGGGCTGCACAAAGAGACAAAAATCCCTAGAACCTGGTTGTATGAGCAATTACACCAGCAGGGACAGGGGAAATTCAGGAATATTTCTATATGGGAGGCAAGGCAGAAAGCGGCCTAGACAGCACAGGCGCTAATCTAAGCGCTCAGCTTTAAACCCTGCCTCTGACCCCAGGGAGCCTGGGCCTGGCCCAGAGGCAATCTGCATTCCTGCCAGGTTAGGAATCAGCTGTTTGCATGCAAACACATACATGCAGGCTCTGCAAGTCTACTCCATGTCAGAAATACACTAATAACTTAATTAACAGAATGTAAAAGTTGACTATGAAGGTGACATGGGAAAATGCTGTATTCTAATTTTCTTATGTGTGTGTTGTAAGAGGCTTTAATTACATGAACAATGAGATGTTGGGTTTTACTTTGTTTCAATACAAATGACAAAGCAGGGGTTTTGTGGATTATGCTCTTACATTGCTGCACTTGTAGCTGTATTAGGAGAAACACATGAAGTCAAAATGCCTTTTCCCATTCAGCTGAGAACACGCTTTGTGCCTCCTGACCCTTACACTGGCTCCACAGCACTGGGCTGAGAACCCCAACACAGCTGATGCGTGTTGGTTCTGGTCTGGTTTTGCTCAGTGTTTCTCCACTCCTGATGTAGACTGTTCCATAAGGCTTACCTGGGCCTTTGTCCTCCCAGTGCAGTGAGCAACATCAGCAGAGAGTGCTTCTGTTGCACCATGAAGAACCTGACAGCACCAAGGCTCAGGTTCTGCAGTGTTTCTGCTCATACATGGGCCAGATAAATGTCCTGGAATGGCACTTGCCCTGTCACAACCGACTACCTAAGCACTTCAGCCTCGCTGAGGAGCCCTTCTCCCTATTTAATCCTGTGACCTTCCTGGTAGACAGGAGTTCGGTTCTTTAACAAGAGTTGATTACATCGCCAAAAGCCACTGTCCCACAATAGAGAGAGGCCAGCCTTGGCCATCTGCCCATCCTGGTTCAGTGGCAAAGTGAAGGCAGCAATTAGAGCTAAAAAAGCAATATATGAGAAATTGAAAAAGGGAACTAGATAGCAATTCATATGAATCAGAAGTTATGAAGTGTAGAAAATCGATAAGGGAAGTGAAGGACATCGGAGGAAAATCCATGGCTGGAAGGGCTAAGGACAGTGAAGAGTTTTATAAATATTTAAGAAATATAAGAAAAATGACCATTGGGAGGGGTGGGGGGTGTGGCTTTTTCACCTGGGGATTATTAAAACTATTAATAGCAGTGCAGAGGAGACGGAAGTTCTCAGTGAGTATTTCTGACCTGTTTTGAAAAAAGTATTATGTACCTGTGTTGTATGAAGATGATGAAGACTTCTTAGTCTGTTGTTCATGTCAGATGATGTTAGACATCTGTTAGGGACAAACTCTACAGCAGAGAAGGATAACTTGACTTTAAGAGGTCTAAAAACTGCTGGCTGAGGCCCATGTTGGGCAGATTAGTGATAAACAAGTATTGGTATTTTGGTATTTTAGAGAAATTCAAGAAGACTGGAGAAGTTCAAATGATGCATCTATTTTCCTAGGTCTTAGCTGATCATTTCCATGCTAGCCTGACACGAACCAGGGCAAAATAAAGGGCGGGGGGGTTGGAAGTGGTGTTCAATTAAGACTTCTAAGATGGTATTACAGCTACTGCCAGTCAACACGACACTCTGGAATAGAGGTCTTGTCAAACAAACCTGATTTCATTCTCTGATGAGATTACAAGTTTGGTTGATAAAGTTAACTGCATAGATATAATAGACTTAGGCTTTTATAAGGCACTTGGCTTAGCACCACAGGACATTCTCATTAAAAAATTAGCACTATGCAATATCAATAAAGCACACTTTCAATTGATTAGTAACTGGCTAGATGACAGATCTCAAAGTAGCTATCAGTGATGAATCATCCCTGAAGGAGGAGTTTTCTAGTGGAAATCCACAGGGATCAGTAAAAAACCAGATGCTACGCAACATTTTTATCAATGAGCTGTAAGTAATTTCTTTTTTTTTTTCTTTTAAACTGCTGCTGCTAAGAAATAAAGATGGCAAAGAGGAACAGAAGGTTGTAAAATGAAGACAGGGCAGCCTCACAGCATTCTGGAACACTTGTTTACACTTCAAGTAGTGTATCTATAGCCAAGGAATGCAACTGTGGAGCAGAAACTTTATCATGTCAAGCTGGCAGGTGTAAAAAGACCTGGAGTCACAGCTCAATAAAGACCAGTAGCTGGAGCCTGAAGTCAAGCAAACTGATGTGAAAGATATGGTGGGGTTTTCTGGTAGCGTTTGGTTGTTGGTGGTGTGGGGGTTTTTTAACTGAGAGAAGTAGTCAGCTACCATGAAAGACAGATTCCCCCCTCTTCAATCCCTTCAGCTTCACACTGGGTGTCTTTCTGGAAGGTGGCAGTAGTCATGCACTGATACTTGACTGACTGCTGGGCTGCAAGGGTGAATTCTGTGACCTACGCGACGCAGTTCGGCAAGGGCAGCTGATGGGATTCAGTGAGACTCGAGGGATATAGAGGGAGCCCTTGTCACACAGTAGCTTTAGCAGTTTCCCTTTTGAAGGGTCTAGTGAGCAAATACAGGTCTGGCTTTTGTGTAACATCAGTGCACAGCACCTCTTGTGTCTCCCACAGCCCTCCCCACACACAGACGGAAGATACTGGGTGGAGGGCCACCACCTTCCTCATCCTCTTCACAAGAAGAAACAGAAGAGGCAACATCAGGCTTCTGCCAGCGTGTCTTAACTCTCTACCACTCTTTACCTCCCTGTTAATGGAGGATTCAGTGTGGTCACTGAACATCTGCAGGACAGGACCAGGCAACCCCAGTAGCATTGGTTTTTTGTGAGCTTTGAAACTGGGACGAGGGTTTCCCTTTTTGCTGTAAACGACCAACACTGCTGAGCTGGATGCAGGTACAGCCCACATCCCCTTTTCTGAACTCACAGCACTGGAGCCAGCTTGCTAGTGGAGAACACCTCCGTAGCCTGCTTTCTTTGCCAGAAGCCAGCAGCCAGCCCATCCCTGTGTGGCTCCACTCCCTGTAACTACAGGGCTGGAGCACAGCTGGGACTCTAGCAGCAGCAAGCCTCATTTCTCCCCGTTCTCCAGCTTAGGTCCTGCTCTGTGGACAGAGAGGAGCTTTGAGGATGTAGCATGGTGCAGGCAGAGCAGAGTGTCAGGCAGCAGGCCCTAGTTCCCCCCCAGACTAGACAACAGCATGGGCCTTGAACCCCTGATGGTGAGGGCTGTACCTGAGTTGGCGAGGGCCAGAGCTTTGAGTGTGACAAACTCCTCCTTTTCCACCTTGAGCTTCTTGTAGCGGCGCACCAGTTGTAGGATGGCCAGGTAGAGCTCCAGCAGCCCCGTTAGACGAGAGTGCTCTTCATCCATGATGTAGTCCTCAGCATAGACGAGCTTGTCCTCATATGGCAGGGAGCGGTACACAATGCCCAGGATGAGGATTTCCATCCAGGCGCTCTGCAGAAGGCTCATCTGGTCCCCAAGAGAGAGGTTGGAGAACCCTGACAGCCAAAAAGACAAGCAAGGTCAAACAGATGTGCAGCAAAGCCTCTAGAAGCCTGGGTCCTTAGTTCCCCTGGGATTCACCACAAGCACTCTTCCCCCCCTTGGCCTGCTGCTTTCAAAAAGGGAAAGGGGAGGTGGGGGAAGCTTCAAAGGTTACTAAAGTGACCCTGGCTCTGTGGCAGTCAGCACACATGGACCCTACCCTACCCTTCTCTTTGCTCCCATGCCCACCCACAACCTCAAGCAGGAATCCTCATACTCTGAGTGCATCTATGGCAACCAAAGGTTAGACATAACTTCTTTTCAGTGATCTCTGCTGCTTCTATAACAGCAGTGGTTTTGTACCACACTGACCTGCTCACTCTTCCTCTGTAGGTTTGTCCTGCAGCCTAATTAGTATGCCCTGACTGACCAAAAGAAAACTCCAATGGCAGAACAGAGGGCTTCTGCTGGGATAGGAGGAGATGCCACAGGCCTGAATTACACACCTATCATTACGTAATCTCTCATTTTGGCCACCATGAGAAAAGGTTCTGCCACAACAGAGCACTGAAATGTATTCAAAAGCTGAATACATTTGTGAATAGAATCTTTTCTGTTCTTCACTCACTAAGCTCCACACCACCAGCCTTCTGCAACTCACAGCCAACAAACCCTACCCAGTGTCAAAAACCCCTACCTTTATGGTGCCATACAAGTACCTAAACCATGGCCAAACACAGTAGCAATGGAACCAGCACCCAGCAGTGAACCAAGTAATATTCCTCAAATACAAAAAGAGCAATCACCTTCTTGAAATAGACAGCCCCAGAGCCCACCTGATGATGTAAAGAGTCTGAAAGTGGAGGCACTGACTACTCCGAGGGGGAATGCACAGGGAGGAAAGCTGTGTCTGTTATGGCCTCTGTACCAGATACCCTTGAAGACCAGAGCATGAAAGATCTTGTGAGCTGGGCACTGTGCAACAGCCATTACAGACAGAGATGCCAAGCACAGTGTGTCTGTTGGTCCCATCTAGGCAGCTCCTGCCCACCAGTGACAGGCAGGGACTGTACTTTTTGGCAGCTCCCTGCATCTAAAAGTTCCCAAGGCTGTGAGAGAACAGGACACCCAGGCACCCTTCAGCTGGCTCCACCAGCCTCCCCTGCCAGTTTTCTCCCCAGAGGCTTATTTTAAGCCTTGGGGCTTACCCAGAGGCCTGTGAGCTCATTAGCCTCTGTCAAGGAGCCTCCCAGTCCCACTAGCTGTGTACTAGGCTCAGCAGGGCTCCTTTGTCCCACAGCCCTCCCTTCTCACAGCTCTTGGCCCCGCACCAGGGCCTAGGTAGCCAGCCACCATGATGATCATTTGATTTCTCTTGTTATCAACTTGGCAATTAACAAAAGAGCTGATGATTGCTATATTGACTGACTGTGGGTTCTCTTTTTCTATCTGCACTATCTCAGCTGGGGAAAGGAAGGCAGAAGGGTGGGTTAGTGGTATTTATTTATCACTACGCCATGTTTTGTGTTTGTGTTGCCAGGGGAAGCAAAGGGTGATAATGGCCTGGCAGCCCTTGGACATCCAATTTCCCTTATCAGGCCACTGAATAGAAAAGAGGCCCCAGGCCACATTAATTAACAGATACCAATCAGCTGTCACGTGTTGTGTGTGCAAGGTCTGAGGGGAGCAGTGGGTGGGAGGGAAGAATCAATAAAGTGTTGGGGAGGAGTGCCAGAGGGAACAGCTAAAGAGGAGTCCAGGCTACTGGGGAAAAGAGCTGCAAATCCAGCTCCATGACTGCAAGATTGATTCCTGTACAGCACAGCCTGTGCTCCCTGCAGTCCTGCACCTGGTGAATCCCACCACTTACTCGGGCTGGGAGTGCTTCAGGGGTGCCTCAGCCTTTGGCTGGCCCTTCTGCAGTCAGCACTGTGCTGCTTCTCAGTGCAGCCCTCCTGCCTGAACACAGGCTGATGCAGCTTGAGATCCTTCTCCCCAGGTCTCCTACTTGCAGCACAGGGAACCGAGATCAGCCCTGAGAAAGGGCTAATGGTGCTATGCACCGCCTCTGTCAGAGTTTCTAGCACCTGGAATCTCTCCTTTGCTCCCCCCCTCTTAGCTCTGACCACAGACAACAGCCCAGCATTTAGGCTGCTGCCTTAAGTCCAATTTCTGTGTCAGTCACGCAGCCTTTTTGCATCTTCGGTCCCCATCTGGATTACAAAAGGGGTTGTGCCATCACCTCACTGTGGTCTGCCAATGGAATTTGTTAAAGATGGAGAAAGAGTCATGTAGTAGAGTGAGAGAATCCAGGACAGAAATGGCTCATACTTTTCTGCTGCAGAATGAAATAGAAAAATTGACTTAACCCGAGCAGAAGCCTGTTCATAGAATCATAGAATGGCATGGGTTGGAAGGGACCCCAAGGATCAGAGAGCTCCAACACCCCTGCCACAGGCAGGGCCACCAACCTCAGGCCTGGAGCTACACAAGGTTGCCCAGAGCCCCATCCAACCTGGCCTTGAACACTGCCAGGGATGGGGCATCCACTGCTTCTCTGGGCAGCCTGTTCCAGCCCCTCACCACTCTCTCTGTAAAAAACTTCCCCCTAATACCTAATCTAACCCTTCCTTCCTTTAGCTTTAATCCATTCCCCCTTGTCCTGCCATTATCTGCTCTTTTAAAAAGTTGAATACATTCAGCATCTCTGTTCACCACTTCTTCCCAGAGGCAGTTATGGCAGGTGGGAATTGCACAGGAGGGACTGTGCTTTATCCTATGCCAAGGAGAATAGAAGAGCCAGTTGCAATTGCCCTACCCACCCGGGGAAAGTCCCCTGCCAGAAGCACTCTAAGGTGGTGAATGGCTCCAGCTCTGACAGGCAGGTGGGAGGGATGGGCTGCTGCAGTGCTCAGCCCAGACTGGAAACGTCTGACAGAACTGGGACCCTTTTCCTCCAGTATTCACACATGTAGAATGCAAGGGCTGGAGGACTCTGCCTGTATCGCTGAGTCTGCACAGTCAAGGGAACATCATATAACCTGGGGTCTCCCATGATATATAACTTGAGATCAGGAAAGGTAAATGCTAATTTCACCTGGGCAAATCCACAGGCTTGCTATTATATAACCCTGGAGAACCTCTTGTCATGAAATTTAACAGCCTTGCCATCTTACAGCTCCCAGGAACTGACAGAACCCAGCCCTTCAGCATTTCTGAGCTGGTTGATGGTATAGCATCCAGAAAGTACCCTTAGTGTGTGCATCTTGCTGCTTTTCTCAGGTCTCATCCTGAAAGGTGCTGAATGGTTCACTGTCATCCCTTGCCTCTCAAAAGAGCAGCCTCTGTCTCTAGCCCAGAGCTGCATACATTTTTCCCTTCTTCCCAGTTGCAGGTTGAGAAAAGCTGCTTTAGCAGATGTGACATTCAGGGAATTTTTCTGGGTTTTTTTTTTTATTTTTTTTTTTTTTTTATTTCAGTGGTTTGGCAGTGGGAGCTCCCAGAATTAAAAAAAAGTCACATAATTTGTGGCAAGTGGAGTTCATAATCTGTTAATTTATTATCATTTCTGTCATCCTGGAGGGCCATTAGCAGAGGTAATAAAGGGAGATGTAATTATAGGATCTGAGGCCACTCCAGACACAGCTGCTGTCACTCCACTTGCCATATTTCATTCTGTGCTAGTACTATCGTCTTCCTAGTGAGAACAGCACAACAGCAACCCTGGGAGAGCCTTCGTTGTCACCCCCCAAGAGAAGACTTGTCTTCCTGCATCAAGGCATGCAGAAAAGGTAGATGTTGTTCCAAGACAGTTAGCACAGGGGGAAGGTGAGTAGTGGGGAGGGGGCCTCATACAGAAGGGGACTACTCTACAATGGCTAAGCATGGCTTTTGAGCTAATAGCTAATAAGGCTATTGAGCTAATAACATTTGCTAAACACCATTAAATCATGCTTTCTTGTTATCATAGGAGAGTGTCTTTAAGCCTAAGTGATTTTATTTGCTGACACTGGGGTAGAAGTTTGTGCTGACACCTCGACCCTGAAGGGTTGACACGACTTTACTGTCACGCTGTTCTTTACCAATTCCATAAGGCAGGAGTACATGCCTTGTGTTCCTTTCTCCATCCCTCTCTATCCAAGAGTTCATGCACATGGGAAGCAATGTCCTGTTTGGCTCAAAATCCTTGGAAGGCAGAAATAGGGGGCATGGATAATCTAAACACCTGGCAGCCTCCTGGCCCTGCCCTGCTCTGCCCCCTTGCTGCCTGACTCAGTATGTTTCATACTTGTTTCAGAAATACAGGGTGTTTTGTTCCCTCGTTATGATCTGCCTTTTATTCTGGTTGTATGTAGGTACTGCTCCCTTGTGTAACAATCCCCAAACACTCTGCTGTACACACGTTCCTGTTATAATAACGCTGCTGATCTGGACTGTGCCAGGCTGATGGCTGCTACCATGTTGCAGGGCCTTTGGTAAGATAGGAGAATACCCACAGGAAATTGAGATGATGGCAGGTATGTCCTGCCTGCCAGAAAGCTGAGGAAGAGCTCCTTTCACCGTGCAGGAGTAGTATCTACTATACTCCTGGTGTAATACCACCACGCCAGGCTGGAAAAATCTGTAGGAACTTGGAGCTGAGCATCCCATGCTTATTCCCACAGCAGCAAGCTAAGGAACTGCAGCAGGGCACCCTGTGCCAACAGCAATAGCCAAGGTTGGAAGAACAGCACCTCACTGGGCAGCACTGCATTACAACCACTCCTGTTAACACCCAAAGTACTGGGTTAGTAGAGCAATCCGGGCTGAGTTCCCTAATCGCCACTGTAACCCCCCTGTGATGAATCAGCCCCTGAAGGATTCCAGCACTAGTGACAGCTGTAATCCCTTCAGATCTTGTGTAAGAAGGGCACCACTGAGATTAACCTCTATTCAGAAACACTGTCCTGAAAAAGTTTCTGCAGACTTTGTAGTCCCACCATGTAATAGTACATATTCCTTATAGCCCAGGAAACGACTAACTCCTGAGCCACAGGAGGTATACTTGCTCTGAAAAAGATAAGCAGCCACAAAGAAGCCAACAGAGCAGCTACAAAGAAAAGCAAAATACATGGGAGAACTAAACCTATCACTTGTGCTAAGGTGCCTCACCAAACAAGGAGGAACTTAAAGCCAAGAAGCTAAGCAAGAGAATGCAGTAGAAGCCACAGACGATGTGCAATATGGGTTAAATCCCATGATCCTGCAGCTGAGCCTCAGATATTCTCTGGACAAAAGAAGGGGGACAGAAGGCAGGAGACAGCAGTAGAGAGCTGTTCATAGCTGTAGAGAGCTGTTTGTAGTGAGCATCTGAAGCAGCCTTTGGAAAGGGGCCATGTAAACACCAAGGACATTTCGTAAGTTCCTGGTGAACCTTTTCCACACCCAAATCCAACCCTTTATGAGAAGGGTGATGTAGGGAACTAGAGAGAGGGGGCATTTTCCCATGCCAATCCAAATCTTTGTCCCCAGAACCCCTTAGAGGGCCATGTCTGCTCTGTCAGCCTGGGTCCATTGTGTCACTTGCTGTGTCACTCAATCGCACAGGCACCTTCAGTGGTTACAGTCAGTCAGCCTTCAGTGACTGGTCACATTGCCAAAAAGGTGTCAGCATAGAAACCTGGAGAATCACTGACAATAGTGCCTATGTCCTGCATCCCAGTGGGACTTGTGATGAATCCATATGACAAAAGCATTACTGAGTCTGGACAAGCATGCCCACTACAGACAGGACGGGTGCCTGCCTTGTCATCAGCAGCCAAGTCTGGTCACTGCCATTAGATACATTAAACTATATACACAATAGACCTACGTCATGTTGATGCAGTGCAAAAATGGCTGAAGTCCACCATACCATCCTAAAGGCTGTTTCCCAAGTGCTTTTGCTGTGCCACTCAATGCCAGGTACAACCAAGAACTTTATCACACCATCTTGAAGTCGCCTGCATGTAATACCAGGACACACACACACATATACAGTCACCAATGCACCTACAGGCGTTTGTGCTCCTACACCACAGGCTATATTGGAGTTTGTTACCAATGAGAATCCACCACAAGCAGTTTTCTGTGATGGTGATTTCCACTCATCACT
Organism: Zapornia atra; assembly: GCA_013400835.1. Taxonomy (NCBI): domain Eukaryota; kingdom Metazoa; phylum Chordata; class Aves; order Gruiformes; family Rallidae; genus Zapornia; species Zapornia atra. The sequence goes on from VZTU01004082.1 coordinate 207,963, forward strand.
ATATGTCAAAGTCTTGGTTGAAGACAAAAGTGATAAGCACAGTGATAAGTTATACCTCCCTTTGCTCTTTGTGCTTACATCGTTGTAATTCCTCCTGTTTACCTGGGATGTGCTTTGCCCAGCCAATGATCACCACCAGTTCCCTGTCTGCCAGGTCACAGAGGGTTGTCAGGGCTTTGATGTCACTCTCTGGCATGGTTGGATCAGGCATGGCATAAATCTTCTCTGGCTCAGCCACCAGCAAGTGGGAGACGATCTTAGTCACTGTGCATTTCAAAGAAGAAGTTGTTGTTGTTGTATCTCTCATGACATATAACAGTAAAGAGTCATAACAGCCCTTTCTAGATGGACCTTCCTGGGGGTAACACATGATTATAGGGGCCAGAGGACCTCAGAGATGATTTTGGCCACAACAGGAGAAGACTACACTGCAGCTACACCAGCTGTAGTGATCTGCTTATGCCAAATCAGCTCTGTATAGGGATGACAAAAGCAGGAAGCTACTGCAAGGTGGTCAGCCATTGTCTCAGGTAGATCCAGCAAGGGAAGAAGGAGGCATGAACACTCAGTTGGTGGTATGTGGAAAAGCTGAGAGAACTGCAAGTGGTATGGAAGGGAGAAAACAGCATGGGACCAGTTTTGTAAACATAGCTTGGATACAGGAGAAGATCAGAGCACCACTAATTTGATTTCCATAATCTCCTAGGAAAGGTCTGGTATTTAACCCCAGGTACAATGAATACAGCTCCTAAGCTGTACTCCAGGCATACCTGCACTATGATCATAAAAAACCCTCTAGTGCTGGTGACTGACAGGGGAATCAGAAGTGACAACTGCTCCACTCTATGTTTTGGGAGACATCAAAAGAAACACAGCAGTTGCTCAGAGGCCCACAATTCAAGACCAATACGTACGTGGCTTTTTAGCTGGGGGAGGGATCTGTAGGCTCAGGTAAGTGCTGCTCTCAGAATCCAGTCTCCTCTTGTACTTCTGACGGCCTCCACGGACTCGGTCCAGACGAACACCTGCAGGTAAAAGATAAATCCTTATGACTCCTTAGGGCCACAAGGAACCTGGATATGCAGATGCTAAAATTTCCTAAGACATTCCCCATACTCCAGACAGCTTTCCTCTCCCAAGCACTTGAGATCTCATCGGAACCCAGCAATCCCAGTAATACCAGCAAGACAGCCTCCAGCTCTAACTGTGGGGCTGGTGGCTTTGTTTTTATCCAGAGCATTAACAAAGCCAGAAATTAACCCATTCAAACTCTTGAATCGCCATCAATCTGATGGGCAAATGAAAAGCTTCAGACCTCAATGCCCTCTACATGATCTTGCTTTTATAAAGAAAGACTTTAAATGTCAATCAAACCTGCAGTTATAAGAATAAGCTTTCAGATTGTTCTTAAAAATGACAAGTTAAATGTTCTGTGACCTCTTACTGTTTATATCTGAAAAAGTGACCTATAGCAAATAGATTATCAACTATGAATTCAACAACAATGTTTCAGCCTTGATCAAGTAAGGCAACTGTAATAAAAGTAGAACTCAAATAAATAGGAACAACCTCTACTACAATAAAGCAATGATAAAGCTGAAGTAGGAAGACACGGAAGAATTTGTTGTAGCTCTTTCAAAATACAGTGGATCAAACTGCAAACAGCACATTGAAAACAGTTCCCAGTGACTGAGAAACACCAGGGACTACTGTCACCACACAGGAAACCACAGCAGCATCAATAAGCCTGGAACAGCAACCGAGCTGCTGTCTCAGTACAAAATACAATGTTAAACCAAATAGTGAAAAAAGCCATAGATATTTGTCCAGTTGCCAATTATTTCCAGCTAGCCATGTGGTCTCTGGTAATCAGCTCTTGGGAAATGGGTAATTCAGTCTTGCCAGCAGACACAGCTATTGCTAAAAAAAAAATCAAAACCAACCAAACCAAAAAGGGAATAAAAAAAAAAAAAGAAAACTCTTTCAAGGTAAATGTAGGAGTAATCAAACAGAATAAACATTTGAATTTACACCCTACAAGTACTTCCTTAGAAGCACAAATGACTTTATCTAGTCTGATCACAGGAAGCAATTATGTGATACACTTACAAATCACATCGAGCCATTAATATTTTGCCATCAATCCACTGCACAAACACAAACAACTAAAAGCAAACACTCCAAAGCAGTTCTGAAGTGATGCTTTTCAAACGACTCCTACACCTGAAAAAACCTGCAGTCTGCTGACAAATATTCTACCCCAGAGAGAGGCACCTGCCTGTCACTCACACTCTGCATTCAATGCCACTTCTGCTAACTACATCATGGAAAAGAGAAAGCTTTCCCTGCAGTGCTCCCCCCAGCCCCACCTGGACCACACAAAACTGTTACCTGCCACCACACCTAGACACTCTCCGTGGCTGGAGCACCCAAGCCCACTTGACTGACAGGCAGTACCAACAGCCCTGCGACAGCAGGAACAACCACCACCAAGCAGGCCAACAGCACTCAGTTACAGTGTCTGGCAGCACAAGCTCCCTGGCAGCAGAACACCCACACAGAGGTCTAGGGGGCATTGCCTGTAAGCCATGGCGTGTGGGGACAGAGGCTCGTAGGCACGATGTTACTAATGCTATATAGCTGCTTCCTTACAAGAGTCCTGCTGCTCCCACTGAGCAGGAGAAGCAGGAATGAGCCTTCCCAGAGCTCTGCAGAGCAAAGGAACTGCAGCTGCAAGTGGCTGCTATGGAAGGATGGTAGACATTGAAAGATGGAGAGAAGACATGGACTTGAATAGGTGATTTCAGATCAAACTGAGTAGTTTCAATTTCTGTGTGTGGAGAATTCACTGACATCCCTAAGCATAAGTACCACCTTTCTCCTCCATTAAACAGTTGTGTTTCTGAAAATATTGCCCATTGCTTCTTTCATGTCCATTCCCAGCAGCAGATAGCCTGTGGGCAAGATTCCTTCCTGGGAGCTCCAACACATTCGAGGGTGTTTCAGAAATGTAAAAGTATGTGTTTCAGTGTATGCAGGAGAGTGATTTCAGAAAGGGCAGCCAGGGAATCCCAAACCTAGTGACATCCCTGAGGAACAGAACTAATAAAGCTCTGGATGAAGGAGAAAACTTTCATTTCTGTCCATGATTTCTTTCCCTAGATATTTTTTCCCCGCTTTCCTAAGAAAGAAGACCTCTGTTCCATGCTCTGTTGAATGAATGACACCTACCCATGAGCCAGGCAAGGAGGGAGAGACACAAATTTCAGAAACTGACAGTAAACCAAGGAACCAGGTGTAAAAATTGAAAGGATCAGGGAAACACTATTCAAAGATTACAGAGGAATCCAGAATCGGATGCAGGACTTCAGACCTAAATCACAGCTCCCCAAAAGAAGGGTCACAGGGGTGTCCATTCCCTCACACCAGTGGGTAGGATGTCAATGGTGCAGGGAGAGACCATTCTCAGCCCAGGAGAAACCAACAGGCAGCCCTTCAGGATGCTTTCACTGTACAGTTTGATAAGCAGCGTGGTCTGGGAGGGGTACAGAGGAAATGAAGGAAAGAGTTCTTTTCCTTCTCTCCCAAGGAGAAGCATGCCATCTTCCAGTGCTTGGCAGAGGAATGGCTACACAGGTTGCAGCAGTATTAGGGACCCTCAATCCGATTATAAGGACACAAAGGACTTAAGTGCATTAAAAAAAGATAAGAGAGATGCAGAGAGATTTACCCTCCAACCCTCCTTCCCTCACTGAGCAGATAGAGGTCTGTTCGCCCAAGGACTTTGGCTTGTTAATTTTGAACAAGTGTTTGTCCTCCTCTTGTTCCCCATCCTGCATGACACTCCTTGAGGCAAACGCTTTCAATCAGCATTTGCAGAGTTACTATTCCACCCTGTCCTCCTGGCTCCAGCTGCAGAGCCAGTGAGCAGGCTGACCCCTGAGCAGGCTGACCCCTACACAGCGCATCCCAGTGCCAGGTGCTGAGTGCAGTGACCTGCAGGCACTGCAACAAACACAAAGGTTTCAACCCTGACTGTGTTGTACCAGGCATGGGCCCCCCCAGTGTATTTGGGGCCCCCAATACAAGAGAGATGTGGAACTGTTGGAGAGGGTTCAGAGGAGCCATGAGGATGATGAGAGGGCTGGAGCACCTGCCCTACAAAGAGAGGCTGAGGGAGCTGGGCTGGTTCAGCCTGGAGAAGAGAAGGCTGCGGGGGGACCTCATTGCAGCCTGACAGTCCCTGAAGGGAGCTTATAAGCAGGAGGGGATTCAACTTTTTAAAAGGGCAGGTAATGGCAGGACAAGGGGGAATGGATTAAAGCTAAAGGAAGGAAGGTTTAGATTAGATATTAGGGGGAAGTTTTTAACAGAGAGAGTGGTGAGGGGCTGGAACAGGCTGCCCAGAGAGGTGGTGGATGCCCTGTCCCTGGCAGTGTTCAAGGCCAGGTTGGATGGGGCCCTGGGCAACCTTGTGTAGCTCCAGGCCTGAGGTTGGTGTCCCTGCCTGTGGCAGGGGGGTTGGAGCTCTATGATCCTTGGGGTCCCTTCCAACCCATGCCATTCTATGATTCTATGGGCATCATGGCAAAATCCCTTCCCCAGAGAACTGACAGCCGAATGCATCATACCTAGATGGAAGGAAAGGGCATGGTCAAAAATCAGGACCTGGTACTGAGCTGTGGTATGAGGTGGCTTTTGCCAGCTACTTGATTTCCTCAGTGGTTGATTTTAAGATAGGCAGGCTGGTTACAATGCAGCTCTGAGAAGGATGCCCAAGGATATGAAAATGGAGTGGGGAGGTGCAGTGGTGAGCTCAGAGAAGCAGCATGAAGGAGAGCACTGAGTAGAGAAGAAATGGAAGTGGATGTAAACTGAGATATGAATGGAAGTGAGTGAGTGCAAGGAGAAGGGAGCTGAGAGAGGGCTGGAGCAAGGCTGAGTGGTACATACACTGCAATCCCAAGGTTGGATTTCACACCAAATGCAGCTCCTTGAGCTTTAACTGCAAGGTGCAGTGGCCACTTGCAAAACACAGCTGCTCTGTATTGAAGACTCTTTCATAGGATTTGGTCCCACAGTCTAAGAACGAAACAGCAGCATGAGAAAGCAGCTGCCTTCCAGCTCCTGCACAAACTCATTTCTCACATGGATCACCACTGGCCAGTTCTCAGGAGAGAAGGCATTCATCCTACAAAATTGTGACCACTTACAGGTGCTCTTGGGTGCACCTTCTTGACAGATCAGCAAGGGGGTGGGTTGCAAACAAAGGAGGGCTTGTAATACACTATGTGAAATACAACAGTATAGGGCAAAGTTTGGCAAGTACCACCCCTTGCTAACCCCTCATAAACAAGAGATGAATGGAAGTGAGAGAATGCAAGGAGAGTACCTTTCAGGCAGCTGCTTGATCGCAAATGAAGACTACCTGTGCTAGAAACATCCCTTCTCCTCCCACTCTCCTGTGTCACAATGAAGATGCTGTTCACTGCATCTTATTACATTTTGAGAGACCTTGAGTAAGAGTCCTGCTGCTCCGTGAGCCCTAGGTGTGGACCTGGCCCTGGTGTCCACCATAGGGACTGAGTTCCAGCTCACCAGCAGCACGGTCCCAGCTCCCCTGCCTGCCTGAGCCCCCCTGACCTAGCAGGGAGGAGGGCAGGGCCAGGACTTCTGCAGGACATTTCTGCTCAGCATGCTGCCTGGGGTAGGGATGTCAGTTTTCTAAGCGTCCTGTGGGTGCCACTCGTGTTCCAAGCACTCTTGCAGAGAGGTCTGTGCCAGCACCAAGCCTCTGCAGTGGGAGAGCTGATCTGCTGATCTGTTCAAGCTCCCTGCATTTCTCTGACATGCCCCTCGGAGAGACGTCTGCCCGACAACTCTGGGATCAGATGTCCCCTTGCTGACTTGATAACATCAGGCTTTGGGGGTTTTTTTCTTAATGGAAGTAAAATAATTCCAGCTTTTTTCAAAAGCTGGACCCAGGCCGAGTCTGTCGGAAGTAAAAATAGCCGAGTATGCAGAGGCGACAGCACACAGAGTCAGGTTTAGTTTCTCTTTTATTTTTCTGGGGACTAAAAATACTCTTAAAAGCTCTGTGAAGCTAAGCCCTGGCCAGTGGGAAATGCAGTCTAGGCCCAATATCAGCTGTCGAGTCAAATTACTAGCCTCACCTCACTTTCCATCGAGTCCTATCACATGCTCCTGAATTGATAGGAACAGAAAGATCTATCTTGCCAAAAGAGCTAACGGAGGAGCCAAGCTACAGGGTTTGCACAGTACAATATGTGTCTAGACTGAGAAGGACACAACCAAAGGGAACATGGGGTAAGTGCTGGCCAGGGTGCAATGCCTGTGGGGTTGCTTTTGCCGAGCCTCCCCAGCCAGGTCCTGTGCCTACTACCCACCTAATCTTTGAGCTGCAGTTTCTGCATCAATAGAGCCTGCTTGATCTTCTAGTGTCTGAGCTGGTGGTGTACTCTGCAGCTATCAGAAATGCCCCGGTTTCCAGGAGCTGCAGTCTGAAGTACATGGACTGGTACTGCCCAAGGAAGCTGGAAGGCATAGGCCAAGAGCAGAGAAGGAAGGAAGGGAGAAGGGTTATGCCCAAGGTGTCTCCTACAGAATTTCCCTCTCCTGTTTTAGTCTGAAATGCAGGAGAGACAACAGGATGTGGTGATGGGATGAGTGAGCCAGGAGGAGGCCTATCAAAGAAACAGAGAACAGCAATGACCGTAAAAGTTAGGCTTGCCAAGACTGGGAAAGAAATAGACTATAGGAAAATAGACTATAGGGGAAGACATCTCTGTCTACTGAGAGCGGAGAAGCTGCAAACTGACTAGAGCCTCTTCTATTACTCTGGGATTCCAGCATGGGCAGGGAAAAAGGTCCCATTACACTATAAGGCTCTTAGACTGCTGAAAAAAGAGGCCAACCTGCAGAGAATAATCTGGTAGATGACTGGTCCCATTACCTAACTCATTTGAAACATGGGAAAGTGACTTGAGGGTCACAGGTCTGCATGGACAGAAAAACCCAGTGACTAAAAGATACAGGTCAGCAAACCTGGAGTTACACTGGCAGTAGAAGGGTGGGGAACTAGCGTGGGGAGGGGGACAGTGGAGTTGAAAAAGCCATCTCCTGTGTTGCAAAGGCCTACAGAGAAATTAGACTGGATCAAGCTGGATGCTGCAGTCTGCTCCATCTTTGATGTTTTTAGGGATATGTTAGTTGGGTAGGAAAGCTCCTCTGAGGGACAGGTTAATCCTATGATGCCTGGTGGTACCTGGTACCAGAGGCTGTCACGTGCCTTGGAGCAATGACACAAGGCATCCTTGCTCCTCACACACAGGAACATTGTCGGGGCAGACAGCAGGCCTGCCCGCGGCCTAGCTCTCTTCTCCCATGATTTAGGCCCTGACAATATTCTTCTGTTGTCATGAGAAAGGAGAAGTTACTCATGCTGAGAGGATCCTAATAATCACATTCTCAAAACACAGCGGCCTTGTTGATAGCGGTACAGGCTGCCCTAAACCAAGAAGCAGTTATGGGAAGGTATTTGGGAGTAAGGGAACATGTTAGGAACCAACCATAGTCCCTCTCTACTCTGCCCTCGTGAGGCCCCATCTGGAGTCCTGTGTCCAGATCTGGGGCCCCCAATACAAGAGAGATGTGGAACTGTTGGAGAGGGTTCAGAGGAGCCACGAGGATGATCAGAGGGCTGGAGCACCTGCCCTACAAAGAGAGGCTGAGGGAGCTGGGCTTGTTCAGCCTGGAGAAGAGAAGGCTGCGGGGGGACCTCATTGCAGCCTGCCAGTCCCTGAAGGGAGCTTATAAGCAGGAGGGGATTCAACTTTTTAAAAGAGCAGATATTGGCAGGACAAGGGGGAATGGACTAAAGCTAAAGGAGGGAAGGTTTAGATTAGATATTAGGGGGAAGTTTTTTTACAGAAAGAGTGGTGAGGTGCTGGAACAGGCTGCCAAGAGAAGTAGTGGATGCCCCATCCCTGGCAGTGTTCAAGGCCAGGTTGGATGGGGCCCTGGGCAACCTTGTGTAGATCCAGACCTGGAGGTTGGTGGCCCTGCCTGTGGCAGGGGGGTTGGAGCTCTATGATCCATGGGGTCCCTTCCAACCCAGACCATTCTATGATTCTATGATAGGTGTGTGGATACTTTTAGGCATCAGAGGTAAACTAACAATATTTAGCTATAAGATAGGTTTATCAGAACTTGTTATAATTACTAACCAATCAATATGGTGTGCACAGTGTGTGTAACCAACTAGCAGTTCTTAGCTTGCCATGTTTGCAGTAAGAAAGGTATATAATCTGTGTGATTTCACCCAGTAAAGTGGCTTCACCTAAAATTCAGATCGAATTGCATGTTGCTCTCTGCCAGTCACCACAGAATGCAAGCAGCACGTCCCAGGTGGTTGGTCCAAAGTATACATCCCACACAGGCTGCAAACCAAACCTCCTCACCACTGCCAGCTGCATGGCTGCCAGCTCTGCAGAGGTATCTCTGCAGCATTAGCCACTGGTGTCTCTCAGATGTACAGCTTCCTTCCCATGCTGAGCCTCTCTTAACTCGCCTCCCCACAACTACCCTGGAAAGTCAGGAATTAGCAAGGACTTCTTAATGAGAATAATGAATACCTTGTACCTTGTTCAGCTCTCTGTAATACCCTCACAACCACACGCTCACCTTGTGTTTGTGGTCCATGCAAATGTCCCTCTTTGATGGCTTGCCTTTACAACCCTCAAAGCAGCCTGAAGCAGGACAGCAGGTCTACTGGCTATGTCACCTGTGGCAGCAATGTCTGCATAGCAGCAGGCTGAGGGCCTCTGTGTGAAAGGAACAAATGTAGGCATGTGCCTGCCAGGAAAAGACCAAGGATACCTTTCACAAGAGGACCTAAAAGATGATAAAGCCCCAGCCCCACTAACTTCCTAAAAGGTAGTTTAGCTCAGAGCTAAGTAACCATAGGAGTGTTCGCTGTCTTGAGGAGCCCACCACCCTGGGTGTGACTTAACTCACTTTATTTTAGACTTTGATAGCTCTCTTCTGTGCATCTGGGCTCCCTTGACAGGCAACAGAGAGAAGCAGAGACCTCTGCATTCACCTCATCAGGCAGACACTTATCTGAGGAGTAATGACAGCTACTTCTCTCCACTCACTACCAAGGAAACCCCTGCAGGGTCAAACCCATGCTTCCTCTAGCCCAGTTTTCTTTCTCAGTCTATTTAGGGAGAGTGTATGAGTCTTTTGTAACAGGTAGAACAGCATAAGCATGGACCAAGGATCAAATTTTTAGATATGTGACACAACGGAGAGGCTCACACCACTTCAGGGAGAGAGGCCTGCTTGTGACAGAGATCCACAGAGGTAAGGGAGCTAAGACCCACCACATCACAGTGTCCTGTTGCTTTGGCCAGCCTCTTAGAGCAATTCTGCTTGGGCCTCGCAGCCTTCAATTCTCTCCTTAAGTCCTCACTTCAGCAGTGCCTTTTCCAGCACTAAGAAGCAGTGTATGCTTACTGTTTAATTCTTAAGTTAGAAGCACTCTGCCAGGGAATTCTGAGTAAAGACCCTCTCAGGATACCCTGAAGACCAAGGGCTGGCACAGTCTCCGAAATGAGTCAGGGGAAGGGATTGAGAATCTCAGCAGAGCTGAGTCACTGGTGACCATAGGTCACCAGAGGCTGTGAAAATGTTGACGCGCCTGCCTTAAATTACCATAGAGCAGTGGGACATATATTCAGTCCCACCCCATCTTGCTCACCTCAGGAGACCTTACCCACCACGTTGCTAGAACTGCTTAAAAGCTTGCAGCATGATGGCTGGTGACAGAATGCAGTCTCTTTATTATAAATCTCTGCAGAGGTGATGCCTGTCTGAATCCATGCAGAGGTACATCGATGGAGCCTGGACTCCACGTCTGATAGAATGAAGATTTAGTTAGGTATGTCAAGAGTCTCACAGAGTATCAACTCAAAATTAATTGGAGGAACCAAACTAAGGAGGGGATTCAACTTTTTAAAAGGGCAGATAATGGCAGGACAAGGGGGAATGGATTAAAACTAAAGGAAGGAAGGGTTAGATTAGATATTAGGGGGAAGTTTTTTACAGAGGGAGTGGTGAGGGGCTGGAACAGGCTGCCCAGAGAAGTAGTGGATGCCCCGTCCCTGGCAGTGTTCAAGGCCAGGTTGGATGGGGCCCTGGGCAACCTTGTGTAGATCCAGGCCTGAGGTTGGTGGCCCTGCGTGTGGCAGGGGGCTGGAGCTCTCTGATCCTTGGGGTCCCTTCCAACCCAGACCATTCTGTGATTCTATGAACTAAATAGAAGAATAATCCATTGGATATGGCAGAAGGGGTGGGGAGGGTCTTAGATGCATCAGCTTTATGGCCGGACAACAAATACCAACCGCCATCAGCCCGGTGTGCGTTTTGTGGGCAGCCTATCTGCTGGAAGCCTTCTCTTTGGAGAATTACCATTGCTCTGCCAATGGCAGCACATGTGCCATGTCACACCATCAGCCCAGCTCCAGCCACATCCCAAATGCTCAATTAATGCCTTGGAAAATAGTTGGGTGTGGATGATATAGACATCAAGATGCCACTCACTGCACCTGGAGATCCCGTTTCAAAGGACAGGGGGTTGCCTGTCTGTTTTAAACATGGGTATTTGAGAGGAAAAAAAAAAGGCATTTTTTTCATTCTCTTTTTTTTCCTCTGGATGCCTCCAACAGTGATATTTCTGGCACCGGCTGGAGGCAGAATCCTCTATAAATACAAAGCCATTAAATCGCATGCAGCAGCAACCTGATCGGGGCTGCCTTTTAATTTCCTGACATGAGCTGGCCACTAACCCAATTACCCAGAATCCCTGGAGGAGCCCTCATCCTTCCCAGGAAGCACAAAGCAAGAACCCGAGCATATTGCAGGGACATCAGCTGAGCTTTCACTGAAATCAAATCTCTCTTTGAGAACACGTGGGCTGGAAGCACGGATGGGGGCAGGAGGGAGATGGGAGAGGTTGCTGGAAACACTTTGCTCCATTGAGAGAGTCTTTCACGGGAGAACAGAAATCATAGAATCATAGACTCATAGAATCATAGAATGGTCTGGGTTGGAAGGGACCCCAAGGATCATAGAGCTCCAACCCCCCTGCCACAGGCAGGGCCACCAACCTCAGGCCTGGATCTACACAAGGTTGCCCAGGGCCCCATCCAACCTGGCCTTGAACACTGCCAGGGACGACGGGGCATCCACTACTTCTCTGGGCAGCCTGTTCCAGCCCCTCACCACTCTCTCTGTAAAAAACTTCCCCCTAATATCTAATCTAAACCTTCCTTCCTTTAGCTTTAGTCCATTCCCCCTTGTCCTGCCATTATCTACCCCTTTAAAAAGTTGAATCCCCTCCTGCTTATAAGCTCCCTTCAGGGACTGGCAGGCTGCAATGAGGTCCCCCCACAGCCTTCTCTTCTCCAGGCTGAACAAGCCCAGCTCCCTCAGCCTCTCTTTGTAGGGCAGGTGCTCCAGCCCTCTGATCATCCTCGTGGCTCCTCTGAACCCTCTCCAACAGTTCCACATCTCTCTTGTATTGGGGGCCCCACACCCTCCATTTGGTTGCTGAGAAGGAGCTCTGCTGTCGACTCAGTTATCTGGATTTTAGGGAAGGATGAAGGCAAAGTTACTAAGTGGAAGTAGTTTGAGATTGCCAGTGCTTGGAATCTTGTTTAGATACTAAATGATGGCACCCAATTTATAACATCACAGAGCCAGACCTGCCCAGGGTGACAGATTTGTCTCTTTGAGAAACATTTTCGACATCAGCCACCGGGTGCAGCAGGTAAGGGAAAAAACAGAGTGAGGAGTAAACACAATGACAGTTTCACCAGGGTTTCCTAATCAGTCAGGGTCTTGAACAGGAGAAGCATGGATTTAGCAGATAACCACTATTGAAATTTGGAGATTACAGCCTCCACCATCTGCTGAAGTGGGGACCCACCTCCAACATCCACAGAGAGCACAAAGGCTACCAGGTTGCTGCACATTCCTGGGAGGCAGGATATTCCCAAAGACACCTGGGACAGGAGGGAAAGGGGAACAACTAAGAGGAAGATGAACTGAAGGAACTTTGTGGCTTCTCATTCACATTTCACTACCTGTCCCTGCAGTGTCAGTATCCACACATTCCAGCAATTAATACATCAGGAATGAGATTTGAGAGGAGTCCAGGAGCTGGGGGGATTTGGGTGCCCTGTTGAATTTTAACACGTTGTCTAGCATTTCCTATGGAAATGCATTAGGAATAAAGGAGCAAAGCCTGGGAAAGGAATGGCTGTACCTGGCATTACTACACCAGAGCAGATACACAACTGTTTCTTCCCAGAAGTGTAAATAAAATAAATTTTCTGCCTTTCCTGGATAACTGCCTAACTTCTTAGTGTTAAAGAGCCTCCCTTTTCCACATCCAGATCAAAACTATCTTCCTTCCTTACATTTGTAGACTTCACCCTCACCACAGAGGAAACAGCTGTGGGGTGACTCCTGAGAACCAGGAGGCCAGGCCAGAGGACAACTTGTCTTCAAAGACATTGAGTGGGGCAAAGCACCTCGTACAGGGAAGGTTTCCCATCCTGTGAATTCCCACTCCTGCTTTTATCACAAGAAATACAGGGGAGACTCCAGAAAGATCTTCTCCTTTCTGAAATAATGTATACCTGGTCTACCACATGACACATCCCCAGGACCCTTTCAGATTTGGCTCTCTTTCTTGGAAGCCAACCAGTATGTCTGCAAGAAACTGGGCAGAAGCCACTCACACATCTCAGTAAGTTACTCTTAGGCCTCAGTTATGAGCAGACTTTGAGGAGACAAGTCTCAGCACTGGCAGGGAGCAGAAGACTACTGATCTTCAGCAACATTATGCATATTAGTGCCAGTCTGCACCATTTAGTATGGTATGGTTTGGTATGTCCAGTATTGCTTCTCTTCTGCTTGTCTGTCATTTCCACACAGAAACAAGTTCTGTAATGAGAGGCTTTGATGTCCTATCACACCTCACCTCTTATCCCCATCCCTCCTCACGTTCCCCTTTCATGGACTGACTGTACTGGGTTTATGTGGCAAGGTTTTGGTAGTGGGGGACTGCAGGGGTGGTTTTTATGAGGAGACACCAGAAGCTCCCCCCATGTCAGACAGAGCCAGCCCCAGATGGCCACAAAACAGACCCACCAGTGGCCAAAGCTGAGCCCATCAGCAATTCAAGAAAAGGTAAAAAATGCTGCATAGCAGCTGTGAGAGAGGAGTAAGAAAATGCAAGATAATCAACCCTGTAGATATGAAGGTCAAAGGAGGAGGGGAGGACATGCTCCAGGCACCAAAGAAGAGATTCCCCCTGCAGCCTGTGAAGACCATGGTGAAGTAAGTTATCCCCTGCAGCCCACAGAAGACCACAGTAGTGCAGATATCCACCTTTGCAGCCTGTGTAAGGCCCCACACTGGAGTGGGAGGGGATGCCCTGAAGGAAGCTGCAGCTTGTGGAGAGCACATACCAGAGTAGGGTCCTGGTAGGAGCTGTGGCCCATGAAGAGAAGCCCATGCATGAGTACATTTTCTGGCAGGAACTGTGGCTTGTGAGGGATCCACACTGGAGCAATTTGTTCCTGGGAAGGAACCATGCTGCAGCAGTTCTTGAAGAACTGCAGTCTGTGGGAAGGACTCACACTGAAGAAGTTCATGCAGGACTGTATCCCATGAGAGGGACCCCACATTGGAGCAAGGGGACAGCGTGAAGAGGAAAGAGCAGCAGAGGCAAAGTGTTAAACTCCCAGTCCCTATCCACCTGCACTGCTCAGGGGAAGAGAAGGTAGACATGAACAAGTTGTGCCTGGGAAGAAATCAAAGCAGGAAGAAGGTGCTTTTGACTTTTCTTTTTATCTATCAATACTTTCTTATTAACAAATTACAGAATTAACAATTCTGTGATTCTATGAAATTAAATCACTCTTCTCCAAGTCGAGCTTTGTCCATGACAGTAACTTCTAAGTGATGTCCCTGTTGTTTTCTTGACCCATAAGCCTTTTCATCACATGTTCTCCCTCTGTCCTGCTGAGAAGGGGGATTAAGAGAGAAACTGGGTGGGCACCTGATGGCCAGCCAAGGTCACCCACCACACTGAAACACAGAGAAGGACTGACACAATCGTGCTCATCATGGAACCGTTCTGCAAGGTAACACACAGGAATGTGACTTCAAGAGAGGCAGCAGATGTGTGGAGGGAAAGGCTGTGAGGTCATGTTTTAACCAGCCAATGTCCAAAATCAAACCTCTGAGCCCACTTACACAAGCCATGTGTCATCTGAAATTACATCTACCTCTCAAAGACAGACAAATTGCTGTAGAACAGAAAGGCCATGGGTGGCTAGAGCGTGAATGGCAAGGGTATATTCTCCCCAAAACTGACAAGGTATATTACAGCTTTAAAACACACCTGCCAAACCACCAAAATTCCTCTATCCATCATTCTAGAGAGACAGAGAGATCTAGATCTACTTTGTAGAACCCAGAGTTAAAGAGCTACACATTGGTCTTTGTGGGAGCAAAGAGAGGCAGTGGGGTGGGCAAGGCCAGGGAGGGATGCCAAGCTCTGAACAAGGCCTCTCTCTGCAAGTCACAGGGCACACTTTCCTTCACTGGCCAGACATTTATGTAGCTATCTTCTTCTCCATTTGGGGTCAGCAGTATCACAGGTTGCTCAGGTTTCCCTGATTTTTTGCAGAGCATGGGGGCATGCACAGCTGTGAACATGCCCCATTTCCCACTGTCTGCAGGCTGGTGCTTCAGCAGCAGAGAGCAGGTTTTCTGATGAAGGTGCCTCTCCACAGGGGCACTGCGACTGGAGTTTGCTGGAATCCTGGACTCCACATTCAGCAGCCTCCTATCTGAGGGGCTAATTAAGGCTCTCTAGGGGCACACTCCAGATGGAAGGGGAAAGTGAGAGACAAGCAGCCAGACAGGCCAACACTTCAGACATCTGAGCCAGTTGGGCCCCGTGGGCAGGGCTTTCTGCCTGCCACTCTCCCTAGCGAGTCTCGCCTGCCCTGCAGCATCACGCCAGGAGAATCTGAGACAGCAAAGCTCTGGTGTCCCTGCAGTTCCCTTGTTGCAATGTATTGATCAGAGATCTCTTAAAGAAAGTGGCCTGGATATCTGAGACACCTATTGATTGCTCCACTGGCTCTCTTCCTGCCCTATCCTCATTCACTGGGCACTGCCTGAATAACCTGCACTTCTGTGTTAGGGGCAGTGTCTCCAGATCTTAAAGGGCTACATTCAGAGCTGTTCACCTAGCTGCAGCCCACGTAGGTTTGAGAGAAGATGCTTGGTGACCCTCATATGCACTCCCCAAGGGGAAAGCCTAAGGCTCTCCTGCAGCATCAAGCTGAGCATTTCAGATGTAAGGCAGAAGCTTGAAGTCATGGTTACCTGTTTTTGCCATGTTTGAATACTGGTGCCTTCTGCCTGAAGAACAGGCTCATGCTACATGCCTAGTAGGCAGGTGGTGGTATGTAAGTCATGTATGATGACAGTAATGAGGAAAAGCTTCCATCCTTAACTAGGTACTAATGGAATATGATACTCTTCTTCTCCACAAGAAGTTCAGTTTCTTTACCCAGACATCTCCTCACTAAATTACCAGCCCAGTGCCAAGGACATCAAAGGGGAGACTTGTCAAGAGAAGAACTGGTTCCTAGATCTCATCTTTAACCACAAAACTGTTTTTCTCCAAACTCTTGGTAAACAAGCAGGAGAAGGAGCCTGGCTTAGCACCCTTCTGCCATGGCTGAACCCAAGGAATAAAAGAGAGGTACACTGAGGCAAAGTAGGAAGGAACAATTGAAAAAAAAGAATCATAGCTCAAGTATCAAACAACACCTTGTCCTAATGAATGCTTGGAGACTGCAGAACAGGCTCTCTAGGGAAACTAAGACATCAGGGATTTTTAAAAACAGTTATACTACTAGAAATGTACAGCTGGGAACACTCCTGCCCTGGCAGAGAGAAGGGATGGATGAGCTAATAGGATGACAGATCGGAGATGGAAAAGACCAATGAACCTTTTCTAATCCAAAATCCCTTGTCAATTCTGCATTTTTGAGCAAGTCAAACAATTATGGATTTGTTCTTTCCAGAAACTCCTGGCTCTGTGGAGACCAAAGACTGTAAAACCATTTTTCTCCCCTTTTGGATTTTGCTTTGAAAGATGTGTATCGACTGGATTCTGTATACTAATACTTTGTGCTTCCACCAGGCTTCACATAAAGTTAAGTAATCAGTCCTCACAACCCTTTTGCAAAGCAGAGCAGTATGACCCTTACTTCTCAGCTTGGGAAACTGAGCAAAACAAAGAGACAAAAAAGCTGCCTGCCCAACATCACTTGACCACTCTGTGTTAGGACACAGGAGTCCTATTTGCAGATTGCTAGTGCAGTCTCCTCTGCTCCTCTTGATAATGTCATGTGTTCTTGCATCCCACTACTATCAATAAATCTTTATACTGTATATTCCACAGCTCTAAATATTATGGGCAGGATCACAGATACACTACCATCAATAGCAAACCACCCTTCCCCAGTGGCTTTAATGATGCCAAATCAATCCCTATATGAATAACTAAATACACTTCAGCACAAAAGCAGCCTTAGAGTCAAATTTCAGTTTGCCATGAGTAGTATCCCATGGGGTTCAGGAGTTCAGGCACAGCATGCTGTGAGTGAGCCTATATTCTTTCCAGCCTTTCTGGACTGCCTCAAGCTCCCAGAACTGGAAGTAGAGGATGCCTTGGCCAGGCAGTCAGACACACCAGCCTTGGCTCCAGTGACTCTGGTCCCCCAGCTGCCAGTGCCAAGAGGCTCAGCTGCTTGGATGCAGCGTGGCACAGACACAGGCAGCCAGCAAGCCCGAACCCATGTTGCTGCTCTGCAGTGACTGGAGCCACATCAGGCTTTTAAGGTTGTTTTATAGGATTCATATGAGCAGGCTAGTGCACATTACAAATCTGGGCTCCCGCTAAAGCCAGTGTCACTGGTATGGACTGGTGTGTGAGTAAGGGGGTATATCTTCTCCCTGAACTACCACATGCAGAGCAGCAGGTTTCCAGTCATCCCTCTCTAATTCCAAAACCAGATGCCTCCTTCCCAACAGTGTATCAAGACCTTCCAAGTCTACCATCCTCTACACCTAGGTCACGGAGGGCCAGACTCTGCCTTCTCCTCCCCTTGGTAACTGGTATAGTCTAGCTGGAAGATATTTAACCACAGAAACTACACATCCATCAAAAAACAGAACAGGCTTTAATATCTAATCTACATTCTTAACAACACTGGTTGCTATCAACTTGCCTCTCAAGAAATGAGATCGCCCTATGGCAAAGCAATATACACTCTGGTAACACTGTACAATTCATCACCAGCTGCTATGGTGGTATGACTTGGAAGCAAACTGCATGCTGGCATCTTGGCTCCAGCAGGACTTGCACAGACCACAGCCAGCTGCTGCTCCTTGTGGTTAAACTGAGGGGAGCATGCTCTGCCAGGTACAGCAGTGCAACCTTTCCCCTTCCTTCCCTCTCTTCCCCTCTCTCCTCCCTCCTCTCCTAGCTGACTCCCAGAGGGACCCAAGGGAAACAAAGCTTTAAAGTCAATCTGTAAGAATGTGTTTAATTGCCACTGAATTCCCTGTGGTTCACCTTGAATGGCCAAGAATTGGGGAGGGGGGTGGGGGGAGGAGAAGCCACACAAGAAAGAAGCTGAACACTGCTCAGAGAGCGCTGAACAGATCAATAGCTGAGCACAATGCAAGGTTGAGCATGCAGGGCAGGAGACCCACAGCTCCCAGACAAACCTGTACTACCCATCATCTTCAGAAAGTCTCCTGAGTGGGAATATGGGCAGACCTTTCTTGCACACCGTGCCATAGCTCTGCATTAACTCGATCCTTCCCTTACCCAGCCCAACCAACCCAGTCATGATCACACAAAAGCCTCTCCTCCCCGATGTTGCAGAATGAACATAGGGGAGCTGGGTGGTGGGGAGTGGGCAAGAAGAAGACCACCCTCCAGCCTGGAGGAGCCTGGGTTCCTTTGGGAAAGGAAGTTTGGTACAGCCAGTTTCTGGTTATTTGTCAAATTTGCAAGTGCTAGAAGTAATGTCCTAGTATAAAGGTGCTGACCAGAACCACTCTCCTCTCTGGATTGTCCTCGTGGTCACTGCCCATCCTGACTCTTTTACAAAGCCTGTAAAAAGATACCTTTGGAAATCCAGAGAGGGCGAGTGTGTAGTTAGCCTAGGAGATCCTGCAAGGCCCAGGTGCTGTTGGGACAGAGAACAATTCTCAGTCTGACTCTGTCTTACCTTCTTTTAGCATCCCCACTTTGAGGCATTTCATGAAGCGACAGGCCTGACAGGACTTGCGCCTCCGTTTCGTGATCTCACATTCATTGGTGGCCGGGCAGCTGTATTCAATATTCCCTGCAATCAAACACAGAGATGGTCACCCAGGATCCACGTTCTCCCCACTGATCCAGGGACAGGCTGTAGTGCCCAGATATTCCCACCGTCATCAGTCTGTATATGCTGTATGCTTGCTGGCTCGTTTACACGCATATTCTGAGATCAGAGCCAGCTCATAATGGCTCTTAGAGAGCTCAGCACTACTTACTAGAACACAGTTCAGAAAAAAAACCAATACTGCTCTAAGTATGGGGAGAAACCTGTCCATCCAAGGGGGTGACTGCAATGCTGGGCTTTCAGGCATAGAATCATAGAATCATAGAATGGCATGGGTTGGAAGGGACCCCATGGATCATAGAGCTCCAACCCCCCTGCCACAGGCAGGGCCACCAACCTCCAGGTCTGGATCTACACAAGGTTGCCCAGGGCCCCATCCAACCTGGCCTTGAACACTGCCAGGGACGGGGCATCCACTACTTCTCTGGGCAGCCTGTTCCAGCACCTCACCACTCTCTCTGGAAAAAACTTCCCCCTAAGATCTAATCTAAACCTTCCCTCCTTTAGCTTTAATCCATTCCCCCTTGTCCTGCCATTATCTGCCCTTTTAAAAAGTTGAATCCCCTCCTGCTTATAAGTTCCCTTCAGGGACTGTCAGGCTGCAATGAGGTCCCCCCACAGCCTTCTCTTCTCTAGGCTGAACCAGCCCAGCTCCCTCAGCCTCTCTTTGTAGGGCAGGTGCTCCAGCCCTCTGATCATCCTCGTGGCTCCTCTGACCCCTCTCCAATAGTTCCACATCTCTCTTGTATTGGGGGCCCCAGCTCTGGACACAGGACTCCAGATGGGGCCTCCCGAGGGCAGAGCAGAGAGGGACAATCCCCTCCCTGTCCCTGCTGCCATCCCTCTGCTGATGGAGCCCAGGATCCCATTGGCCTTGCGAGCTGCAAGAGCCACTGCTGGCTCATGTTAAGTCTCTCGTCCACCACAATCCCCAAGTCCTTCTCATAATGCATGCTCCAGGCATGTCATCATCCTTTGTGCTGCATCCCTCATAACTTGGCCTGTTCCCTGAAGTTCAGGGCTGAGAGCAGTTCAGACATTAACAGCATTCCCCTTGTTGCCAAGTCTTGCCCCATGTCTGTGGGATGAATGTCACCTGTCCTTTCTTGCCTTGCTTGGGGGACCAGGGAGCTCAGAGATGGTATTTCCTCCTTTGCTT
Source organism: Zapornia atra (assembly GCA_013400835.1). NCBI lineage: Eukaryota > Metazoa > Chordata > Aves > Gruiformes > Rallidae > Zapornia > Zapornia atra. The sequence continues at coordinate 227,697 of VZTU01004082.1, forward strand.
CCTCCTGCCAGCTGCTAGCTGGTAGTAGGGAAGAATAGGTCTGGACTGAGAAAGATGGATAAAATATCCTGTAAAATGAACACAGGCTCTCTATGCAAAACCTTCCAGTTTTACTTTTGCAGTCCTTGTGCATCTTCCTCTCATCCCTCTGCACAGAGTATCAGGATTTCTTTCCTCATCCCCTCCCATTTATGATCACTTCACAACACCTTGCAACACTGCCTCCAAGACACATCAGGGAAAGAACCATCCCAGATTTATTTCTGGTCACAGAATGTAACTGAAACATGGATGCAAGCATCTGGTATGAGGATGTAAGTGGACTTATGCTGGATCACTGTGTAATGCAACTATTATTTAATCCTAGAAGACAACAAATAGAAACAGCTGTTTCCATCCTGCCATTCACTTTGGAAGTGATGTCTCTGAAGAGGGCTATTCAATGTTTGCTGTGGAGCAGGACTGGAAATCTAACCTTGACAGTGATGCACTGACAATGACAATACATTTAAGGCAGTCTAGCTACTGGGTAAATCAGGCAGCTCTGAAAAGGGTTTCCAAGCTCTACAGTCAGTTCAGAAGAGTGGAAAAGTTGGCTTAGTGATTTTGAGCAAGAAACTGAGATTCAAGAGTTCAATCAGAGCTGTATGGAGAAGTGTAGGTACGAGCTCAGAGAACATGCAGGATGGACTTCATATGCTATCAGATTAGAAGTAGAGCTTACAATTTAGTGGCACTTGATTTTTGTTCCTACTTCTGCAATGGATTTGGATGTTCTTCTGCAAGACCCTTCCCTCCTCTAAATAAAAGACCAACAATCTGATACATACCAATCTCAGGGGGTGGTGATTAGTCCTTGGGGATAGCTAAGCAGTTGGAAAGCCCATTGGGAATCTGTGTGGAAAGCCAGAGCACGGATTCAAAAGGAAATTCCTTTCTCTCACTATGCTTGGCCCCTGCTGGGTGAAACCTCTGGAGCACCCAATCCTCAAAGCCTAAGGGTGATCTGCCTGCTAGTTACAAACCTTCTAACCTCTTGCCTCTTCTTTTGTCACAAAACTTGCAACTTGCACCTAAACTTCAGCTCAGCCACCCCATTCCTCAACCATTGCTCATCTGCCCTGAAAATGCAGCTTGCCTGCAGGAGCAGAGTGTGCTGCACACCGTTGCTTCCATTCAGACTGGATTTCGTCATTCTGCAGCACCTGAATTTCAATAGCCAGTAATGTATCAAGGTTCTCTGAGAGCTGGAAATTGAGATTCAGGCTTGATCTCAAGGTAATAAACAAACTCCTGCTCTAGACACAGAGCTCCAGCACATTACAGACCCATGAGTACTGAGGCTCTGACCTCATGATCAGATACTTACTGTGCTTCCACACAGGAGGGAACAGAGAAGGAACAAACCTGGGGCAAAACCCAAACACAGTCTCACTTTCATAGAATCATAGAATCATTTTGGTTGGAAAAGACCTTTAAAATCATCCAGTTCAAACATTAACCTAGCACTGCCAAGTCCACAACTAAACCATATCTGTAAGCACATCTACGTGCATTTTAAATACATCCAGGGATTGTGACTCAACCACTTCTCTGGGGAGCCTGTTCCAGTGTTTGATAACCCTTTCAGTGAAGAAAGTCTTCCTAATAGCCAATTTAAACTTCTCCTGGTGCAACTTGAGGCCATTTCCTCTTGTCCTATCACATGTTACGTGGGAAAAGAGACCAAGACCCACCTCACTACGACCACCTTTCAGGGAGCTGTAGAAAGCAATAAGGTCTCCCCTCAGCCTCCTTTTCTCCCAGGGTAAACAACCCCAAGTCCCTCAAGTGGTTGGACTTGGCCAACTTAATGGTTAGGCTTCCTTTTTGAAAGGTTTTGCCTTAGTTTCAATATCCACCTTTCTCACCAAAGCCAGAGTTCTGAACAGATGTAAGTTTTCATGTTTTGTGGTTGCAAGGCCAAAAATTTGTCCCCTCTGGCACAGAGACACAACACCAAGGGCGCTGAGGCCTTATAGCAGTGGGAGGCAGTGACAGCCCTCATCTGGCAACTCAAGGTCCCTTTACACTGTGTCAGTCAGATCCCCCAGCTTCCCCATCCCTCCAGGCTATGGGTGCCTTGACAAAACAAAGTTCTAGAAAGGGTCTACAAAACCAACTAAACTTGATAGTGTCAGAGTAGGTTGTGGTTACCACATACCCACTGTACCCACAGCTTGAATAAGCGGTTCTCAAAGGCACATCTGTACTGAGGTCATGTCTGTTAAAGGAGCAGAGCCAGAGGAGGGTGAGCATCAGGCTAGTTCCCCTCCCTGGGCAGCAAAGGAGCGGCCACCATGTAGTGCAGCAGCCATATGGTTTGCTGGTAAGCACGGGTGAAAAAATACACCCAGCACTGGTGGGGCATCCTGAGCACAGGAAGTTCTGCACCAACATGGGGAAGACCTTTTCCCCAGTGAGGGTGAGGGAGCCCTGGGACAGGCTGCCCAGAGGGTATGGAGTCTCCTTCTCTGGAGATATTCCAGCCCCGTCTGGACACCTATCTGTGTAATATGAGATAGGGAGCCTGCTTTGGCAGGGGGGTTGGACCCCATGAGCTCTCCAGGTCCCTTCCAACCCCTGTGATTCTGTGCTTCTGTGATCCTATCCAGCATGCCTCAGTGCCTTCACACTGAACACAGGCTCGTGTGCTCCCTTCACACACTGTACCCAGTCTAAAGGAAGAAAGTCCCATCAACTGTGCCTTTTAGCCCTACCCACAGGCACAGACACTCGAGGAGAGGCCCACTGTACCCTCTTCACACAGGGACTGAGAGCTGCAGCTGGGGGCAATACCTGCCATTACTGCTGGAAACAGGGACATCACCAGGGCAGGCACAATCAGCATTACCCAAGCAGAACTCATCCAAGAAAAAAACTATCATCTCCAAAACTTGAACAAAGTTCTCTGACTTTGTGTGTGTGTGTGTGTGTGTGTGTGTGTATGTGTGTGTCTCAATTTCTTTTATGGGTCCTGGGGCTGGCTGCCAGCACAGTGAACTGCTCACAGCTCCCTGTAATTTCTGTAAGTGCCCTGTGATAAAGTGATGAGATTAACTCATCGAAATTCCAGCAGCCTCCCAGCAAGCGGCTGGCGGTCACACCACCAGCCTGCCTGACGGCGCAGGGGGCTCGGAGAGAACTTCCCCTTCACTGCAGCAGCTGGGGGTGCTGCAAGGCCCTGCAGAAGAGCATCAGCACACAAAGGTGCACGTGGACAAGTCTGCATACAAGTACAAAATCCGAGTCAAGCCTGTAGGTTGTGTGACCTAGAAGGAAAGGGCAGAAAATGGGATCATCTAGTTGACAAGGCCTTGCTTTAAACTGGTGCTTGTTAGAACAGATTTCCTTGACTCATACAACATTCACAATTGATCTAAAAAACCACTAGGAGCTCACTAATGCCACAGCAGAGATTTACCTAAAAACATGGCTTAAAACAACAAAGTGGTGGCTGACCAGATCAGAGTTTTGATTTGTTCTAGGCCTTCATATGTGGTCCTGAAGGGCAAATCACTTCCTCTCTGCCTTGCAGTTTGTTCATCTGGAAATGAAACAAGCACCAAACCTCCCTTCTGGGGAGATCGTGAGTCATGATTCACTAAGGTCTAGCTGCACTTTAAAGCCTTTAGATGAAAGATCCTTAGAAACAGCCAAAGACTATTAAAGTAATAGATCATGGTTTTTATGCTAGAGAACTGCAAAATTACCCTATTTTCTGTAAAATTAGACCTTTGACTGTTAAACAGTTTGGAACATAATTTCCAGTGCACACATAATACAAGCACCTGGAAACTGCACACCAGAGCTTGGTCTTCAAGAGACCCCACGGTCACCATATGTCTCTGGAAGGGAAGGAACTGGGAAGAAAGGAATGCCTCCCTGAGCTTGGTAAGCAGTAAAATCCCACCCAGCTACTCAAGTTATGGACAGGGCTCCTCGGGGAGCTGAGCTCAGAATTACTACACCACTGACAGCACAAGCTGCTCCCTGCTTACTGATCCTGCCTTTCTAAAAGCCATTCTACAAGGAAACTCAGGAAAGATTAGACTGAAGTAGTCGAGAAAGTCTTTCAAGCTTTTACATTTTCAGGTTGTTTTCTGAAGAAACCCCACTACCATCTCTGTTCTTTTTGTGGTTTCTCCTTCACTCCTTTTACCATTCTTTCCCTCTCCACTCCTTGCATGTTCTGTCCTGCTCTGCACTGCTGCACAGACCTCTCATCTCTTTCTTTGGGTGACCTAGAAGGCAAGATGACTAAAGGTTTTCCTGAATTTCAGGGGAAAACCCAGATTCAGCCATATCTGCTAGTAAGTTCCAAATTCCATTCATTCTTTTGCCCTAGTGATTTGACACAGCATGCTGCAGTTACAACCAGCAGCGTGTGGTGCCACTCTGCAAGTTCCCTGGGGCCAGAGGGCTGAGAGCAGGAAATCCCAGTGAAATTAATCTCACAGGCACCTCAGCTCAAGCATTTGTTCCTTTGTTTTGGTTTTGGTTTGTTTGTTTTACAAGAACTGCTTGCAAAATACCATAGCCTTAGGAAAGTCCCATCAGGCAGTCAGTATAACGCCTGCAAGGTACAGCTGTTCTGTGTGACTGGGACAGTCTGCAGGAGAGAGCAACATGATTTTTCAATAAGCCAGTAGCTCTGGTAACACTTTCAATTCAGTACCCCCAGGCTTTTATCCTGAGCCCTTTTTATCTCTGATTCTGAAGGTAAACAGATCATCTGGGTGTCTCAGTGAAATGGGACATGAAAACTTTTGTAAAAAGACCCTTGGTGAGTGGAGAGCCAGACCAGGAGTTCCTCTGCCCTTGGCAGGCACCAGTCTGACCTCCTGCACCAGGACAGGGAACACTGATAATACACAGGGAGTGGATTTTCTATTGTCTTCTGCTTAAATTAGCCCTTCTAACTGAGACTTCATGGCCTGAGCCCTAGTGTGAGGAGAAGCACTTTGTGAAAATTAGAAAAAAAATATCTCCAATGATATGCATGAGGTGAGGAGTTATTTTTTAAGCCACAGTTTTTAAAGACAAGGTTTCGAATATTGGTCCTGCAAATAAGCATTTAGGCACTTGAATAAGTGACCTGATTATCAGCAGGGTTGTCCTATCCTACCAGGGACACATCCTTGATCATGGAATCATAGAATCATAGAATGGCATGGGTTGGAAGGGACCCCAAGGATCATAAAGCTCCAAACCCCTGCCACAGGTAGGGCCACCACCTGATCTAGGTTCCTGATTATACACAAGCATCAGTAGAGGCTCTGACTTTTGAAAAGAAACAAAGGAAAAACCAAACCAAATCCCCAAACCCCACAATGCACTTCCAACCCCAAATCAAAAAGCTCATACAAATGCTTTTCACTTGCAAGAAAATGAGTCTTTGGAAAAGCAGGTGAGGTAAGACTTGGGATAACCAAAATTTTATGTCAAGTGGTTTATATAGTAAGAAAAACAGAAATGTGAAGACCAAAGCTTCAGGACTCTTCATGCTATGAGGAAAAGAGAAAAGAAGATAGCTATAGGTGTGACACCAGCGCTGCTGGCCTCCTCAGGGGGGCACACATGGCTCCTCCTCCACGAAAGAGGACTGGCACATTTTGCACAACCTCACTCCTGCTTGTACAAGGATGCAGGAGATGGCCCTGGGGCTATGTACTGTCAGCAAGTCTGTCTGTAGGCTTTCCAAGACAGAAATACTTTAATGAAGTTCTGCACAGAATTCTCTGTCGAGATGCACTGAAGCAAAACCCCCCCCCAAAACCCACCAGATTTACAGAGCTGTGTTGCACAGGAGATGATTTGCTGAATCCAAGTGCTAGAGCTGTGAACAGAAGCAGCATTGGGCACTAGATCCAAGGAATACTGCACTTTGCTGGTGGTGCTTCAAAAGTTTTTGGAAAACTTAAAACATCTTCTGCTTTTTTGGCCGTGGACTCCCACCTGAGAAGTAGCAACCACATTTCTGAGGAGGACAGAAGGACAGGACATCTGCATCTCACAGGCCCTTCACTGATCCTGTGCATGTTAACGCTCTTCTGAGCAGGAAAATAAGCAAACTCTCTCAGCTGCTCCTCCCTTTCCAGGAGCCACCTTAACCACTGTACTGACAACCAGGAAGCCCTAGAAGACAATGGATTTTGTCACAAGCCTGTTATAAATACCTACAAGTCTTCTGAGCTGCATTATCTACGTTTTAAGACCCTTATTTGTGTCAGGGCATTCCAGCACAGCAGGGTATTGCTACACTCACCAAGTTTGAATCTTGCAAGACTCAAGCAGGGAATCCACTATGCCTGATCCATAGCCTGCCTATTCAGAAGATGAGGGTAAATGTAAGTCTCCTCTCTGACTCTCCAAGGACCAGTTCTCTCCAGTATTGCTCCTTGCAAGTCCTGCTGTATCACCTTATGGCTATGAGTGCCAAGCATACAATGAGATGATTCACAAAGATCAGAGAGGGAAACCTTCATTCAGATTCATTTTGCTGAGCTTTAAGCTTTTGTTTTATACTAATGGGTCATTTTAGAAATAGCCTTAATTTTCACTATTTGAAGATGAAAAATACATGAAGGGTAGTCATAGTTGTGAATATGTTGAATAATAAAGGTCTCATATGGTTATGTTACTGTTACTAGTTAATAGTTACTAGTTACTAGTACTGTTATTATTACACTGTTACTAGTTAATAACCAGAACAGGCAAAAATACCTACAAGTTGTAACAACTGATGAACAAAAGATAATGACAATATATTTGATTGATATATAATGTTCTATCTACTGAGTGAACTATTAAAAGGAGGAATAAAGTAGAGTTAGATTAAGAGTTTGTATCCCATAAGAAATCCAGAATTTGCCTTTGTCCTAAACTTGGATGAAAGAGTTAGGTTTTCTGCAGAGTAGAAATTGTCAAAGTTTTAATTCAGAAACACTCAAAACACATTACATTTCATGTAACAGACCTGCTCCATTACATTCAACTAATTCTTGGTTTCAAATCAGATCTCTCTTAACCACCAATAGCTGCTTAGCTGCATGCTTCAACACACATCCAAAACTCTGATTGTCTCCTATCTTCACCAGATTCCATTTTCCACAACATTCACAAAGTCAAGTGATACTTCAAAGCCAAGTTGACACTTCCCTTGGGCCATGTAACACAACATGAGAGAGGTCACAGGTGTGACCCCACCATAACCTGTGGGACAGGTTAGGATGTGTTGTGTGATCCTGGCTTAGTTCAGCCAACCCAACCACTCCAGTTTGGCTTGAAGTGAATCAATGGTTTGGATTTTCCTGACTTGATACAAATTTTCCTTGGGGAAATGTGACTTGGTAAAAACTCTGCTTTTCTTTGGAAAAAATTCTGCTGGAGGCAAACTCCCACACTGCAATATTAGTGACCTCAGAATAACCAGCTATGTCTATGCTGGTTTTCAGCATATATTCTCCCCATCACTTGAAAAGCAACAGTCCTTGTGCTAAGAGAGCCTGGCCTCACCTGGATAAGGGGCAAAGTGAGTTGTGGAGCTGTCAGGCTCAAAGAAGGTCTGCAGCTTGGATGTTTGTTATTCCCACTGATGTGGCAGCAGCAGGAGGAGCAGAGAGGCTATTGCAAGATCCTCCTACCTCAAGGTATGCAGGTTTTACATGAGTTAATGCAGCTGAAAAAGAAAACCACTAGGTAGAACTGGGGTCATTTGTAGCAGAGGAGGGGTAGCAGTTGAAGGGAGAACTTAGCAATGAAGCTCTACTTCATGATCAGGGGTATCTAGAGCTTCAGGAGTCTAATCATCCAGGACAGATTCGGAGCCATTTTATAGCAGCATACACACCTATAACTTAAGAAAATTACCAAATATAGGGCCACCAGGCTAAGTACTTCTGTAACAGTCATTCCTTTCTCATCTTTCAATACTCAAGCAGCAAGAATTGGTTGGTCCAAGACCACAAAAGGCTGATGATGAATTTATCTACTGCATCTCCTGAGCTACCTGGGAAATCCTGGGGTTGTAGCTCCATCTCTGTGATCAAACCAATCAGCCAACAGCATTCTCAGATACCAGAATCAGGGTAAGTCTTTTGATACTAGCAGGGAATGCAACTGTGTAACAGCCACATTTGCATGCACTCTGCACACCCGCTATTGATGTTAGGCAGCCTGAATGGATGTTTCCCCACTTCTTCAGTCAGATGTTTAACACATCTACTGAATATAATAGAGCTGTAGGATGAACACCTTTTGGAAATGCTTTTGCCACTCACCATCTCTTCTGTGTGATCCTTGAATCCTTTTCCCCTGCATACCCAGGGCTGTGATGGGATACTGCAAGCACTGCGGCAGAGCCCTGGGAATGGTGCATTTCTTGACTCAACCACACTCTGCAGCCCTACGTGCTGCCCACTCCCCTGAGCTCAGCCTTCAGCTCCATAGCTGAAATTGTTCACCATCGGCTACAGTACACTTGACTCTCCCCCTCTTGGGAATAAAAGCATTTTGGGACCTCAATTGCCAGCCCAAGCTGATGACAGGGTGAGAGAAATCTCTGCTTATTCCTTTTCCCCATCTGTTACACGTTAACAGGCAATCAATTAGGGAACCACAGGGAGAATATGGCTGTGCTGGAGAGAGGGGGTTGGAAGGAAGCACTCTTCCCTTCTTGGGATTAAGTCAGCTGACATATCACCCTGGCTGACACTCTAGTTGCTGCCACCTTGCATCGTTTTATTTTGATTTTCTCTGAAAACTCTTCATAAGTTCCTAGGTCCTTTTTTCTCTCTCCACGAGGGGCTAATTTTTCAATCTCTTCCTATATAAGGAGCCCCTAGGGCCTTGCTTCCCTCCTTTAGCACCTGAATGTGCCAAAAAGAAACACTGGGAGTGGCTCCAAGTGCTAGAGGAGGGACAGAGTCAGTGCTGACAGTCAGAAGTCCAAGTCAAAGTTCACATTCAGTCACGGGAGATTCAGCAATGACAAGCCACAGAAATCCTGCCAGGGAACAGGCCAATGCTCTGGAGATGGCCATGCTTTCCACACAGCATAATAAACCAGGAAGAGTCAGTGGGGCAATGCAGCGTGATTATTTCCACAGCTGACAAACAGTAAGCAGAGACATCTAGAATCTCAGGAATTAAGTTAGAAAGAGTGAAGTCTGCAGAGACCTGGGCTGAACTGCACCCTGTACTGCTCTGTCCACTCCAGAGCTGAAGACCCCCAGTGACAGAGTGTAACTAGGCCTATACAATGAGCAAAAATAAAATGAGTGCTCTCCCCACATGTGCATCGCTTTCATTTCACAGGAGACAAGGAAGTTTTGGTGTGGCAGATTGACCCTAACCAACAGCCAAGTATTCACAGAGCTGACTGCTCACTAGACATCTGTCCCCACCATGGTTGGGTAAACTCAATACACTTTCCACTGGAAGGTAAATGATCCTGTCCTTTTTTCCAGTTAGACAGTGTAAGAAATAAAGGCAGGATCTTTATGTCCAGCCAGGTTTACTTATGTGGGGCCTGCTTGTGGAATACAAGCATCCAAGCATCCATGGATATTGGAGCTTGCTTGGATGCACTCCCACTTTCAGCTATATTCGTGTTCCTGTGTGTATGCACATCTGCAGCGGTCAGGACACAGCCCAACACCTCATATGTACATTGTACATGCAGGGGTAATGCACTGCAACTTATCTACACATATGTTCACTGAGGTTTTCAAAATCACCTCAGGAATTCCTCATCCTTAGTAAGACTGACCAAAATTTGTTATGTCCTTCAGTGAGAATTTTATCTTCAAAGAAGTTGCATCTTAATGAAAAGGATTTGTGGAGCTGAAAAAAAGAGGAACACTGGACTGACTCTTATCTAAGTGCCCTGTGAGGGCACCTCAGCCTTATGATGAGGTCTCATGGAGTCTATGGCCACAAACTAAGACTGGCAGGACAGAGTGAGAACCTCTCTACTACTATAATGCTGGAGCTTTCGCCTCAAGGTGCAGACATCACTAAAGAGATGCCATCTCTAGGCAAGGGCATCCACTTTTCAAATGGGCCTTAAAACCACCTTCAGAGTGCAAAGCATTTCCTTCCCAGGCCTCACCCTACTAGCAGCCTCATTATTGGTGTATCAGTGCCACTTGGAGAGGCAGGAAGGTACACTAGGCCAGATATCAAGACCTGGTAGCCAGCCAGGCTAGGAACTTGGTAAAGGTTCCTACCACCACAAAGCCTAACTTCATGCCCAGGTTGATTTAGAAGGACTCGAGGTGGATAGGAGGAGAGAGGAGGCATACAAAAGGATGAAGGGTTAGGTGAATTACATTTACTCTCTCTTCCCCCTTGTACATGACATGGAGACACTGCAGTCTCCACAATGCCGGAGGCTGACTCCCATTTCTGCTACAGATTGAATGTCTCTGTTTCCCTCCCCTCCCACCATACCTTGAATAGTCCTCTTGAAGAAGGCTTTGCATGCCTCACAGGAAGCCACGCCGTAGTGGTACCCAGAAGCAATGTCCCCGCACACCAGGCAGAGCCGCTTGGGGATTGCATTGAGCATGTACTCGCACTTGGTGGGTGAATCTTCCATGATGGCGCTGGCACAGTCGTCGTAACGCTTACGGCAGGACCCACCGCCAATCCCTGTGCCATTGAACATGGGTGGCGAGTCTAGGCCATTGGGATGGCCGCCCATGGCGATGCCGTAGCCGCCGCTAGCGTCGGAGGAGCCGCTCGGGCTGTGGTGGCTGATGGCGTCGATGCCGGAAGACGGGCTGGAGGGCTCGGTCTTGATGAAGGACCCACAGCTGGAGGAGAGGTGCCGCTCCTCCGTGGCCATTCTGCCAAGCAGCCTGCAGGGAGAGAGGAAAGGCACTCACAGAATCACAGAATCACAGAATCTTAGGGGTTGGAAGGGACCTCAAGAGATCATCGGGTCCAACCCCCCTGCCAAAGCAGCTCCCTATCTCATAT